>CM034157.1:88365467-88822595 GCA_019776745.2 Taxus chinensis
TAATTGCAAGGAATATGAATGAACCATTTTGATAACTTCAAAGACCTCTTTTTTCCTCCAAGAGCCCGTTGAGAAAAGAATCACATAAATAATCTAAATGCATAAGAAATACTTCTAATGTTATTTCTCCTCTTTCTAGTTACATAAAATATACCTTTTTGTTATAATAACTAGATATTTGTACTTCATTTTGTAAAAAAAATGTTATTATTTTCAAGATTTCATTGATTACAAGGAAAGGAAAACCCTTGTGTCTTGTTTATGGAACAAAATTGCTAACATTAAAAATTCCTTATTGAAAATTCTATCATTATGCCATAGAAATATCTATTAATATTTTATCTTTAAAACCATATTTCATTATTCCCCATCACTTTTCTTATGTTCAAATTATTAAATGAATCATAGAAACAAAAATACATAAATAAATGTCAAAAATTACAAAATAAAACAATAATTTGGATGAAGATGATGTCATTATCAAGGGAATCCACTCTTCAAAGGCTCGTCGACCAATTATTAATTATAAATTGTTATTTATGTACTTAACATATGCACCATGAATGCTATGATTAAATGTACCCGATAATTTAAAACACCTGACATGTTCTAACATATCGATATTAGAAAACTATATTTTTTTAGCAAATATTTCAAAACTTGTGTTTGATAAACCATGTTGTTGTAAAAATCCTTATTTACTAATAAGAAATCTAATATTTGATGCCCATGCAGGGAATATTTCTTGTCTGGGGTTGTATTATAATTATGTTGAGAGACATCTACACTTGTATATATGGAGTGAAAGAGTGTGATGTCGTGCCCATGAAATAGAAACTAGGGCCCATTCACCTTTTGAAAATAAAATCAAATACAAATGTAATTTTACTTGCAACACTTAAATTACATAAGAAAAAAAATACAAATGTAATTTTATTTGAAATAAAAACTAGGGCCCCCTCACAAAATAAAAACAAATATAAATGTAATTTTACTTGCTGCACTTAAATAATAATAAAATAAAAAAAAACATTTCATGTTATTTTGTCAATTGTATATGGAACATTACAAAATTTGTATCGCATTATTTTTTTATTCAAAATATTACCTTTAAAAATATGAAAAGATCATATAATATTTACAAATCTATATAAGTATCCCACCATTAACGTATAAATATAAATTATTGCTCCTTTTTATCTATAAAAAATATAGAGAGCAAGAAATTGTTTATATAATTGTTTCTTGTCCCTGAGGGGAAATTTTAGTATATTTAGCTCGTTCAAATGCATGGCATTTTAGCTAGTCTTGTGGTTGTGGGGAGGTGGAACCATGCAACAATGGAAGAGGCATTTAGAAGTTGTGATGCTAATGATATGTTCACTTTTATAGATTCTAATAGTTTAGGGAGATTTAACCTCCATATAAACTAGAATAGACTTTCATCAAAAAAATCCATTGGGTAGATTTTATCATGGTTAGCTCTAAATTAAAATTTTATGATGATTTTTTCTTAACATTCGTATTATTTGAACATATACAAAGGAGTGTTTGTTGGATTTTACTTAACAATGGTCGAAACAAACTAATATTGGACATCCCATTCATTCTATTTTTCCCATTTAAACGTGGGTTGAGTATTATAAGCTAATACCCACTTAAACTATCATTATTATTAAAAATGGTTGAAAATTATCGAACGACCATTGGCCCATTAGTGAAGTTTCTTGGCTCACAAAGATCCTGTCAGGCTTCAATTCTTGCTGAGGCAAAGGCCCGACCTTTGGAAAGTCTTGGCCTTGCATTTCTTGTCAAAGATCCTATTGATCAGTGCTTGATTTTTCTCCATGGTTTACATCCAAAATTGTAAGAGTACTGTACTGCCAGAATGATGTTACACATACCCCAATGATGATACAGGTGTCCTCACAAGGTGTTAAGGATCCAGAAAAGTTCTCTAAGTGTACATTAGCATCCTGCATGCCCCGCTTAGCCTCCACGTGCTTTGTTTTGCTCTTTTCCCCTCTTTTCCTTTGCATTTTTGTCTTCAGTGATGAAACCGCCGCCCTGCCTAGGCGGCGGTCTTGTGACTGTCACCCAGGCAGGGTGACGGTCCTGTAACTGCCCCTTGCTCAGGGCGGCGGTCCTTCACGCATTTTTCTAGAACGTTCTTTTAATCACGACTCGCATAAATTTTCAAATTTTACCAGCTTTTTTCCACCGCCTTGGCTTGTATTTATGTTTTGTGTCCCCTGGAATAGTGTTTCTCCATTGTTTAATGGTAAAAGAGTCCTAGTTGGAGTTACCTTTGGGTGAATGGGAATTCTATAAATAGCTGGTTTGATTACAAGCAAATGGCCCCTCAAAACTGCCCCTCATCCTCTCATTTCAATAGCTTAGTCTTTCAGTTCTTGCTTAGGAATTCAATAGTTTTCATTTGTTGCATGCATAGTTAGTCTTATTTTGCTGTTTAGAAGCCACATGATCTTCTTGTTCTAGTGTTATTACTGTGTCATACAATCAATTGAGGTAGGATAGTTTCATTTTCAGTCTGAAGCCATTAGAGTTACAGGTTTTGTTCGTCAAGAAGGATAGTTTCAGGTTCTGGATGTTTTGTGTTGTATGACTCGCAATAAATCCTGCTAGGAATTGCATAAGCCAAGCTCTGTTCTCTTGCGCTATCCCTCTCCTACTCACATTGTATTCAGTCTACATCCAAAGCTGCCATTGTTCCAATACCTACTTCTTTTGATGCTAGCATTACACGCTTTTCTGGATTCACGTGAGCACGAAGGAACGAGGAGACCACACTGAGGGGACAAAGCCACACACAATCGGATTTGCCACTGTTCTGTAAAATCCAGGTTCAAGCTTTCAAAGTTCTAGTTAAAACATACCAAATAGAGTAGTGAATTACTTCATTTCGGTTACGTTCATTTTTTATATTACCGGGGAAGCTGTGGGGATCGATAGTTTCTGAGAAACTATGATTCGTTCCTCACTTCTGAGGTAGGATCGAAAATCTTTCAATTAAATTAGATCAGTTATTTAGTTATTTAGAATAGATTCACAACTGCACAGACAAATAGCTGTACTCGGCTACCTTGTGTGTTTTTAATTCTGTTATTAGGTTAGTTGTCATTTTCTAGATATATTAAATAGTTGTTATCTTAATTCTGTTAAATATTCTGTCAAAAATACAAAAATAGAGAATTTATATATGTTGTGGATATACTTTGCATAATTAGTTTACTTTGCTTTAGTTAGATTTATATTGTTTGTATAACAATTGTATCCATATATTTCATGACCCTGTCGGGGGATATTCTACGAAGCACCCACAGGTCATTTTCCACGTATTCCACAACCTATAGATTGGATCATGCCAGAGCTCGATATTGATTGGAGCCTTCGAGCAGTCATCCTTGCCGAATGATCTATCACACCAGTTCAGGTTAGGAGGGCCTTCTTTGCTTTAGATTCACAGATTCCATTAGTGCGCGTTGAAGACATAAGATTGCCTAACTAGTTTGTCTGCACCCCACGTATATTCCATCCCCACCAGCTGTCTTGGCACGACCTCGGGAGGTCGGGTGCGAGGAAGAGTTACTTGTAGATTCCCATGCTCGCTTGTCACTTTTCCATCGTACAAAATTGGTGAACCCGACGTGAACAAACAACTGTTTCATCTTACCTACCTCATTAGCCTTCACATCAGCTTCACCCCCAAGATTAGTGAACCTGATATTGACAGAACAATTTCTTCACTTTCACACTCTTCTTTTAGTTTTATCCATCTTCGCTTCTTCCCATTATTTTGCGGGTATTCATATACCCCCCGAATATGTCGGGATTCGATGCATATGGCAGACCTCTCCTAGGTCTTGAAGCATACTATGATCAACTGAATAGACAACCATCACCCTCACTCTTAGCATGGGGTGACAACTATTCAACTAACCAGTTTTCAACACAAACTCCACCTCAAAGGACTAGATATAGTTCTTCTTTCCAAATAGAGGAGTTGGATCAGCTCACTCAAACGCAACAACCAGAGCCTTCAGGCTCGAACAACATGACGCTCACTGGAGAATCTGGTTCATCTCCTCAGGTGTTGCTTAGACCGCAAATCAGTAGACAATCAGATCCATATCTATTTTTAGATGATGAACATTTAGCACGTTATGCCAGGAGTGAAAAATGCTCTCAAAGTATGTACCCACCTATAGGAGGTTTACAAACACAACCCGAGGTCTCTTTTCAAGAAAACACCTCCATTCCTCCACCTGTGGGAAATGCCCACGATGGAACTTGGCAGGGTAATGATCAATTCATAGTAGGGTACCATATGCCTATACAATCTCAAAATATACAACAAACACCACTAAGGCAAAATACTGTGACTTCACCAAACGAGTCATCTCAACTTTAGTAGAAAAAGTTAGAGGGTTGGAACTTGCTCAAGCAAGTCAAAATCCACAGTTCATGCAAGCAGGAACTTCCAATCCTCCACATCATCCTAGCCAAGTAGACCTCCTCACAGGAACAGGCACATTGGGCATGCCTCCTCAGTATTTACAACAAACACCAACTAGAACCGCGTTTTCAAACACCGCTCCAGTCGAGAGTATGATACCCCCCGGCTTAGCACAAAACAATCCATTCCTAAGCAGTGCTCATCCATACTTAAACATGTATTCCAAATCACCACAGGGAGATATGTTCTCTTCTCCCGACATGTTCGCTCAACCACAGGGATTTCCTTATGCCCCTGCAAATACATATGCTACACCATATCAACAAACCATCCCACCTCTACCCCCTCAGCAAGCACCATCAATGGTCGAAACCTATGCGATAGGAACTTATTCAGAATATTTGAAAGAACCTTTGGACTTCACTATACGAAGCGTCATGCTTCCAAGACCTCTCCCTGATCTACCCAAATACAAAGGAGAGGGAGACCCGAATGCACATATTAAGGCCTATGCCACAGCCATTCGAGAACTGCTCCCTTGGGATGGAGTTGTTGCTAAAATATTCCCCAAAACTTTAGAGGGTATTGCCCTCGATTGGTATTATAGAATACCTGAAGCCTCAATCCATTCATTTAAACAACTCGTTTAAGAGTTCATCAAGGTGTTCGACATGAACAAATTGTTGAGAATAGGAATCAAGGAATTCTTGCATATTAAACAAGAACACAATGAATCTGTTGCTCATTTCATCCAAAGATGGCATACAGTCCTCTATTCTTCAGCAAGCACTCCAAACATGGATCAGATGGAACTATGTGATTTATTCCTTCATTCTCTCAGTAGAGAGATAAAGGAAGAAGTCCAGAAGTTCCCACTAAGAACTTATGATGAGGTGCTCGAGAGCGCTCTCCGAATAGATCAAGCTGCAATAGATAGCGGTCACAAGACATATGGAACAAATGGGAGGTTAATCATCCCCAACCAAAATACTACGACTTATCCTACTACCACAAACGCCAATCAAGGACCTAAAATCCTTAACAAGAACCGTGGAGCGATAACATATGGACCAAACTAAAAAGGTAAATGTTGTAAATGCTCCACCACCGGTTAACAATCAACGAAACAACAATTTTACCCCAACAATCAACGCGGTGGATTTTAATCGTCCACAACAACAACAACAACAACAATAAGATCCAAACACAGGGTCCAAGTCAAAACTCAACTGGATATCAAAACCAAAGGCAACAAACACAAAAATTTAATCCTAATAGTCAATGGTTTAATCAGAGTTTTGGACCACAACACGTGCCAAACCAATAAACTAGGAGTTATAATCCCAACTCGTATTGTGGTTTTCACAAAATTTGAGGCCATGACACTAGGACTTGCTGCATGATTACAATAAGTTCATGCAACGCCTGCCAAAAGAACAAATACAACTCTTCATAGATATGTTCTTAGCAGATCCTGCATCACCTACACCAAACACTTTCATGGGAATAGTCTCCCCTCAAAATGCACCCCTCAATATCTTCAATGATCCGCTCCCAAATCACAATAACAACAAATTAAATCCAAATGGGATGAACAAGGGTGTAATGACAAGAAACAATGATCATGAAGCCTCGACTTCACTAAATCCACCTGTCGCGCCGCAATTAGGAAATCAGCCACGAACCAAGATAGTCAGTTTAGTGGAGTTAGACACTAAGCTACACGTGGAAGCCATAACAAGGACACGAGAGTATTCCTCAAAGCCAAATCCAAGTTACCCACTAGAGCCAGATAACATTCAACAAACATTATAAAACCCGTAGGTGCCTATGATTTAATTAATGACCTAACAAAGACCTTCTCTCACATCTCCTTTTTGGACTTGTTGAAGAACTCTCTTGCCCATAGGGCTGCTCTTTTAGAAGCACTAGGTTTAGGTCATTTAATTAACATCACTCCACCTCCCGAAACACAGGTAAACCATATAGACTTTGATATCCACCCTCCAGGGCAGCCAGATAAGGATACCGAGTTTATATTCAACGTAAAAAAAATGCCAACAGACACTGAGATTGCACATAGAGGTGATCCAGCCTTACATTTACAAGTGTGGGTTTATAACATTTACGTTAAACGCGCAATGGTTGATGATGGGGCAACAGTTAACATAGTCCCCTTCTCTTTCCTTCAAAAGCTAGGGTATGGAGAAACAAATTGTTCCACAACTCAGAATACACTAAGAGGCTATGATAGCCTTAAAGCCACTTCGATTGGGACTATAATACTACCAGTCACCTTAGGACCCAAAACAATCCTCACTGAGTTTTATATTATAGATTGGGAAACCAACTATAATATGATCCTCAGCCGACCATGGATACACCGTATGAAGGCAATCCCTTCTACGTTATTTTAGGAAATAAGATTCTTGCACTTAGGAAAGATATTCGTAGCAAAAGGTGACCTAAAACCATTCGACATACACCTAGCAGATCTAAAGAAAAAGACTAGGCATTCAGTCCGAGTTTGAACTCCCAACAAACCAACTTAACAAACCAATCAACTAAAAACCAAAAGAAAAACTAATACCTACAACAGAACTAGAAATTACGAGCCTAGTCAAGAACATCCCAGCCCTCAAGGATGAAGCTAACATTGTAGAAACAATATCATTAGGAACTACTGCAAAAATTGTCGAATTACTGGAACAAGATCTACCAATTTTCCTACCGTTTGATTGCGCAGGTATGGGATGTACCCTAGGAGTTGGTTCTCTTCCAGCAGAGGAACTTTTCATGGTAGAAGTAACCGAAACGGAAGAAACAGACATGAAGAATGTTTCAGCATCCATCTTTCCTAGTAAATATTGGACTCTCCACTTTTAATGGAGCTAGATGTCGTTATGGAGCTGGGGCAGGTGTAATCTTTAATTCTCTTGAGGGAAAGATCCTACCTTTCACTTTTAAGTTGAACTTTGAATGTACAAACAATGGTGCTGAGTACAAAGCCCTCCTCCTTGGCCTCATCATAGCCAAAAGGCTCGGTGTTAATGACATCAGAGTATTAGGAGACTCTCAATTAGTAGCAAACCAAGTCTCTGAGGTGTATGAGACTAGAGCTGAACACTTACAGCTCTACAAAACAACAATATTAGATTTGAGAAAAGGATTTAACTTCATATCCATTGAGGCAATCCCACGAGAACAAAACCTTCTCGCAGATTCGATAGCAACCTCAGCTTCACGTTTCACTCCAAACAGTGAGTTGGAAGACACCCGTTTCATGGTATCCCTTCGTATTGAACCATTAGTAAAGAAAACATCAACAAACCCTCTTCTAACGCACATAGTTGAGAATAAATATACTATCTTAGGTCACATTGATAGTGATAGAGCCACTCTTGACTACCTAAATGCCTATGCAGAGTTACATCTCACCCATCACATGGTAGATTTGTCCTTAATCCCACATTCATCTTCTTACTTTGGAAATCCCATGGTAGAGCTTCCCCCACAAAAGGAACTCGACATATACGCGGTAGAGAATGGAGAAGATCTAGAACTACCTCCAGCCCCGCCTGAGTTTGAAGAAGGTAACGCTTCTTTAATCGAAGGAACGATTGATATTAACATCGGAACAGAGGAAGAACCAAATATCTTGAAACTAGGATCTTTGTTAACTCCAGAAGAGATAGAAATACACACTCGAATCCTCAAAGAACATCAAAAGGCTTTTGCATTTAATTATAAAGAAATGAAGGGAATTGCACCGCACATCGCGGTACATAACCTTGTCACCAAATCAGATGCAAAGCCAATTAAACAAAAATCAAGACCAATGAAACCCAAGGTAGCTCTCATGGTGAAGGAAGAAGTAATGAAACTTCTCCAGGTAGGGTTCATCAAACTAGTCGATTACTCTCGGTGGGTATCTAATATCATCTCTGTTCTAAAAAATAATGGGAAGATACACATCTGCATAGACTTCTGAGACATTAACAAGGCATGCCCCAAGGACGACTTCCCGTTACCATCCATTGACGTCATCGTTGACGCAACAACTAGATTTGAGCTTTTGTCTCTCATGGATGGGTTCTCGGGATACAATCAAATCAGAATATCTGAACAAGACCAAGCCAAAACCATGTTTATAACTCCTTGGGGAACTTATTGCTACGCTGTTATGTCATTCGGTCTCAAGAACGCTAGCGCTAAATACCAGCGGGCAATGACATACATATTTCACGATCTTATTCATAAAATCTTGGAATCCTATGTAGACGACTTGTTGGCCAAGGCCAGGAAGCGTTGTGATCACCCGGAAGTGCTCTGCATCATTCTTTCACGTTTGATCGAATACGGAGTCACACTAAACCTAGAAAAATGTGTATTTGGTGTGATAGGAGGGAAACTCCTAGGTTACATTATATCATCGCGAGGGATCGATGTAGACCCAGCCAAAATCTGGGCCGTTCTCGAGATGATCCCACCATTAGATGACTCTAGCATTAGATCATTTCTTGGAAAGCTCAGTGTAATCTGGAGATTCATTCCAGACTTAAGTTTTGCTATTCATCTGATCAATAATTTGTTGAAAAAGGATTGTTGCATTATTTGGACAAAGGAATACCATGAGGCCTTCGAAGCAGTTAAACGCTTCTTACTGTCTCCTCCCACGTTAATGCCACCTAGACCAGATTATCCTTTGATCTTATATTCATGAGCTACAGATCTCTCGCTAGCCTGCATGTTGGCTCAAGAAGACAATGATAAACAAGAACGCGCGATCTATTTCATTAGCCGAACATTGCTATGATTATGAAACACGTTATACGCAAGTAGAACGATAATGCCTTGCCATAGTCTTTGGGACAAAACATTTAAGACATTACATGCTAAACAAAGAAACAAGGGTCATTGTAAGAACAGACCATTTACGGACATTCCTCACACAAGGGTCCTTGTCTAAAAAGGTTAGACATTTCATAACCTTAATGGGTGAATTAGAATTAACTTTTGTAAACCAGAAGTCCTGTTAAGGGACAAATCATTGTAGATTGGTTAGCCGACAACCCGTTAGACGAAGGCGATCTAGTAGATCTAGATTTTCCTGATGAATGCATATATTACATTGAAACCAGACCTCCCATCTCTGAATGTCCTTGGTATACTGATATTATCAATTTTATCATGGACCGTACATATCCAGAAGGTGCTACACCGCAATAAAGAAGGTGGTTACACATTATTGTAGCTAAATACGTCATTATATAACAAGTGCTCTATCATAAGGCTTTCGATGGAATGTTTCTAAGGTGTGTTGACACAAAAGAATCCAAGAAGATTCTCTACGAATCCCACAGTGGAATATGTGGAGGCCATTTTGGTGGTCATGCCACTGCCTACAAAATACATCGGATGGGCTATTTTTGGCCAACTCTCGAACATGATGCAGTGGAATTTGTACGTAAGTGCCACAAATGTCAAGAATTCTCTCACGAGATTCACATGCCAGCACAAGCTCTACAACCAATCGCGACTCCATGGCCCTTCTCTACATGGGGCCTAGATTTGATAGGGAAATTATCTCCCTCGTCAATGGATGGCCATAATTTCATAATCACGGCCACCAAATATTTTACCAAATGGGTAGAGGCTATGCCTCTTACCACTGTACCAGGTGTCGTGATCACCAAGTTCATTTTGAACCAATTTATCTACAGGTATGGTGTCCCACAAGTCATTATCTCAGATAATTACACATCCTTTAAGAACGATGAGGTTCGTGAGCTATGTAGCAAGTTCAAAATAAACCATCACATAGCCTCTCTTTACTATCCTCAAGCCAACGGGCAGGCTGAAGCAACAAACAAGATGTTGAAAGCTATTCTCCTCAAAACGGTAAAAGAAAACAAATGAGATTGGAATTTTTAAGTTATATTCGGCCTTGTTGGCCCACCGAACCTCAATAAGAACACCAACAAGAGCAACTCCTTTCTCATTAGTATTCGGAGTAGAAGCAGTTCTCCCACTTGAGGTTGAAATACCCAGTATCCTCATCTCACTACAAGGGATTCTGGATGAGGAAGCTTATAGAGAGGCACGCCTCTCCCAACTAGAAAGCCTAGATTAGGCCAGGTTAAACGTTGAACAACGGCATAGAGTTTATGCTCACTGGATGTGCCGGCAGTATAACAAAAAGGTCTATGAGTAGAAAATTTATATGAAGGAGATCTAGTTCTAAGACTAGACAACCGGATCAATAAGAAGACCGGTGAAGGAAGGAAATTCCGGCCCAAATGGTTGGGCCCATATCGAGTCATGAAGGACTACGGAAATGGTGAGTATCTCTTGTGCACACTAGAAGGTGAGGAATTTGGTGAAATGTCAATTCCTTGCACCTTAAACGGTTTTACGCATGAAGCATCGGCACTATTTGTATAATTATATCTACATTACATTTTCATTTAGATAGGTTCATTTTGTTCACTCGTTTCGTAAAACTTGGTGATCAAGGGACTTATCTCTTAAGCAATCCATTACAAACTTCTAATAGTATTGGCAGAAGCATTCAAATCATACTTCTTCATTTTCATAACATCATCATCTGTTTCAGAATCATTTCATCAATTAAAGCTAGATATGACAAAGTCTTAACGGTAGCCATACCAAGGCCTGCATGCTTGTTCTCACTTTTTGTTTCTTCCTAGGATAGGTGTCTTGCCTATGGTCTGTTCTAGAAGCTTCATGGTGTCACATCTATCTCGTATATAGATCTCTTTTTGGAAATAAGAACATACTGACATTTTGCTCAAATAAATAAGTCGAATATAGATCAAACAAAAAATTTTACTTTTACACATTTCCTTGCCCTACCAACCTTCGGTGATGAGCTTGTGTCTCTTACTAGTGATGTAGGGTTGGGAAAGGATGGGAATGCCCTTACTCGCCTGTGCCTTGTCCATGGTGATAAACCCATGCTTCCTACTAGTAGCATGGGGCAAGGCGTAGGAGGTCATTCTTGATAGTAAACGTTGAAGACCATAAGAAAATAGTTCAAATAAACCTTTGAAATCTTGAGTCAAAAACAAATGAATCAGATGTCCAAAATTCCAAGAGAGTTCAAAACCCTTAAAACCAGATTTTGTCAACCAAGTGGCCATCTACGTGATCTAAGTCTAGATAAACTGCAAAGCAAGTCTTGGCCTCATTCTAAACTATGGAGTCACTGAAGGAGAAGGGTAGGTTTCGTAGTGTCCTAATTTGGTTCCACCAACTCTTTGTCTATCTCCCATCATTACCATTTCAACACACCTCATAGCTTGTGCCCTTTCTAGCTCTCGCATTGGTGAGCCCTCGCATCTTACTAGTTTCGTGGAGTTAAGAGTGGGGCAAGTGCATCTGCTCATCATACCAGTTCGTCATTACATTTTGTCAAAACAAATATGAAGTACCAGTAAAATTGCTTATACGAAGGGCTAAAGTTCAAGATCACAAATTCATTTTGGCCCATTGGGCATCATACATCAGCATCATGAAATACAAAAAGAAAGAAAGCATTTGTGCTCATTTGTTCTCCATTGCGTACATTCTGAAAAGCATATAAAAACAAGAATTCTAATAAGCATCTGATATACTTCTGGAAATGACATTTAGCAAAATGCCTTTTCACCTTGTGTCTGATCCAAAAAGAAGTATCATTGAGCTATGGTGACCAAGTTTCATGTACCATGCCATCATGTGCTGGGTCATGGTCAAAATGCTCAATGCGATGCCCAGAAGTATTGCAACCCCTTCTTGTAGTAAACATATGCTAGCTACAGATCTCACTAAAAATAGCCTCCTTGTTTCTCATCTCATCATCTATGCTATCTCCTTCATAATTGAGGCCTGTGAACTTGGATATCACGTTGTGGTGTGATGTGCAACTTGCATGTCCACAAAATAAAAGTGATCATCATGCATGTGTGACATCAACCATCCTGAGAAAGGTAGCTGTAGGCTTACCAAAGATAGTGGCTAACTCATATAGTTGCAATAATCCAACCTTCTCTAATCTGACCTTCACCTCGGTCATTGTAAATGGGCAGTCACCATCTGGTGTCATTTTGCCATATAGTTGGTTAGACAACCTCGGTAGTGCCATTTCTGGTTGCTCAGTTGTGCTCGTGCACATGGTTATAGATCAGCTCGACATGGGACATATCTCGCAAGTGTGAGCTTCCACTCAGTTTCTTAGCAATACCCTATCTGGATGACTGCATCTCTGCATACCATTCTTCATTGGTGCTCTGTGACGGCAAAGTGAGAAAACAATTTCCCTTTCCATCAAACCTTTATTTTCTTTGATGAACGAAAGTTGAGATAGCAACTAAGGCAATGCCATAGTTTTTATTCAAAAGCTAAACTTAAAAGATTTCTGAAAACTCTTTCTCAGACTCTCTGGGCCTCTAATCAGGGATCCCTAGGAGCAACACCTACCACAGATGCTTCACCGCTGACTGAAATGAATCTTTCTTTCCTTCATGCCCTAGCTGCAACACATCGTCTTAATCCAAGACTCAACCTCTCCACCAAGATTCTGAGAGTGAAACTCCTTTCACACTAGACCTTCACCCTCATGCTACACTGTTCTCCTTCCTCTCTTGGTTCTGTAAGATCTACTCTGAGTTGTCATGCCACTTGGGATCACTATTCTCAGATCTCTTCTTTTTTGCACAAAACTCCATGTCCTCGATCTGGATGCCTCTAGTCTCACAAGAGATTCTGTGAACTCCTGTAGATCTCAGAGTCTATATCAATAGGGTCATCACTGCTATGGGCCGGACCGGTGGAAATCTGAAGTAAAGGTGTCTGAGGAGCACCGACTCTCTCTCGAGCACGTAGCACCCGCCTAGATGCAATAGGGATGCTAGGAGTAACAACAATCCAACCCCAGCCTATAGGACCTCCCCTAGCCTCCTGAAACTAATCTGAACATTGACACCACTGGGGGAAGCATATCAACATAAGCAAGACCAAACTGCTGAGGCACTCAATCAAAGGGGTGTGTCTCTACCTTCCCCGTCCTATCCACAAGCTGCCCTGTAGTAGAGCAGGGAATCAAAGTGAAGGTTTCCTCACCCCACAAACCTGTCATGGTCTCTGATAAGGTGTGGCCTATTGGCTAGTGGGGTGCTCTAAGCACTGACATCTCTGTCCATCTAACTGCCCTCATGGCTCTGTGATCCACCACATCTATGCCTCTCCCATAAGGGATGATACGCTCATAGACCCAGCTCATAACCAAGGTTGGATGGCTCAAAGAATGTCCTATGTAAGCATAACCACCCTGTACAATTCATGATAGGTGGTCCTAAGTATATCGGCTCCCCATGGCATAAATAAATGACCATGTGCGTCAAGTCTGTGAAACACAATAATAGGGGACCAATAGTAGAGTAAGGTGTCCCCTCCCTTGTCCCTGATCAATCTCGAGACAAGGATCCCATAATGGCCAGATGAATCAAAGGGATAAGCAAGCTAGGAATGGAACGGACCCTCATCCCCTTCTTCAAGATAGTGGAGACAACTGTGTCTCCCATATATGTATCCCACTGAGCTATCTAAGCCCATAACCCCACTGTCTCAACTGTAAGTCATCTCCCAATGATCAGGACTCCCAAGATGTGGTAGACATCCTCTAGGGTGATATTCCACTCACCCCTGACTCCTGGAAATCGAAAAGTGTTCTGATCACCATGCCAATACGAAAACAAGTCACATAGTATGTGACTAGAAGGTGCAACATGAGGAACCCGTGATATACGTAATATGCCGGCCCTCTGAAGAGTATCCTACTCGGCCTGAGAAAGTGCATCCAACATTGTGGGAAGCTAGTCACTCTCTCTCTCTCTCTCGGCTCCATCTGATATATTCCTCCTTCTGTATACACCCAAAAACATACAAAAAGGAGTAAGTTAGTATTTGAATCACATTGGAAAAATCATTAAAGCATACAGGAAAATGGAAAATACAAAAAACAAGTTAAAAACAAGGTTGTTTTATCATTCTGGAAAGGACCCGCCGTCCCCTGAGAAGGGATAGGGGGTTCTGTAAATGGGCCACTTTGAAAGGTAGTGGTCCTATAACTGCCACCCCTGCTCAGGGCGGTGTGTCATGTCTCGTGAGTCTAAACTTAGGTCACGTACCCTAAAAAATGCTCAAAAACATATAGTAGTTGTCGATGTGTTTCACTCGGAATGTTTCGGCTTCTGGTGAATAGAGTTGCTTCTATCCTTTCATTCCTTTTAGAAACAGATAAGGTTAGGGCTAGGAGGAATACCTGTTGAATGTCGAGATGGTGTGCGCGTACCGTAGAGAAAGATCAGGTTGACTGCGAAGAACTCCTTTTTGTCTTGGAAGGACTACCTGCAAATAAGAACACAAGACCACAAGATTTTGATTAGACAATAAATGAGGAAACTGCCTTGGGCCCAGGAAATATAAAACTTCCTTTCGAAGGTGGTCAGTTTCCCTGCTAATATGAACTAACACCAAAGACTGTAAAATATCAATTAAATTGCTTCGTTGAAACGAGTAGGGGAAAAGGCTGGTTTCTAGTTTTAACCGAGTCGGTTACAGATAACCGATACCGGTTACTGATAACCAATATCGGTAGGGTCTAGGATCTGTGGGTTGGTTGTGTTGTGGGGTGGTTGTTGTTGTAGGGTAGCTGTGTTGTTTGTAAGGCTGGTATATGGGTGATATTAGGAAATGAGGTGATGAGAGGTAGATGAATGATAGTTAGATGCAATATGCACGCTGGGTAGTGGATCTAGGAATGGATTTGTGAGGACTGTGATTCAAAAAGTCTAAGAAATGTTATTAAAGAGGACATGCAAGATGTAACTTACTGGTTATTGATGAAGATGCAGGTCCAAGAACTCTGATGACAAAGGTAGAACTGAGGTAGGATGGCCTGACACACAGAAGATGAGATATCTCCCTCCCGATGATCAGCTGAGTATCACAGGGCTCTGGTATCCAGTTGCAGTCTTGGGCTTGATCTCCTTTTGCTGCAAAACTCTTCTTGTCTCTTCACTTGTCTCTGCTCAGCCAAGTAAAGATCCGGATTCTCTTGATCGCTCCTGATGATCTCTCTCTTGATTCAAAAATCCTTCCACCTTTGTTTCTGGTTAGGGGAGCCCATTTTACAGGGAACCGATGGCGGTTACGTAACCGACGAGCGGTCGAGTAGGAACCGGTATCGGTAAGGAAAAAGTAGGCTATTTTTAGTAAAATAGCCCACCTTCCCTGCTTTTCTCCCGAGGGATTAGTTTGCGGGCTTGGTCAAGTGACTAGAAGGTCGGTTTTGGGTGCGAGAAAGGGGTCCTTAGTCATGGGTATAGGTGTAGACCAAGTTATAGGTCTTAATTAGGTTAGTTTAGGGTTAGGACTAGGTCATGATGAGGTGGCAAAATGAGGTGGTAGGTAAGGTGATGTGGATTTATCAATTACAAGGTAATTAATAAATAATTGTGTAAGGTTTAGGTGATGAGGTTAGGTTGCGAAATGAGATGCGGGTCACAAGGGGTCGTAAGACACAAATTTGGTGTCTACATTAGCCCCTTATTGTCGTGTAGCTTGTTTTGTAAAGCTGCGCGGACAATAATATGAAGTGGTTTCTCCTGTTAAGGATATAGGTAATCCCCCTCAAATCTATCACAGATTGAGAGAACTTGAAATCAGGGATAGGGTTGATAAAGGGTAAATGGTGTAGAGAGGATGGTGAGATGGTGGGTCAGGTCCAAGGAAGCAGACGCACGTTGAAATGTAATAGTGCGACTAGGGTACATGATTTGACGAGCAAAACCAGCAATGCATAGGCAAAGGTCGATAGTTTATCCAAACAAGGGTGATATAATCCTGGTATCCAAGGCATAGGAAGTAGCTCCAGGGTATATAACAGGTAAGGTACAGGAACGTTTAGGCATGTTCGGCAGTACCAAATGGTTGGTTTGGTTGAGATAAACATCACAGTCGAGGTCTAGGCAAAGTTGGTCGACAGATCAAGTCAGGGACCCTAATCATGCTAAAACACGAACAGGTGAGCTCGATGGAACAAAAAGCTACATGATGGGTGGATAAAAGTGTATGTTGTTGATGTTGGGTAAGGTATTGAAGTGATACGGCCATGGGTCGGGCCAAGTTGTTGGGTTACGGCCTTGGGTCGGGCCGGATGGGTAGGGTGAGGCCTTGGGTCGGGCCGGATGGGTAGGTTGAGGCCTTGGGTCGGGCCGGAAGTTGTTGGGTGGGTCAGGCCAAAAGTAGGGTGAGGGTGGGTCGGGGGATAGGTGTTGAGGCCTTGGGTCGGGCCAAATGGTTAGGGTGAGGCCTTGGGTCGGGCCGGATAGGTAGGGTGAGGCCTTGGGTCGGGCCAAGGCCTTGGGTGTTGGGTGGCGGCCTTGGGTCGGGCCAAATGGTTAGGGTGAGGCCTTGGGTCGGGCCGGATAGGTAGGTTGAGGCCTTGGGTCGGGCCAAGTTGAGGCCTTGGGTCGGGGCGGCCTTGGGTCGGGCCAAATGGTTAGGGTGAGGCCTTGGGTCGGGCCGGATGGGTAGGGTGAGGCCTTGGATCAGGGCCGGGATTAGGGTGAGGCCTTAAGTTGGGCTGGTTGGGTAGGTTGCGGCCTTGGGTCGGGCCAAATGGTTAGGGTGAGGCCTTGGGTCGGGCCAAATGGTTAGGGTGAGGCCTTGGGTCTGGCTGGATAGGTGAACAAATGATGTTCAACAAAGGTGGATATAGGCGATGTTGGGAGAAAGGGTGATTAGTAAATAGGGGCAAAAAGTTGGGTGAATAAACACAAAACCGATATCGGTTATCTATGACCGGTACCGGTTAGGTAACCGATGCCGATTCCTTAGGGCACGATTTGACCGGTGTCGGTTCGTTGTTAAAAACCTATAAAAAGAAAAATACGGCCTGTCATTGTCACATTTCTAATTTGAAAACCGATTTGGGGTGTCGGAGGTGGAATAGTGATATTGGTGCATTTGTTGGCTGAGGTGGCACTAGTTGAGTGGAGAAGTGAGTTGATTGGTGGGCCCGAGTGAGTAGCAGGCAGCAGTTGATTGGTAGAGGACCCAGCAAAGCAGAGTTTGAGCCATGGCACAGCCAGGAGGAGCAGGAGGTGCTGGACCAGCTGGACCACCACCACCTATCCCACCACGACGACGTGTCGTCATACCGGTAGGTTCGAAACCCTTCATTATGTGAATTTGATGGTATTATGCTGTATTTGGGATTCGGGTAGGAATTTTAGATTTGGAGAAAATAATGAATAAATGGAAGTTATATGAAAAGAGGAAAGGGTAGATAGGATAAATAGGCCAAGGCGGTTGGGTGGGTAGGTTTTTAGGATGTTTGGGTGGGTATGTAGGGAAAAATAGGAAAAAAGGTTGAATTGGGTAGCCGCGAGGGTTCGGCTCGTAATTTTTTACAGTGACCGATGTTGGTTACTAAGCAACCGGCATCGGTCCAAAAAATCTAGGGGCAGGGGTTGATCAGTGGTGACCGGTGTCGGTCGGTAGTTGACCGGCGTTGGTGGAGAGGAGACCGGGGTCGGTTATGGGTGACCGGTACCGGCTCATGGTGAGTTGTAGTTATTTTGGTTGGTTTGGGTTATCTTTTGGTGTTGAATTGTTGGTTGTAGTTTAGGTGTTGTGAGTATGGTTGTGGGATGGGGTTGGGGTGTTTTGGTATGATTTAAGTTGTGTCGATTGTTGGATTTGGTTGTTTGGGTATCGGTTCGGTTTCGTGGTAGGATGATGTGGGTTGTTTGTTTGGGTGTGAAGAGGGAGGGGGATATTGTAGAAGATAGGTGGGTAGAGGGGTGTGTTAGAGAGTCGGGGTGTGGTCGGGGGGATAAAAAAAGGGTATAGAGGGTATAATTAGATGTTGTGACAAAGAGTAGAGATAATGTAGTGGGTTGGTTTTGCAGGCACGTCAGTAGCTGACGATGCGGGACAGGATGCCCCCACTGTTGAGCCGGATGCGACCACATGTATCCGACAGCACACTGGGCTATCATGCGCGAGGTGGGACTCGGCGGAGTCCAGCGATACAGAGCGATCGACAGAGATCATAGTTTGATGGTTTCCCTCATCGAGAGATGGGATCCGGTGACCAATGTGTTCCATCTCCCGACTGGAGAGATGACCATCACATTGGAGGATGTGTATCGCATCCTTCGATTACCTATCGATGGAGAGGCAGTCTTTCAGGTGGATGCAAGAGACAGCCATGGACAGCATCCTACAGGTTTTTGGGGATGCAGCTGCGCTATTGACATATCACAGTGCGAGTATCAGGTATGGAGATATGTACCGTGTGCACCGACATGAGACACGGCTTGTCCGTGTTGATGATGATCGGGATCACCTACTTCGCCCTCCCAGACTCAGAGGGAGGCCACTTTCCACGGGCGCTGATGGGGGTGCTACATGAGATGGTGGAGGAGCACACATGTTATGCTTGGGCACCAGTATACCTAGTGCAGTTATATAGAGAGATGTGGGGCTATCGCCGGATGAGGCGATTTGGGATTTGTTCGACATTTTTGCTTCACTGTTGGGCATATGAGCACATCATATGCATTAGACCAGTAGGATTACCCCAGCAGCCAGGGCCACAGGTCATATATAGATACGGCTTTCAGAGGTGGTTGGGGGTCGTGGGTCAGCCACGAGCAGTGCTTGCAGGGCGAGACGTTACTTACTACAGGCATTTATTAGAGGGCCTGACAGCGGTAGATATTGTATGGAGACCATATAGAGGTCATCACCCCCGTGGAGGAGCCCGAGGACAGTTGCAGTGGATCCAGTACACATTCTGGATAGCGGGACGGAGGCCGGGAGAGTATGAGAGGATACCCCTGGAGAGGGTACGCAGGCAGATGGGGCTACGACAGGATGAGCCCCCTTGCTTCCCTCAGTACCGGAGGGATGATGTAGAGGCCCCACTGCCTGCACCACAGCCCGTGGATCCAGATTGGGTTGCTGAGAGGCCGGAAGATGACACTGTAGATGATGCTGGCTGTACGGGAGCATATATGGTTTGGTGGGCTGGTCAGAGAGTAGCGAGGGTAGCACAGCTTGCACAGCCAGACTTGGCAGCGGTGATAGCAGAGTGAGATCAGCTCAGGGGTCAGGTGCAGCTATTACAGGGGCAGCTGGCTGCTGCACAGGCACAGATAGGTGTTTTACAGGGGTAGCTAGCCCAGGCTCAGGTACAGGCACAGGCACCACCACTAGCAGCGGTACAACCACAGCCCCAGGCACAGGTACAGGTACAGGTACCACAGCCACAAGCACCACCAGCAGTGGCACAGCCACAGCCCCAGGCACAGGTACAGGTACAAGTACCATAGCCACAGGCACCACCAGCGGCACCAGCACAGGCACAGGGGGCACTGGTAGTAGGTGTCAGGGGACCAGCCCCAGTACCTACGGTGGCTCGAGAGCGTTACATGGAGGCTAGAGCGGAGGCCCGATACTATCAGGATATTCTTGATGGTACTGGGGCTGATTATCAGCCCTATGCGGCACATAGAGCAGAGACCTCTCGGAGCCAGAGGTCTCAGGGAGGGGCAGCCACAGCTGGTGGGTCCGTCACAGGCAGGAGGCGAGAGGCAGGACAGGGACCAACAGGCAGACAGGCAGAGGGAGGTGGAGAGAGCTGAGGGGTCCCTGCACTTTTTGTATATTGGACATGGGCACCGGTCTGCGAACCGGTTGTGTTGATAGAGGCCTGCGTGCCTACATATTATTCATTGATTCATTCATGTATTTATTATACCATCCTGCGAGCCGAGTACGGGTTGTACAGTTGATACCCGGCCTGCGAGAGTCTGTTTTTGATATGAGAGACCGGCCTGCGAGCCGTGTTGAGGTTTTTGACGGTTATTGCGGCCTGCGCGCCGGCTTTGTTGTATTATGAGATCACAGAGGCCCTGATGCAGGGCACATTGTATATTTGAAACCTTGTATATATATATAGATATGATGTTTTGATCCACATGCTATGTTTAAAAATGCGTTAAATGTTTTGTTGATGGTTTGTGATATTTGATGTATGATGAGTTGGATTTACATGGTGTCATATATGAATGATGTTGGTGTCTTTTGTTGATGGGATGTATATAGATATAAATGATGAGTTTAATTGACATGTTATTTTATGAAATGTTGTATGTTTGGTCGCTGGTGTGTGAATATTAAATGGTTGTAGCTGTTGATTTGGATCCAAATGGTGTATAGAGTAATGGTGTTTGATATCATTTGTTGATGATTTGTTTGTTTTGGTAATGTAGATAGATGATATGGATGAAATCGTAATGAGATGTGGATTTGATGAAAAGATTATAGCTATCGGTGTTGGTATGCAGGAAAAAGAGGCGGGCGCCTCCAACAATTAGATAAAAAATAAAGAAAAGGACTATGTTTTGAAAAAGGTGGGAATGTGACTGACGTCGGTTAGCTAACCGATGTCGGTATAGTATAGACTGATATCAGTTAGGTAACCGATAGCGGTTATTCAAAAATGAAATTTTTCTAAAAATAAAAAAGCGTAGGTGGCAACTGAAGTTCTTATTTTGAGAGGCATGCAAGATGTTAAATACGTGAGTGCGACACTGTTTTAACGACTGAGACAAGCAATTGCATGAGAGATTTGAGTGATAAGGAGGAAAGAGACAGGTAACGTGATTGTGGGCTGAGATCAAGAAGACAGAAATCCAAGCTATATTTGAAGAGGGTGGTGAGCATGGCTGAACGAGGAGAAGCATCCAGCAGGCATGGACGAGAGGGAAGACAAGTTCCACCGCAAGCTGCTGCAGCCCAAGAGGTAAACGATTTGGTTGTAATTTGGTGTTTGCATGTTTTGTGAATAGGAGGAGGGAGATTAAGTGGGTAGATATGAGAAAGAAAACGTGATAGCAAGGGTTATAGGTGAGGTGAGTGTTATGGGGTAGGTAATCAGGGGTTTCGGGTATGTCTGTGTATACAGAGAGGAATAAACGATCAATTTATTGTAGTAGGTGGTTGTTTAGGAAAGGTGTATGTAATTGACAGTGACCGATAGCGGTTAGGAATAACTGGTATCGGTTACTGAACCGGTACCGGTTATTTATAACTGATACCGGTTACTGGAGGAATTTCTAGAATGTGAGAAAAAAACCTATAGGGATTCGATGGATTGAATGGTTATTTGTTGTTGTGACGTGTGCAGGCAGAGGCAGGGCCGAGGATGAATGATAGTGTACCAGCACTGTTGTCACGAATCCGAGCGGATGTAACACCAGCTGAATGGACATTGATAAATCATTTGGGGTTAAGTGGAATCCGCTATTATTCACGAATCACACATAACCATGCTATGTTGCAGGCGTTGATTGAAAGATGGAATCCAGAGAAGAATACCTTCTATCTGCCAACAGGGGAGATGACAGTAACATTGGAAGATGTGTTCCGTATTTTGAGACTCCCTATTACAGGAAAACCAGTATATCAGGCATTACCTAGCACGGCGCGGGGAGCGATAACAGCAGTATTTGGTCCATACGCACGAGATTTGACACAGCGAGGTTTGACATTCACATATGGGATAATGTATGCAGCACACCCTGAGGAGACAAGGTTAGCAGTGATATTAATGATAGCGGTAGGGTATTATGCATTACCGAGGGCGGATGGGGGAAGATTTCCAAAGGCATTGATGTGTGTTATTTGGGAGATGATAGAAAGGAACGTGACTTTTGCATGGGCACCTGCATATTTGGCGGAGTTATACAGGGGTTTATGGGCTTGTAGGCGAAATCACAGGACGACACTGGATTGTTCGTACTTATTACACTGTTGGGCCTATGAGCACATTGTGTGTGTGCGACCAATAGGCCGAGCCATCCAGTCAGGGGAGACCGGAGTACAAAGGTTGGGATTCAGACGATGGGTCCAGACAGAACAAGAGGCAAGATCTCAGGCCGTGACGGGTGACATTGAGTATTACAGGCAGGTATGGGAGAGGGTGACGATTGCTGATATCTGTTGGAGGCCTTACGGGAACTATATGGTAACAGAGAACATAGCTGAGGAGTTGAGGGGTGTAGAGCGATTGAGGTGGATCGCAGGGCACAGGCCAGGTGAGTATGAGAGGATTCCTCTAGATCGCGTGCGGCGACAATTTGGATTTGTGCAGGATATACCCCTGGCTTATAGACCATATATGAGGATCGACGCCGAGGCAGCATTCTCACCTCCCCGGCCAACACCTCCAGAAGGGCCAGAGGAGATAGCAGCCGATCGCAGGGTAATGGATGCAGGAACGACAGAGGCCTATAGGTTATGGTGGGTAGTAGAGCTGCGAGGTGTACGTGATCACCCCGACATAGCTGTGATTACAGCGGAGAGAGATCATCTGCAGAGTTTAGTTCATTAGCTCCAAACGCAGATGAATGAGACAAGAGGATTGTTAGCGGTTGCGGAGTCACGAGCAGAGAGACTAGAGGCTGGATTCCTCCATGCGAGAGGGCGTATTCATATGTTACAGGAGAGATTGGCAGATCAGTGGGCGGTACCAATAGCCGTGGTACCTTTGAGGACAGAGAGGCCTGGCGAAAGGCGTCGACGATCACGATCATCTCCTGGGTCGGGATGAGTCGTGAGGGTCTAAGTAAATGTTATAGAGGTATAAGAATAAATAAGGATGCCGACCTGCGTGTCGATGATAGAGAAGATGTATTTGTTTAACATCTAAATAAGACTGAATATGTATGTTGATTTGAATTATGATAATAATAAGAATGTTTGCGTTGTGATTTTTGGTGTTTTGAAAAAGGATAAAGAGGAATGTGATTAAATAGAAATACACAAAAATATTTATATTTACCACACATGATAGGTTATGGTAGGGGGTGGTCGAGCTAACCTTGGGAGACCCCATGTCTCCTAAGTGCTGCCTACATAGCCCATTGCACAAAGCAAGGAAGGGCCTCAGACCGATGTAGTTCTCCCTTAGGACCAGGGAGAGGTGAATTTAGGCAATTTGGTACGGTTTTAGGCAATTGGTTGGTTGGTAAAAATATTGATATTAATATTGGTAAGGTAAGGTTGTTGGTGTTGGTAATGAATTGGTGATGTTGTAAAAGGTATAAGGGAAGCGAAGTTTAGCCTACCCAAGTAGAAGGGAACCATGTCCTGATTAAGATCAACACACAATCCTAGATGCGAGGCAAAGAGGAAAGAGTGCTCCGTAGGTGAAAAGAGCTAAACAAACCACACAACGTAGAACGAGCTTGAAGCCCTAGGTACCGTGCATAGACGAGAAGTCAATAGGTGAAAAGAGTTGTATGATCACAATATATCGGGTGTACGTCACGTCCCTTGAGTTGAAACAAATGGTGAGGTGAGGTGGATGATATAACTGAGATAAAGAGAACTTGTTACAAAGCGAGTGTTCGGACGAAAGAGAACCTACCCTAAATAGACAAGTCCATGACCCAAAAGTTCTTTTGAATGAGGCTTTTATTTTACTGAATATAGACTGATCGATGCGGGAAGTCTACAAGGGATATTGATTGTACTATTCTTGAGGTCTTCACAAAGCTGATCCATGCGAGAAGCTTCTGATAAAGGCTGACTGTGTATAGCTGTCCTTCGAGGGAGCAGTCTATTTATAGTAGCAGATATGATTTTAGTGCATAGCTGTCCTTCGGGGGAGCAGTCTATATATAATAGCAGCAATAATTTGGCATATAGCTGTCCTTCGAGGGAGCAGTCTATATATAAGGTAGATAGCTAGATGTCCTTTCGACGTGAAGCATCTAGTTTTTGTAGGAAGTTTGACTCAAGAAAATCCCATAAGAATACGGCTTATTTTAAATATTTTGAAGTCATGGACTAGACTAAAAAGGGAAGGCATTGCTGAGGTGAAGTGAGAATCAAACTATGTGAGCTTGATTTTTATTATGAGGTGTAGGAAACAAAGTGTATGTGGTGGTAAGTGAGCTCAAGGGACGAGCGGCAGGTAGATAAGAAGTGATATAACACTAAATTCAACAGTAGAATGGTCGAAGATGCAAGGCATTAAGGGGTTCAGGCTCAGGTTTACCATTAAGCGAAGCTAAACGATAAGTGCCTGATCCATAAGTGTGAGTGATTATATAAGGCCCAATCCAATTAGGAGAAAATTTTCCACGTTTGCTCTTTTCTAGTTTGGTTACATGTTGATTCTCTTTGAGGACAAGATCACCAACCTTAAAGGTACGCTCATGAAGTCGCTTATCATAAGCACGCTTGATACATTTTTGATAGATTTGGAGGTGATCAAGAGCTGTAAGACGACGCTCGTCAAGAAGCTCCAATTGGGCTAACCGCTCTTGGCGGAAATCATCGTTGGTGAGAATATCCTGAAGAGATATTCTAAGGGAGGGTATTTGTACTTCGAGAGGCAGGACAGCCTCGGTACCATATACCAAAGAAAAAGGTGTGGCATTAGTGGAGGTACGAATGCTAGTACGATAAGCCCAAAGGGAAAAGGGGATGTGATCGTGCCAATTTCTTCCGGATTCATTGACAACTTTCATGAGGATTTTGGTTAGGGTTTTATTAGAGGATTCAGCCTGACCATTGGCCTGCGGATAGTAAGGCGATGAGAAACTAAGTTTGATACCAAAGTTGTCACAAAGGTCTTGTAACAACTTATTTTTAAAAGATTTACCATTATCTGTTATTAGGCGATGAGGAATACCAAAACGACAGATAATGTGATGGTTAACGAATTCGACAATTTTTTCTTTTTTGATTGAAATGAGTGGAATGGCCTCCACCCATTTTGTGTAATATTCGGTCGCTGTGATTATCCAACGGTGATGTTGTGAAGAGGTCGGGTGAATCTCACCAATAAGGTCTAAACCCCATTGTGAGAAAGGCCAAAGATCTCATGCAACCTGTAGCGGATGGCTAGGAGTATGTTGAAGGTTGGCATGTTGTTGACACATAACACAACGCTTAACATATTTGTAGCAGTCGTTATTGAGAGTAGGCCAATAATAACCTAGGCGAAGGATTCATTTAGCCACGGCAAGGCCACTAAAATGTCCACCACAAATCCCATCGTGTACTTGTTGGATGGTATAGGTGACCTCCGCGCCGGTTAGGCAGCGAAGGAGGATGCCATCAAAGCCACGTTTATAGAGGAGTCCCCCCATGACAACATAACGAGAAACACTTTTAAGAAAAGCACGTTTGCTGTTACTAGTAAGGTTAGGTGGGAGAACAGAGATTGTAAGGTAGTCATGGAATTGGTGGTACCAGGTATCCTGCGAATTAGCAGACACATTATTTATCGTACAAACAACCGGGGTTGAGTAGGATGGGGCAAAAATTTGTTGGACCAAGACAAATAATTCAGATTTAGTTGGTGCGGCAGGAATTTGCGAGGCTAAACAAGCCATAGTATCCGCAAATTTGTTAGTGGAGTGGGGAATGGTTTGGATAGAATAACAAGTAAATGAGGTCAAAAGTGAATCCACGTAATGTTTGTACTTTTGAAGTTCCTCATTCTTACATTGGTAGATGCCCATAACTTGATTGACTACCAATTGAGAGTCACCAAAAATATTAATAGATTTGACACCTAAGTGTAACGCAACCTGGAGACCCAAAACAAGGGCCTCGTATTCTGCTGTATTATTAGTGCAGGGGAAATCAAGCCGGAACGAAAGAGGCATAGGTTCAGCTTCAAGAGGGACGAGAACAATGCCGGCTCTTCCGCCGCACTAGCATTTAGATCCATCCAAGAAGAGGGTCATTTGATACGACTCCTCCCCGAGTGAAAGAGTGGTGATGAGTTTGTCAGGGAAATTAAAATTGGTGAATTGTTCCCCAGGTAAAGGGGCCTCCGCAAGTTGGTCTGCAAGAGTTTGTCCTTTGATTGACTTCTGTTGTACAAACTCAAGGTCGAGGTCGGCGAGGAGCATAAGCCAGCGGGCGATGCGTTGGTTTAGATGTGGTTTGGCATAAATATAATGAATGGGGTCCGTGTTGGTGATGACAAAAATTTTGTGATTCAGGATGTCGGAGTTTGGTGGCTACGAAAGATAGGGCTAGGCACAATTTTTCTACATGTGTATACCTAGTCTCGTAATCCACAAGAGTACGACTTATATAATAAACGGCTTGTTCTCGACGTGCCGAGTCCCGATGTGCGAGCATAGCTCCTATAGCATGGTCAGTGGCAGAAAGGTAAAGGTAGAAGGGCCGATCATCCTGAGGTGGAATAAGCACGGGTGGTTGCAAGAGATAGGATTTAAGAGCTTCAAAGGCTTGGTGACACTCTTCACTCCATTGAAAGGCAATGTCCTTTTTAAGAAGGTGATGGAAAGGGTGACATCGATCCGAGAGTTGAGAGATGAAACGCCGGATGGATTGAAGTTTACCATGCAAACTACGTAATTGTTTGAGGTTTTTGGGTGGGGGCATTTCTAGGATAGCTTTTACTTTAGATGGATCGACCTCAATGCCACGCAGAGAGACAATAAAGCCGAGAAGTTTTCCCGAAAGAACACGAAAGACACATTTCTTTGGTTGAAGCCGGACTAAATATTGCAACAGGTGATCAAAAATAATGGTTAAAACATCGAGATGTTCACTGCGATGTTTAGATTTGCCAAGAAGATCATCGACATAATCCTCAAGGATAATGTGCATAATGTCATGAAAAATGTAAGTCATAGCCTGCTGATAGGTAGCACCAGCATTCTTAAGGCCAAACGACATGACACGATAACAGAAGGTTCCCCAAGGAGTTACGAAAGCGGTTTTATGTTGATCGGTCGGGGCTACCAAAATTTGGTTGTATCCCGAAAAGCCATCCATGAGCGAAAGCATTTCATGGCCCGCTGTGAGATCAACAAGTTGATTAATACTTGGGAGGGGGAAGTCATCCTTGGGGAAAGCGATGTTAAGGTCTCAGAAATCTGTGCATATCTAAAGTCCCCCCCCCCCGCCCGTCGCTTTAGTGACAGGTACGATGTTAGAAATCCATTGAGGATAGTCAATAGGCAAGATGAAGGAAACAGAAAGAAGTCGTTGAAGCTCTTCTTTGACCAAGAGGGCAATGCGTGGATGCATTTTTCTCAGTTTTTGTTTGACTGGTTTGGAATCGAGGTTTAGGGTGATGTTATGGATGGCAATGGTAGGATCAATTCCCGGCATGTCAGCGTAGGACCAAGCGAAAGCTTGGTTGCGGGCACGGAGAAAGGTAGTAAAGGTGGCTTGTTCTGATGTGTTAAGGGATTATCCGATCTTCACAATGTGAGGATCCTCCTTCGTGTGGATGTTGATTTCTATAGTTGACTCATTCAACATGGTTTGAGTTTCAGATGGTAAGGCACGTTGAATATAGGAGTCATCCGCCCCAAGATAAGTGAGGATGGAGTTGTCATCCTGGCACTCAACAACATTAATCGAAGGTGAATCCTCTTCGATCATGTCTATATACAGAAGGGGAAGAGAAGATGGGTCCTCATTATCGCGTTGATAAGTGAGAGGACCTATGAAGATAGCATTTATGAAAAAAAAAAGTTAGGAGGGTTAGATTCAGGGTCCATCGATTCTGTGGGTGATGATGGCAAAGTGGGTGATGATGGTTTGGTAGGGGTGACATCATCTTCTTCCAGGATATAGCTGACATGAGGTGTCTCCTGTGTAGGTGTTTCAGGAAAACCAAGACCACTGCGATCATTGTGTTTGCGTGTAGTCATGGGAATGACTGTTTTTCGGCCTTGCTCATAAAGACCAAAACCAAAGCCTTTCCAAGCACAGCAAGTCAAGAAGGTGAGGGAGAAACGACGATTTGTCAAATATTGAAAATCGGATTGGAAGGGGACCACACCAAGAGGAGGTTCAGGGGTAATGGAGGATGCGTCAACACCCCCATACGTCAGGTTGGTGCGGCAATGGGGTGGTCTGTAAGAGATTACCTCCCCCACGCGACGGTCGTAGGTGGGATGTGCATGTAATTTTCTGTACTCCTGCGGGGTATGGAAAGAACTAACATTATATAGGTAGTATTCCCCCAGCATAAGGCGTTGAAAAACATCTACTAAGGGGTCGGAGGTTGGGATGTTATCTGCGGGAAAAGAAGTAATATTTGTAACAGCGGTTTCATTGGTTGAAGGTGTAGGTGCGTCGGAAGTAGATGGCTGGGTTGGATGAATGGGTGTCTTGACTGGTACAAGTACATCATTAGGGCGATACAACATATTGCAAGTTTTGAAGGGGGGAGGATCAGCTTTTACGGTGTAGGACTTCCCCTCGTACTCAAATTTTATGCATCTATGTAAGGTGGAGGGAACGCATCCCATAGCCCGGATCCAAGGGCGGCCTAACAAAATATTGTATTGGAACTCTCCCTCAAGGACATAGAAGAGTTCGGGTAAAGTACGTGGTCCTACACGAATGTTAAGGATCACGGTGCCTAAAGTAGAAGTAATAGCATCATTGAATGATCGCAACATGATGGGATTGGCACACATGTAACTAGAAGGGATATTCATTTGTTGGAAGGCTTTTGAAGAGATGATGTTTAGGCTAGCGCCCCCGTCAATCATAACACGACGTACCCGGATATCTCGAGACGTAAGCTGAGATGAAAAGAGCAGGGTCAGGATCTTCAGCACCAAAGTCGATAATTTCGTCTTCGGAGAAACTAACAGCAGCGGCTTGCTGTATAGAGACAGAAGTGGTTGGGGAGATGGATTGTTTAGTGAGTGAAGCAACATGATTGGGTGTTAGAATAGAGGTAACAGGCAATGTTTCGTTAGGTAAAACCTCTATCCCTTGAAGGATCTCAATGAGAGCTTTTCGATGAGATTCAGAAGTCTGAATGAGATCATACAATGTCATTTTTACGGGCGATTGGTGAAGCTGTTTGATCATAGTTCGGTGGGCAATACCATTAGAGATGGGATAGGCGGGTCCGCGAATAACCACTTTAGGTGGTGGTGCAATCGGGATGGTTGACGGAGAAAGAGATGCCACAGTTGTGTTTTCTTTCGCTTTCCCATTGTTTTTCTGCCCTCGAGTAGCAACACTAATCATATTGATTCTCGTGAATACTGAGAGGAGGAAGATGGTAGGGATAGGTCATGGTCTTCGAGAGGTGGGGCTGTAATAATGATAGATCTTGGTGAGGCAGGGACAGGTGGTATAGGAGAGGGAATTGAAGCTAAAGGTCTCTCTCTTCGTAAGTTGTCTTTCTTAATTTTTCTATCTGAGAGAGGTGATGGACGAAGTAGGGTTTTCAACGCTTTTCATCCCTCTACGTCATGCCCTAGTGTGCGGTGGTAAGCGCAGATTTTAGACTCATCGTAACCTATAGGTCGAGGTTTAGATGGATCATAAGGTCTAAGTGGGGGTAGGGAAATGGTCGCATTCTCCACCAACATAGCAAGGATTTTGGCGTAAGACCCTTTGAGTGGGTCAAAGTCAGAAGAAAATGAGGCTATTGACTGGGTCGATTCTGGTGATGACGTGGTAATGTTTGGGCGTGGTTTAGTTCGTATGGGTGGTTATTTTGCCAAGGAGTGCTGATAATGGGTTTTACACTAACCATGGTTTCTTGGACGTAGAAGTTACGTTCAGCTGGTTAGACGATGAGGCTATGGATGGCGTGGTAGCGGGAAATAACCACAGAGAAAGGGGAGTGACAGAAAATAAATCCTTTGATGATGGGATTGGTTTAGGGTTGATTGGTGGATCGGATACGCGGGGTAACGATGTTGTGCTATACCCTTTGATCGCTGTATAGGCGTAGAAGGCGTAGGTCGTTTTGCAGAAAACAAAGGAGGTATGATATATTGGTGTAATGTGGAGGGATGAGGTCCCAATATGGAAGGTGGGTGTGACGATGAGGGTTTTAATTGTGATAAGAGGCCCGGATGGTGGAGATTGAGTCTGTCTCCTAATGGTGGCGGAACGGCTTTATTTTTGGATAGATCGAGTCGCTTAGGCGGGTGTGTTAGACTGGGCATTGGTGAGGTCCCAAGTGTAGGGGAAGATTTTGCTAAGTTGATAGAAGTGGACAAGGCATTTGGTAGAGATGAGGGGGGTGAAGGCGAGAACAGGGGCATTTTGAGCTTCTGTAAGCACTTCGGGTAGATGGTGGAGACATCAGGATTAGTCATTTGCATTTGAGTAGAAAAAGGGGAACTCAAACGTTCCCATAGGACCTATCTATCTTCGTGTGGAATGACAGTCTCTCAGGTGTGAATAGGTAACTTTTGGTATTGAAGAAAAGGTGAGTTGTAATTCCAGTCCATTATGGGTGTGACGCAGGAGGCAGATGAGGCACTGTATCAATAGATGTTAGGAGGTCAACCGGTCGTTGAAAATATTTAGGCGATGAGGGAATAATAGGTAGGAGAGCGTGTTCGGGGAGATCTGTCGTGTTAAAACAATGTGGTGATGTTAGTTCAAGAGATTTCTCATCTAAGGATGAGAAAAGAAGTGGTGAGCCTTCCTCTTGTACAGCAAGAGTGGTAGAAGGAGACGTTTGGGAAATAGATAAATTAGATAGCATCTGCTCACAGTCTTGCAAGGATGTGGTGTAAGAAGGCTCATTTGATGAGAAGGGAAGCCTGGGCAGCTGATTCCTTCTATGGGTAAAGAAACGCCAACGCTTTCAGTTTGTCTTGATGGCGAGTAAAGGGGGTTCGGTTTCCTGCGTTAGTGAAGAGGTCTTGATTGAGAATTTGTCTTGATAGAGGTCTTTTGGCTGAGAATCGAAGACTGCATGGATCTCATGAACACTCTCTTCAGCTAAGATATCTTGATTCACGATTGCTGCTAGACGAATGATTCGGGAATGGCTTGTTGAAAATTTTCAGATTTCGGTTAGCAGGAGCGTTAGGATTATCGAGGGCTATATCCCCCGCATCAACCATTTCCTGCACTATGTTTTTCAACATCTTGCAGTTCTCATGACTGTGTCCCTTCACGCGGTGGAAGTTACAAAAGTCATTTTCTTTGTACCAGGAAGGTATTGCGCACGAGTGGAATCAAACCCGGAATGAGGTTTAACAGGGGGTAAGGTAGATGGCTCCAGCTTTGAGCAATTTTTCCAATATCACACCATATGTTTCTCCCAAGGGAGTGTAGCTGATGGGTTCTACTTTATATTTGTAGGTGGTTTTTGGTGGGGTATTAGATGGTGGTTGGGATTTGACCGTCACCGCGTGGACATGGCCCCTTTTGATTTAGAAGAGGTGGTCAATGGGTGAGTATTGGTGGTGTTAGGTTTGTTGGTGGAATTTGGAGTTCAGAAAGTAGAGTTCTTTGCTGCGCAACAGCGATTTCTCTTCCTCTAAGGCTCGAATTTCTAATTTTCGCAGCCATAGTAAAGGCCTCGTCGAATGTACGGAAAGTTTGAATTTTGGAGGGTAGGGGAGATGTGCTTAGCGCAAGCCCGTGTAAAAGTTCGATATGTTCGGTTTGGGGCAAGGCATACGTAAGTTGGTTGATAAGGCCCCGCCATCGTCCAACGAAATCTGCGATAGATTCGTCCTCAAATTGTCGGATGGCATAGAGGTCAGTGATAGATACTTTCTTGGCAATGTTAATGGAGAAATGATCCAAGAAAGATTGGGCTAGTTGGTTAAAAGAGAAGATTGAGTGCTGGGTTAAAGCACTGTACCACTCCAAGGCAGGTCCTGATAAGGACATGGGAAAGGTGCGAAGTAACAAGGCATCATCATGAGCAATCAAATAACAAGCATGTCTAAATGATTGCAAGTGTTGTTGAGGATCCTCTTTACTGTTAAAACGAGTAAACTTTGGCAACTCCCATTGAGGAGGATATGAATGAAGGGGGACAGAAGGGTGAATGGGCTCCCGACAAACTTGCTTGTATGTCAAGGTGCTACGACTTCCTGAAACGGAAGCCTCCAGGTTTTGCATTTTGTCCATCATTTGTTTGATGAAATCCGTGGTTGGATGGGATGATGGTGCGGTTGTGGGGTAAATGGAGGCAAATTGGGCCAAGGGCCGCCTCCGCTGGACAATGGTGGGGTTAAGTGTTGATAAGGTATGGAGGATGAATATGTTGAGGTGACAGAATAGGGATGTCCCATATAAGGTGTTGAGGTTACTGGATACATGTATGGGAATGAAAAGGTAGGCGAAGCTTGAGAAGGAAAGCTCATGTGGATAGGTGGCAGAGAACAAGTCATGAATGGAGTAGTCTGCAAGAGAGATGAGGTAGGGGCAGTCAGTGGTAATGATATGTGGGGCCCAAGATTAGCCAAAGGAAAGCCAATCTGAGTCGTATGAGTCTCTGAAGCTGTCGGATTGGGAGATGGGGCTAAAGGTGCAGGAAGTAAGGTGGTGTTATCAGGCGGAGTGGGAGCTAAATGAGCAGCTATACTAGTAGGCATACCAACAAGGAGCTGACCATCAGGTGTACGGTCAGGGGTATGAGACAAATAGTATTGTACAGTGCTAGAATTAGCATCCAGAAACTTAGCAAAGTCCTTATCTCCCATAGGAATTTTAGGAACCTCGCTGGTATCCGTAGGATTCCCCACAGAATGTGAAGGGGTGATTCAGGCAAAGAAACAGAGAAAGCATGTGAAACCATGGCGGTGGCTTGCTTTCGAGTGATAACAACCATGGACAGGAGTTCACAGTAGGGTTTTCATCTGTCAGGAATAGAAACAAACTCAGACTGGTAAAATTGGTAGGTTGCTGGTTTGTCAGGAATTGGAAAAGACAGTAACTGATATCGGTCTAGTAACCGATGTCGGTTATACTATAGCCGACGTCAGTCAGGTAACCAATGTTGGTGTAAGAAGTCTGGGCTAACAAGATATAAAAAGGCTGCTAATTTGATTTTTAACAATGTTTAGTATACTTGTCCAATTATTGATCACAGAAGACTGAGTATGAGAAAGAAAACAGAACTAAAAACAAGCAAGATGCACACGTAAATCTAGAGATTAACCCTAGGGTTAAATTTAATTATCATGGGCTTATGCCTTTAGACGTAGAATGATGTCAGAATCCTAAACAACAAGACCTAGGGGAAATGTCAAGTTTGTTTTGGCTTATAAAGTTACCTCAATCGGGTGGAGGAATACCACGGAAAAAGGGGGATGTTTGAGCTATTATGTTAATTGTGAAGTGATTCAGTATGTGTTGTGCAGTGAATGTAAGATTAATTTCTTGTCAATACCGTGGATATCACCCCCACATGTATGACCTATTACTTAATCTATGTTCACTAGAATTGAAAACTGCAAGAAAGGATGCAATGCACGTGTTTTAAACCCAAATCGACAATTATGTTCGATGAAGCAAGAGAGATGACTTTCACTAATGCGAAACTAGGAAAGCAAGACAAATTCTTTAAGAAATATATAACAAAAGCAGCAACAGCAAGTATGCTTCCTAAAATGAAAATAAGCAAGAGAAACAGAAACCCAAAATGGGTCCCACCGGGCGTGCCAAAATAGGTTCTAAGGGAGGATATTTGTACTTCAAGAGGCAGGATAGCCTTGGTACCATATACCAAAGAAAAAGGTGTGGGCATTAGTGGAGGTACGAATGCTAGTACGATAAGCCCAAAGGGCAAAGGGAATGTGATCATGCAAATTTCTTCCGGATTCATTGACAACTTTCATGAGGATTTTGGTTAGGGTTTTATTAGAAGATTCAGCCTTTCCTTCTAGTCACTTGACCAAGCCTGCAACTAATCTCTCGGGAGAAAAGCAGGGAAGGTGGGCTATTTTAGTAAAAATAGCCTACTTTTTCCTTACCGATGCCGGTTCCTACTCAACCGCCGTCGGTTACGTAACCGCCATCGGTTCCCTGTAAATGGCCTCCCCAAACCAAAAACAAGAGATCAGAATTTCATTTTTGGATCAGAGGAAAGAATTCTTTGAATCAAGAAAGAGCGTCAGGAGCGATCAAGAGAACCCAGATCTTTACTTGACTGAGCAGATACAAGTGAAGAGACAAGGAGAGTTAACAGCCAAGGAGAGCAAGTCAAGGACTGCAACTGGATACCAGAGCCCTGTGATACTCTGCTGATTTGATCTGCTGTGTGCCAGACCATCCTACCTCAGTTCTGCCTTTGCCATCAGAGCTCTTGGACCTGCATTTCCATCAATAACCAGTAAGTCACATCTTGCATGTCCTCTTTAATAACATTTCTTCGAATTTTGAATCATAAGTCCTCACAAATCCATTCTTGGATCCACTACCCAATGTGTCATTGCATCTCACTGTCATTCATCTACCTCTCATCACCCTATTTCCTAAATATCACCTATAGACAGCCCTACAAATAACACAACTACCAAACAACTCCACCACCCCATAGAACAACCAACATTCAGATCCTATACCCTACCGATATCGGTCATCAATAACCGTCATCGGTTATTAGTAACTGGACCAAGTCATGGGTCTTAATTAGGTTAGTTTAGGGTTAGGGCTAGGTCATGATGAGGTGGCAAAGTGAGGTGGCGGGTAAGGTGAGTGGATTTATCAATTACAAGGTAGTTAATAAATAATTGTGTAAAGTTTAGGTAATGAGGTTAGGTTGCGAAATGAGATGCGGGTCACAAGGGGTCGTAAGACACAATTTTGGTGTCTACAGCAATGCACGTGTTTTATATCCAAATCGAAAATTATATTCGATGAAGCAAGAGAGATGACTTTCACTAATGCGAAACCAGGAAAGCAAGACAAATTCTTTACTAAATATATAACAAAAACAGCAACAACAAATATGCTTCCTAAAATGAAAATAAGCAAGAGAAAGAAACCCAAAATGGGTCCCACCGGGCGTGCCAAAATGTTTCACTCGGAAAATGCTTCGTTCCTTATAGAAACAGATAAGGTTAGGGTTAGGAGGAATACCTGTAGGATGTCGAGATGATGTGCGCGTACTGTAGAGAAAGATCAGGTTGACTGCGGAGAACTCCTTTTTGTCTGGGAAGGACTACCTGCAAATAAGAACACAAGACCACAAGATTTTGATCAAACAATAAATGAGGAAACTGCCTTGGGCCCAGGAAATGTAAAACTTCCTTTCGAAGGTGGTCAGTTTCCCTGCTAACGTGAATTAACAAAAAAGACTATAAAATATCAATTAAATTGCTTGGCTGAACTGGGTAGGGGAAAGGCTGTTTTTTCTGGTTTTTGAGTCACAAGGAACCGATGCCGGTTACGTGATAACCGATGGCGGTTACTGATAACTAATACCGGTAGAGTTCTAGGATCTGAAGGTCTAGTTGTTTTGTGGGGTTGTGGAGTTTTTAATGGTAGCTTTGTTATTTGTAGGGCTGTATATAGGTGATATTAGGAAATAAGGATGATTAGAAACAAAAGAATGACAGCTAGAGGAAATGGTATGTTGGATAATGGATTCAGAGAACGGATTTGGGAGGACTGTAATGACTCAAAAGGTCATAAGAAATGTTATTAATGGAGGACATGCAAGATGTAACTTACTGGTTATTCGCGGAGATGAAGGTGCAAGAGCTCTGATGGCAAAGGCAGAACTGAGGTAGGATGGTCTGGCACACAGCAGATCAAACCCGTCTGAGTATCACAGGGCTCTGGTATCCATTTGCAGTCCTTGGCTTGCTCTCCTTTGCTGCTAACTCTCCTTGTCTCTTCACTTGTCTCTGCTCAGTCAAGTGAAGATTCGAATTATCTTGATCGCTCCCAAATGATCTCTCTGGATTCAAAAACCCTTCGTCCTGATCAAAAATGAAGTTTCGATCGCTTGTTTTTGGTTTGGGGAGCCCATTTACAGGGAACCGATGGCGGTTGCGTAACCGACGGCGGTCGAGTAGGAACCGGCATCGGTTAGGAAAAAGTAGGCTACTTTTACTAAAATAGCCCACCTTCTCTGTTTTTCTCCCGAGAGAACAGTTGCAGGCTTGGTCAAGTGGCTAGAAGGTCGGCTTTTGGGTGCGAGTAAGGAGGTCATTCAGTTATGGATGTGAGGTCTAGACCAAGTCATGGGTTCTTAATTAGCTTAGTTTAGGGTTAGGGCTAGGTCATGATGAGGTGGCAAGGTGAGGTGGCGGGTAAGGTGATGGTGGATTTATCAATTACAAGGTAATTAATAAATGATTGTGTAAAGTTTAGGTAATGAGGTTAGGTTGCGAAATGGGATGCGGGTCACAAGGGGTCGTGAGACACAAATTTGGTGTCTACACCTCTCTGCACCTCAATTCAATCACTGTGGCACTAGCTTCTGGGGTAACCTTACTGCTCTTTTTCAAATGATGTGCTCATATGCCCAACAATGCAAGTAAAAATGTCACAACAAATCCCGAATCACCTCATCTGGCGATAGCCCCACAGCTCCCTGTATAACTGCACCAGGTATACTGGTGCCCAAGCATAATAGGTGTGCTCCTCCACCATCTCATGCAGCACCCCCATCAATGCCCGTGGAAAGCGGCCTCCCTCTGAGTCCGGGAGGGCGAAGCAGGTGATCCCGATCATCATCAACACGGCAAGCCGTGTCTCATGGTCGGTGCGCACGGTACATATCCCCATACCCGATGCTCGCACTGTGATATGTCACTAGCGCAGCTGCATCCTTTGACGAAAACCTGTAGGATGCTGTCCATGGCAAGTCTCTGCATCCACCTGAAATCGATGGCCTCTCCATCAATAGGTAGTCGAAGGATACGATATACATCCTCCAATGTGATAGTCATCTCCCCAGTCGGGAGATGGAACACATTGGTCGCCGGATCCCATCTCTCGATGAGGGAAACCATCAAACTATGATCTCTGTCGATCGCTCTATATCGCTGGACTCTGCCGAGTCCCACCTCGCGCATGATAGCCCAGTGTGCTGTGGATACATGTGGTCACATCCGCACCAACAGTGGGGGCATCCTGTCCCGCATCGTCAGCTGCTGACGTGCCTACAAAACCCACCCACTACATTAGCCCTACTCTTCATCACGATATCTACCTATACCCCCTTCTATCCCCCCGACCACACTCGACCTATTTCTCCATTATCCCACTGCCCTCTGGACTTTTCCCTAACTCCCGTGTTATGTCCCCCCGACCACAACCCATTACTCTCTAACAACCCCCCTCTAGCCCACCATATCAGACCCTCCAAACATATCCCCCATACCCTCTTCCCAACCCAAATTCCATACCCAACCCAAACCCAACCATAACCAACTCAAACACTAACAAACCCCAAACCATAACCAACCCAACCCCAACCCAAAACCAAACCCACCCCAAGCCCAACCCATAACCCACCCAAACCCACACAAACCCCAAACCATAACCCACCCAAACCCCACGCCCAACCCATAACCCACCCAAACCCACACAAACCCCAAACCAACCCACAATACCCAAAATCACCCCACCGACGCCGGCCGATATACGACCGGCACCAGTCAACAACAAAACACCCTACCCCTAAAATTTGCGACCGCTGCCGGTCGCTTAGCAACCGACATCGGTCGCTGTAAAAACGCGGAGCCGAACCTGACGCGGCCCCCCCCAAACCTATTTTTTGCCTATTACTACCCTTTTACCCATTGAAATAGCCCTAAAAACCTACCCACCCTACCGTTTTAGCCTAACTACCCTATCTACCCTCTCTATTTTCCAAACAATAATTCCATTTATCAAAATTATTTTATCAAAAACTTGGATTCCTACCCAAAACCCCAAATTTAGCATAATGCAATAAAATGACACACAATGAGGGGTTTCGAACCTACCCGTACGATGACACGTCGTCATGGTGGGATGGGTGGTGGTGGTCCAGCTGGTCCAGCCCCTCCTGCTCCTCCTGGCTAGGCCATGGCTCCAAATGTCCTCTTCTGGGTCCTCCACCAATCAACTACTGCCTCCTCCTCACTCAGGCCCGCTAACAACTCACTCCTCCAGTCAAATAAGTGCCACCTCACGCAACAAATGCTCCAATCTTGCACTCTCCACGTCAGACAATTCAAATTGGCTTCCAAATTGCAAAAGTGACAATGACAGGCCGTATTTTTTCTTTTTATAGGTTTTTCACCCATAACCGATATCGGTTTTATTCGTGCCCTAAGGAACCGGTATCGGTTACCTAACCGATATCGGTCATCTGTATAATCGACATCGGTTGTTATCCACCTTTACCCCAATTTTTACCCTTATTTACTATTGCCCTTTTCTCACCAACATCGCCTATTATCACACCTTTGACATGCTCCATATAGGATGACCTTTTAGCCGTTCTCTAGACTTCATTGGCCCGACCCAAGGCCGCAACCAACCAATCCGGCCCGACCCAAGGCCGCAACCAACCTACTTCCGGCCCGACCCAAGGCCACAACCTAACCTATTTGGCCCGACCCAAGGCCTCAATCCTACCTATTTGGCCCGACCCAAGGCCTCAACCTACCTATTTGGCCCGACCCAAGGCCGCAACCAACCATCCGGCCCGACCCAAGGCCGCAACCAACCATTTGGCCCGACCCAAGGCCTCGCCCTAACCATTTGGCCCGACCCAAGGCCTCAACCTACCCATTTGGCCCGACCCAAGGCCTCAGATTATTAGTGACCCTAACCATTTGGCCCGACCCAAGGCCTGTAGCCCTAACCATTTGGCCCGACCCAAGGCCTCAACCTACCCATTTGGCCCAAACCCAAGGCCTCACTCTACCCTTTGGCCCGACCCAAGGCCATCCAACCCAACAACTTGGCCCGACCCAAGGCCGTACCACTTCAATACCTCGCCCAACATCAACAACATACACTTTTATCCACCCATCATGTAGCTTTTTGTTCCATCGAGCTCACCTGTTCGTGTTTTAGCATGATTCTCACACTTGACTTGATCACTGTCGACCAACTTTGCCTAGACCTAGACCGTGACATTTATCTCAACCAAACCAACCATTTGGTACTGCCGAACATGCCTAAACGTTCCTGTACCTTACCTGTTATATACCCTGGAGCTACTTCCTATGCCTTGGATACCAGGATTATATCACCCTTGTTTGGATAAACTATCGACCTTTGCCTATGCATTGCTTTGGTTTTCTCGTCAAATCATGTACCCTAGTCGCACTACTGCATTTCAACGTGCGTCTGCTTCCTTGGACCTACCCCACCACTCTTACCATTATCTCTACACCATTTACCCTTTATCAACCCTATCCCTGATTTCACGCTCCTCAATCTGTGATAGATTTGAGGGGGATTACCTATACCCTTAATGGGGAAACCATCTTCATATTATTGTCCGTGCAGCTTTACAAAACAAGCTACACACAATAAGGGGCTAATGTAGACACCAAATTTGTGTCTTACGAGGCCCTTGTGACCCGCATCTCATTTGCGCAACCTAACCTCATCACCTAAACCTTACACAATTATTTATTAATTACCTTATAATTGGACATCTAACCTGCCACCTCATTTTGCCACCTCATCATGACCTAGCCCTAACCCTAAACTAACCTAATTAAGACCTATAACTTGGTCTACACCTACACCCATGACTAATGACCCCTCACTCGCACCCAAAAAAACCTTCTAGTCACTTGACCAAGCCCGCAACTAATCCCTCGGGAGAAAAGAGGGAAGGTTGGCTATTTTACTAAAAATAGCCTACTTTTTCCTTACCGATCGGTTCCTACTCGACCGCCGTCGGTTACGTAACTGCCATCGGTTCCCTGTATAAATGGGCTCCCCAAACCAAAAACAAAGGATTGAAGGATCCCTTGAATAAATGCTTCCTAATGATACCCACTTAGATTCAAATTTCACTTGGCAAGAGCAGAGACAAGTGAAGAGATAGGAGAGTTGCAGCAAGAGGACTTATCGAGCCCAGACTGCAACTGGCAATAGAGTCAACTTGACACTCATTCTGATCATCGGAGAGGGAGATAGCTTTTGATGATCTTCTGATTGTGGAGCCATAACCTACCTGAGAGTTCTCCTCTTGTCATCACAGTTCTTGGACCTGCATCTTCGTCAATAACACAGTAAGTTACATCTTTTATGTACCTCTATTAATAACATTTCTTAGAACTTTTGAATCACATCCTCACAAATCATTCCTAGATACCACTACCCACATTTCTAACCTTCATTCATCCCTTCTATCATTCATTTACCTTTCTCACTCTTGAGTTTCCTAATATCACCCATATACTCCTTCGCAAATAACCCTACCAGTCAACAACTTACAACCAACCCCATTGCAACCAACCTAAATTACTTCCCCTACCGATATCGGTTATCAGCAACCGGTATCGGTTTATGCCTCACTACTTTATTTCAAAAACCAACCTTTCCTCCTACCCATGTTCAACGAAAAATTTAATTGATATCTTTCAGTCTTTTGTGTTAATTCATATTCCATAAACTGACCACCTTCGAAAGGAAGTTCTTATATTTCCTGGGCCCAAGGCAGTTCCCTCATTTATTGTCTAATCAAAATCTTGTGGTCTTGTGTTCTTATTTCAGGTAGTCCTTCCAAGACAAAAAGGAGTTCTTCGCAGTCAACCTGATCTTTCTCTACGGTACGCGCACACCATCTCGACATTCTACAGGTATTCCTCCTAGCCCTAACCTTATCTGTTTAATTAAAAGTGTATGAAAGGATAGAAGCAACTATATTGAAAGGAAGTCCGAAACATTCCAAGTGAAACAATAAAAATAACTCCCTGTCTAACACTAGCACTAATAATCTAGAATCACCACAGGCACTAGTGGTCTGTTCTAACACTAGCATTTATCTAGGGATCCATTCCCAGACAATAAAGCACAGTCTCCCTGGTCACAACTTGTTTGCATCTGTCTAACTCAATCAAGAACACCACCCTCAACATTATAGGTATTCCTGCCAAGACAACTCATCTCCTTATGTTGTACTATAGGAATGATCACTAATATCTCCATAGCTCTTTCTAGCATTTACTATGAAATTTCATCTCTGAATGTTGGATAACTTATATAACAATATGACTAGCATCAACTCCTTCGATGTTTTAATCATATGGAGGTAAAAATATTGACCTGTGTAAAATAAGTAGACATACAAAGAATGACCATTAAACAGGTATTTTTAAAACTCTAAGGGTGACTGTCATCTCACCTAATTGGTCAAGATGGAAAGTGTTGGTCTAAATTTTCCTATAATATCCTTGAGAGTGACTTCATCAGACTCATTCATAAATCCGAAAAACATATTGTTAATCATAGAAACAAAAATATATTCCAAAAAGGACCATCTCCTCAACTTATTGCCATAACTATCTTTAGAAAAACTACAGTAGTGAAATATAAGTGTAGAGAATTAAGAACATTCTTTCCCATACAAGTCCTGATTCTCCTCTCCTTACATCTTATTTGAAAAATGATAAATAACAAAAAAACCATAATTTACCCATACCCATACTCACCCATGATTTTTAGGACTTCCCTATTTTACCCCTACCCATCATACTAACCACTCAACCTTAGCATCTTATGAATTCCTTGTTACTCCTTGGATATTTCAATGCTGACTCAAGCTACCTTGCTAATCCTAAATTAGGCATTAATCATTTGACTTTCATAAAAGAATACCCCCTAAGACCTTACATACTATGTCAGATAAACCCGACATGCACCGGTCACATAATGGCGAAAAGTAAGGCCCCAAACCCTCCTTTCCCAACTATTACCTAGTGAGGCATTTGTCCACCCAATATTCCCTACTATCCCTACACCTCATGAGGGTTTCCTTTTACTTATGATCTCAACCACTCCTATTTTAAAATACATTTCCCTTAATTCAAATTTTATTGACCCTTTTGGAAATAAAAAAGCAAAACCAATTTTCCAAATAGTTATCATGTAACAAGAAGACAACAATTTAGAGAACATTAGGCTATCAGTTGAATACAGTCAATCATGGTGACATGTTTGCCACTGTGTTGTTTCCAAAGATCCATCTATTAGCCTGATTCCATCACTCTAAATGTTCGCTTCTTTGACTTAGTTAATCCATATCAAATTTCTACTACACCTATTGCTAGGAATAATCTCTCAAAAACCAATAATCACCTTGAACTCACTTCAACTCCCATATTTTTCCAAATAATGTTCAAACTATAAAAACTCATGCATCTAGAAAATAATGTAATTTTATCAATTTCCATATTAAAAGACATTTAAAGTGACATACAAACAAAAAAGTACATGATTTTATTATTTTTATAATTCCAACCTGACCGACAGTTTTAAAAAGGATGTCCTTGTTTGTGTATGATAGTCATGTGCCCTATCCTATCAAGGTTGGACTTTACATCATATGAACATCTCAAATAACAATACAAACTCTTGGCAGCTTGTAGGGTCAATAATTTCCACATGAAAACCCTACCGGATTTTACCCTATTCGCCTACCCATCCATCTTGTGGGAAAATCCACACTTATGTTGTACCCTAAATTTATGTGTTCACCCTCCAAGCCACATCTCAAGGATTTACTTGGAACCTCATCCTACTTTAGAGTACCATTATTTTCCCAATACCTCGGCCTTACCCTTTGACCTAGATTGCCTTGGACTTATAACATTAATTACTGACCTTTGATATATTTTGCTATACCTTGTGGTATTTTTCCATGTTGATTAAGCTAATCACCTTACCTTGTATTACCGTGACCATTTATCCTAACCCTAACATTTGCTTGTGTAGCAAAAATACCTAAAAGTTCCTACACCTAACTTGAGTTGTGATTTTGATTAACCAGAATCACTTAAGTACCTTGTTCATAGTAAACCTATCGATTCTTAGACAATGTAGATTTTTGACTCTCTTCTAACATAAGGGGCATGCGTACTCAGTTTATACATGTGCATGCATTTGGGTTTCTACCTTTGACCCTAGACCCATTAACTAGGAGATTACCGGATAGCCCTTTTTCCTAAAAATTTTTCATTTTTGTTCCCCCTTGCCCATCTTCCATCTTCATCAAATTCACCTTTTTATCAAACCACTCACAACTTCTCCCTTTTTTGGTTCCTAGAAAGGGAGATCACCTTACCCAACATGGGGATTTTTGTATCTGTATTTTTGTTAGGTTGATTACCAATGCTACACAACAAAAAGGGGAAAACCTAGATTACCAAAATTAGGTACTCTCCCCTTGGGTCCCTGACAAATAAACACCTTGCATTATTGACATCACCTAACATGGCCCCCTTCAACCCCACTAATATTAGTTTAATTAACATTTAATTAAATTAATGCAACTAGATTATGCTCAAATTTATTATTTAAATATGATTAATTTGAGCTAATATCTCATACATGGACCTCACCTAGACACCTCATCTTGACCTTGTTCTAAGACCTATCTTGTTCCCTTACCTTATGACTAACTAAGATCTGTACCCAAATAAAAATCAATGCCTACATTCCCTTAGACCACATTCTCGCATGCTTAAAGGAATGTTTTAATCTGTGAGGAAGTGTGCATACAAAAGATCACCATACGTTCAAGGGGATCTACTAGTTTAATAAAATAGGAAATCCCTAGTTAACTGACGTTGGTTACCCAAAGGAAGCCAATGACTATCATCGGTCAACCTTAAAACCCCCAAAACATACCTTATTTTTGAAGGTTATTAAAGTTGGATATTCAACTCAAACCCATACAAGATATCAAGTCATGAGAATCACAAGCTAACCAACATGCTTATTAGGAGATCAATAGGCACAGAAACATCCAGAATTCACTGTATCTTATTAAGTTGAATTTGTCTATACATTATGCATTTAATTCAAGAAGAGTAGTTGACATATCAGTGTAAGACTAAATGTTAGAGTGATACCTCGACATGTGTTATCCCGTAAAATTGGCAAGGGAAATTTTACAGATAACCCTACCGAAAATTTTGTTCCTATCCCTTGTTGGGGATTCCTTAAGTTCGGAACGTTACAAAATCCCTTCCCGGGAAATCTAGTTTTCCGAACTTAGCCATTTTTGGTCTTTTTGGGCGGGCGCATATAATGACTATGCAACATCAAATGTTCATGCGCCCCCTTTAAATCCTTTGGCGCATGCTTTCTTGTGTCAACAGGTGTTTTGGTGCGCCTCACTATGTTGAGTCTCTCTTGCATGCGCCAAGGCGCATGCGCCTTCCTGTCAACATATCTTTTGATGCGCCTCTTTTTGGTGCGCCAAGGGCGCACATATTCCCCTATCGACACCACTTTCGGTGTGCCATAGGCACACATATCTTCATGTTGACAAGCCTTTGGTGTGCCAAAGGGCGCATGTTTTCTTGTGTCGACAGCTCTTTTGGTGCGCCACTTGAAAAGGTTGGTGGCACATTTATTGCTACCTCACCTATAAATAGGCGCGTCTGTGCTGTCATTATCACCAACGCAAATCACGTGATTTTTCTCTGTACCTGTCAGCGCACCTGCCCTGTCACTTTTGAATTGCTTTGTGGACCCGTTTGCACATTCTCTTCATTATTTATCCGGGTAAGAGGTCCTTCTTTCTTTTGTGTGTTTTGTGTTTGTGGTTTTTGGTTGCTTGTTGGTTTGTTGATTGGATTGAAAAGAATGAAATCATGAACTTGCCCCCCCTTGCTGTCTTCTTCTTTTCCACATATCTTCCCCCTCTTTCCAGATCTGCTGGTAGAGGGAGCTCTGTCCTAAAATAATAAGCTTGGAAACCTTTGTTTAAAGCCATTTCTATCACCCCAAGCAACCTTGCAGAAGGAGTTTGAACCATATGAAACCCCTCATGAGAAAGAATCAAACCTTAAAAAGGAAACTGAATTTTCCTTCTCCTTGGCACATTGGCGCACCATGCAACATCAAGAACAGTTGCGCCCTTGGCGCATCTATCATCCCTGTTACATAATGAGCAGCCGCGCCAATGGCGCGCATTCCCTGCCTACTACATCAAGAAAAGTTGCGCCCTCATGGCGCACTTCCCTCGCTTGCTGCAAACGCTTTCCATGTGCGCCCTCTTGGCGCATCAAACTTGAGTGCAACATTACAAATTCCTGCGCCCTTTGGCGCACCCAGCATCCATGTAACAGTCTTTTCCTATGCGCCAAGTGCAAAGCTATAAACGGCGCAGGCGCGTCCCTCACTGCAACAACATTGTGTCATGCAGACCTTCCATGCGCCGTGCCAAGTTCCCTTTGGTGCATGAACATATGATGTTACACGCAAAAATTATATGCGCCCTTTGGCGCATCCTGTACCCATGTAACATGAAAATAATCATGCGCCCTTTATAAAATGCATACACATGGCGCAGGCGCACTTGTGCTTACAACAAACAAAGAATGCACCCTGCAGTGTCCATGCGCCATGCACCCTTTGGCACTGATTTAACCCTTGCAGCAGCCCTTTCCTGTGCGCCTTACCTATTTAGCTCTGTAACCTGTAATATTCATGCGCCATGCGCCCTGAGGCCTCAAAATTGCTAACTCTTTCTTCTGTCAGCATTTCAATGGAAAATCAAACAGCTGACATGGCTTTCTCCAATTGGGTTTCACTTCTTATTCTTGCAGATCAGCAGCTAAGTTCAGAAGAACATATGTCAACGTCAAGCAAGAGACCTACCAAATCCAAAGGCAAGGCCAAGCTCACAGAAGAAGAAATGAAGTATAAGTATCAGAGGGCCAGAATGCCCGAATCCCAAGCCGAGTGTGACCTGGACATCAGAGACTCAGAGTTGGGTCATATTGATATGGAGGATTCTGGGTCAGAACCCAGAAGGTCACAAGAAGTCCATGGATGGACAAGCTGATAGGCAGTGCCCTGCACTTTGCTGGAGGAATCCCAGTCAGTGCCGTGAACAATGAATTTATGATGGTGGTTGCCCGGTGCTACAATAAAGACACAAGATGTGTCATAAATGAGAAGGGCGAGGTCATAATCAACCTCACTGCCCACCACTTTGAAATGATGCTCGGCATTCCTCATCACCAGCACTTTGTGGCCGTCAGCCAAGACGATTGCATCGAGGCCTGGGATGACAATGAAGATCAATGCATGCAGCTGATGAACGAGGTATATTTGAAGAACAAAAAAGTAGTGACCGTTGGCCACAAATCATTCACCGCAGTGATTTTTCAGAGGAGCTCAGTGACACCATCACGTTCCTGAGCAGGGTGTTTGGGCTTCTTGATGCCCATTATTTCCACAAATGGATGCTGCGGTATTTGGAAACAATGAACAAAAATGTGCCCGATCAACGCTTTGAGTGGGCAGAAATCATAAGCAGCACAATATCAGAGCAGCTACAACAATTTACCACAACTGGGAGGTTCTACATGAATTCCTATGTTGTTTATGTTGCAGCTTCAGAAAGGGACTATCCGGCTCTGATGCGGAGTGGGGTTTGGCCCCAAGTTAAAATTTATGAATACTATCCAGAGCTAAAGCTGGAAAATAGCATCCCTCAATTTACAAAGATCAATGATGCATTTTTCTATTTCATCATCTACCTGTTGAGGCCGAATATGACTCACGGTCGCACGACCAAGAGCATCGTAGCAGCCACAGAGAAATGGGGGGCCCTGTTCACTCAATTCCCCACATTCACTTATCTGAGGGCGGCTAACTTCTTGGGGGAGCCAACTAGACTGCCAAGGTATGCGGGCCCAAGTTGATTCTGCTAGAGCTGTCAAGACAGCTAGTCACCTACCATGAGAAATGCCTCAAGAGAAAGAAGGGTGGAACTCCTTTCCCCCTCACAGTGGGTAGGTATACATGTCTCACTCACCACAAGGCGAAAGACATGTTTGCAGAGCTGGAGCTGCTGAATCTGAAACATGACTTCCCAGCAAGGCCCACCTTCGACCCAAGAAATTGTCTGCCTAGGGCTAAGCTTGATCCGATCCACATCCCTCAGATCGAGGATATCTACATTGACCTATATCATGAGGTGGAGCTCAGGAGGAAGGACCATTCTCGTTTGGCCTTAGCAGAAATCATCCAGTACGGGGTGGCCATCGTCCCCAAAGGCTACCAAACTACTGAAGAGGAAGTGGATCAAGTGTATCTTGACACAGGTGGGGATGATTGGCCTTTTGCGATAATTGATAGAACCAAAGCACCTCAGACAATTGAGGAAAGGGTCAAGGAAACTCTGCGTAGAACAGAGCATTGGTGCCGAATGAACGGGCTCATCTACCTCGGAGTTGATTTCACAACCTCTCCATTGGGTAACGCACCTCCTCGATCAAAACAACAGCCAAAAGGCAAAGGAAAAGGTAAAGAGGGTGAATCCAGCACCACTCAAGAGGAAGCTCCTGAAAGTCCTCCTTCCGCTGCACCCGAACAAGTTGTAACTCTGGCTTCTCCAGAGAAAGAAGCAGAAGAAGATGTTCCAATAGGCCCATCCACTCAGGATGTCGCCACTGCTACAACAATTGAGGTCCCTTCTGTCCCTTCTTCTTCTCCTCCTTCCCCTCCTCGAGTGACTCAAGCGACCATTCCTTTGGTCGTGTCCTCTCCCCCTTCTTCTACTGTTCCCCCTGCTTCTTCATCCATCTTCTCTTCTCTCGCGGACCTGTCCCCCTCCATTTCTTCCCTCATCTCTGAGCTCCCTTCCCTTCCTATGTCTTCCTCTCCTGCAGTATCTCTTCCTCCCGTGAGCACTTCCTCGGCCTCCCTCTCGATGCCGCCTCCAAGTGTCTCCACGTTTTTCCCTTCTAACTACTGCAGCTGCCCCCTTCTCTGTTTCTGGCCCTTCTCCCATAAGTCCAGCCTGGATCTCCCAGCATCTAAGTCAACAGAAAAGGAAAGTTCCCATCGCTCCGATGGACTTCTCCGTAATCCCATCAAAAGGGGCAAAGAAGTAGAAGCCCGTCACACGCTTCTCTCAGAGTGCTTCGGGAGAGAGGGTAATGGAGATCGCATACCCCAATCCTCTGAAGGATAAAAAGGATCTGTCTCTAATAGATTATACAGTGACTCAAGTCACAATGGGTACGTCTTTTGAAAGCCTTCAGGGAGAGGCCCTATCTGCAGTTGACGCCCTCTGCAAGAAGCTTCAAGAAGCAAAAGAAGAGAAAAGGCTGCTGAAAGAGAAAAATAAACATCTGCTCCAAGCCTTACAGAAGATGGGCAGTGCACCTCCCACAACTGCCGCCGAGACTCCTGAGCCTCTGAGCCAGGATAAAATTAATGAATATGCAAAGATCGGCGAGCAGGGTATGGCAGTTTCCGCTTGGAGGAGCCAAATCCTCAAGGACAGTGAAAGAGTGATCGCCAAGTTCACTGATTTGTATCTGAACATCAACAAGGTGAATAAAGAGCTCCAAGCATTAGCAGGACCCATATCAGAAGAGCTGGACCATGCTAGGCTGCAGCATGAGACCTTTCAACAAATGTTCGACTGTTCAGTCGAAGATCTGGTCAAGTTCGGTGTTTTTGGTCATCCCAGGGCCCTCAATAAAGTCCTTTCCACTCTGGATTACCAGATGGATCAACTGGAATTCGTCCTTGAAAAGATCGATAAGGTAAAGGAAGAAGCCCTGGACGCGATGCACCAAATGGAACAAATCGTTCTCAACATGTCTCCAGGGTTGCTTACTCCTTCCTTTACCTTAAGGAAAGTTGATGAAACCATCCAGATCTTCAAGGAGATCATTTCACAAGGGCTGGGGCCAGAGGTCACTTTTGACGCAGAGTCCATCAATAACCTGCTGGCCTGTCGGGACTTCATCGGGTTCCTAATAGAAGCAGAGAAAGAATATTCCAAACTCCCAGAGAAGCTCATAGACGAGCGGGAGACTTGCGAGGTGATCAGCGAGTGACACAAGGATCCTTCCCAGGATCAACTAGAGCCCATGATCAGCAAGTTCATGGAATACCGTGCCCAATTCCACATCTCGTCACCTGAGCAGTAGCAGAAGCAGGATAACCCCTTTCGGCCGCAGGATGACGATGATGAATAAATTCTCTTTCTTCTTCTCTCTCTCCTTCGACGTTCTTTTTTGTAAATATCTAAAGTGTGTTGGCACAAATGATGACATCATCCATGTTGCACCATGGGATGATGTCATCCATCAAGTTGTCAAAAGTCAACATGACCTTGAGATATTTTGTAGATATTTTGTAAATAGGTGGTTGGTTCCTTTTTGCCTTCCTTCTTCTCCTTCTTCTATAAATACTCAAATACTTGTTGTATTGGGGGGTGGATATCTTTCAGATGAAAAATAGAAGTGAGAAGAAAAGACTTTGAGCTTTTTGTAACAGAAAGAAATATTAATACAATATTTAGACTTTGTGCTGAATACATGTGTTATTTGCATTAGATCTTTCTTATGTCAGATCTGTGTGTTTATTCTGTTGGATCTGCTTCTGTTTTATTGTCATTTATTCATCAGTATTGCTTTGCTCGTTTATGCAAGTAGGTTTGGCTCTGTTTACTACCAATCCCAAAACATAAACCTTCTGACCTTTCTGCTTTGGAATTCATTTCTTTTCTTCCTTCGGATCTGATCTTTCTTCATCCTCTCTTTCATTCCTTTCTTTTCGCAGTCGGAAACACCCTACTGGGATGAGATCCCAAACCCCCGAAGGCAGAATATTGTGAGACTTGCACAGATTCCTGCTGGTAGAATAGCAATAAACCAGTTTCACTTTGCTGACTCAAAGAGGGGCTATGCCCTGCACACTGTTGGCTCGTTTATCCATAGATCTGCCCAAGCGACAGATTTTCAGAACCAACAGTTTTTGGTGACTCCACTGGGGAATCGAACAGATCTATCAGATCTATGATAGTGGTAGGATAGAAAATCTAAAAAATCAAAAAAATCACTATCTGTTTGCAAACTTTAACTTTTTGTCAAAAATCCAAAATTTTGCAAAAGTGACCCGAATTGAAAATTTTCTTCTGAGATCCATAGATCTGGCCTAGTTGGAGATCTTTAGTTCGCTGAGTTTTTATAAAAATCTGTATTTTGCCGTAGATCTGAGTTTTTGACTGTTTACCAAAAATTTCAAACTCTTTGAAAAAGTCAAATTTAGATCGAAAATCAGCTTGCTAATCTTCACTGTCATTTTATCCTCGTTGTTATTTGTCATTAAACCGCAATCGGTTTTCAGAAGAGGATAAAATTTTAAATATTTAGAAAAGTACATGCTGCTGGTTTTTGTCAGAAAATTCCAGAAAATCAGCAAGTACAACCAAAAAGAAATTTTAAATCTGCTCCACAACGTTGCAGATCTGGAAGGTACGCTGGCAGGTGAGCCATTTACGCGTAGCAAGAGAGCTCGTGGAGAAGTCGATCCTACTTTCGATCTGCTTCAAAGGCACAATTTCAGTGTAACACCGGCGCACTTTTCATCACTAAGTTCAGCTGATCGGTCAGCCAGAAGCGCCTCACCTCCACGGAAGAACCGGTTTTCACAAGGAGCCTCTACATCCCTTTGCAGTGCTTTATTGCTCAGTGGAACTGCACTTCCAGCCCGCGTTCTTTTTCCAGCTGTCCAGATGGCAGTACCATGGGGAAATGCTATGGGTCCTCTATCGCTTTTACCACATCCTGTCCACGCGCTCCCTCACGGAAACCGAAAGAATTTTCCCAAATTCGACGGGAGCGGAAATCAAAGCATGGATTCGCACATATCTGCATTCATCATGTCATGCAATATCCTAGATGTAACCCACGAAGATGTGTTGGTTCACCTTTTTCTGGAAACTCTACAAGGCCCTGTAGCAGAATGGTTTCAGCATTTGCCGGCGGATCTATTACCAGTTGGGCCACCTTGCGGGATGCTTTTGAAGACAGGTACAAGCCTTCAGAAGATGCATTTGCTTTGTTATCACAGATCACTCACCTGAAAAAGGAGGCCAATGAGACCATGCTATGATTTTATCGCCAGGTTCAATGCATTAATCAACCATATTCTCTGTTACCATGCTTCCAACACCAGAAAATCAGAAGTGTTTCTTCGTGAACACTATGAGCTCGAAAGTAAGTTTCTTGCTCTTACAAGAACAAGTGGCTACCTTGATTCTTGCCCAGGCCGCTGCCATCCGAATTGAAGATAATTTGATAATATCTGGCGAATTGAAAAGGGAATCATCCAAGCCTAAATCTTCGGGCCCTTCTCCCAATACTTCATCTGATCTGGCATTTCAAAAGATGGCGAACGACTTGCTTGCATTAAAGAAGCAGTTAGCCCAAGCTAAACTTCTCCCAGTTCCTCATACCGGGATATCCACGGAGGAATTTCGTTTCCAACAATGTCCCGTAAAAGGCCGCGCTTACCTGCAACTGCTCCAAGAGTTGGCATCTTGAGGCTCCTCCGGTCAATGCTATAGCCGAAATTGAAGAAGAGGAACAAGATTATGAAGAACCTTCGTCTCAAGGAATGGTTCCAAGATGATCAAGATGTCGGTGAGCAGAAGACTGACGACTCTACTATCGGGTATATGGAATTTAATGAGGATGGAATCTGATGAAGAAGAGGGTACCCAAGGCATATGCAAGTGGACAATCATATAAATGTTTTTACCCGCTCGCAAGGAAAAGAAGCAGAGGTCGCTGCCCATGTGCAGAAGGATAAGGTCATGTCAAACATTACCTCCAACCATTGCTAAAAGAGGTAATCCTCTTCCTACTCAACTCCCTTGTTAAGTTTTTTACAAGGAAGTTGATATTTTTTCCCCCCATCTCTCCTCCAAATCAGCCTTCTTCATATTCCTATCAAGACAAGTAATCCTACCCTACCATCACGAAGTGAGGGACTCATTCCTTCACTAGCCCAACCCTTGGCCGTCGTTTGACATCATAGACCATGCAAAAAAGACCAAGATCCAAATGTCTGAAGTGAGTACCTTCAGTCAAATCACCCAAATAGCTTGTAAGATTGACCAAGTATATTCAAAGTCAAGATGTCATACGTCTAATAGGTTTCCCTAAAAGGAATCCTTTCCACTCCTCCTAGCATCCCAGCATAAATGTTTCCTCAACATCTGCATTAGGCAAGATTGATCCTTTCTATCTCTCCCTCCTAATCAATGGCCACAAGTTGCCAGTAACTGCATAAATGATTCACATAATAAGCTTTTGATAACATACATGCCGGCAAATATATAAATCGCCCATGCTTTGGGCCTCATAACAATCCTTACCAAGCACTTTTGTAAGCAGGTGTTATTCCTTTAAACCAATAGGTTCCGTTGATTAACAAATCAAAATATAACGATATATTTGCATTTTTGTACGATAAATTCCTAGAGTAAATGAGTAAAGATGACCTAGGTATTCGTAACATGCTGACCTTCTTAGCAGCCTGTGGAATTTTGCTGGGAAGAATTTTATTTTTGCTCCTAATTTTAGCGAAGTTGGTGGGGAGATTCATATGGACTGGTCTTTGGCTAGGATCCCTCGTCAAAGGTGTAATCATCACATTGGAGCCAGAATCAGATAAGACTTACTTGGGACTAACTCTGAGGACCACAAATCTCAAATTCTTTTCAATCTTGATCAGGAATGGGGAACTATTTAAATGTCTACCGAGTCTAGTTGACAAAATGGTTGTTCTATCTAATAGGGTCAAGAAAAACTATATTGACAAGATCTGGACATTTACAGTTATGGCAGACTTACATCACGACCCAATGGATGTGGCACCGGAGCCGTTCTAATATCTCCCGATGAGGAGTATTCCTCTCTCTTTCAAGTTGTTTATTCTATTGATTTATCCTGCTGAGTATGAATCTCTGCTTGTAACACCCTGAGATGTTGTTACTTCCTCCTAAGCATACAAGTGTTGATATGTGATTTCTTTAGTAAAAAGGATGTGTTCCTTTGATTGAGAAGTCATGCTTGATATGTACTGTATCTTCTTTGCAGATTGCAGATCTTTGACTGAGTCAGAATATGATTAGACTCTTTTATTTATTTCATTTTACATCTGAGTTTAATATGATCTCAGAATGAATTATGAAGTTATTCATCTATAAGACCTAGCCTTGGATCAGTGGTATTGATCCAAGTGGTGCTTTAAGTTTTTCGTGATGAATTAAAAAAATTATAAACCTTTCACATGTTGCAAGGTCTGAATTCGTTGAATAAGCCAATCCCGAGTCTAACTCAGGTTGATCGTGTGAAATGGAATGGTTCCCGATATCGAAGTATATCTGGAAGGTCTTGGTCGTGGACCAGGTAATAATTCTGTTGCATATAATTCTACTAGCCTAATGGCAGTACAGGAGTGAACCCTGTTCGAGAATGCATGCTGTAGGTCTTTTTCTGAGCGTAAGAAATGTTAGACCTAACTGGAATTATAAATGTTAGTAACCTAAAACTAAACTTAACCTAGGGGTTAGTGTTAATCTAACCTAGACCTAGGCTAAGAGCTAATGTTCTAAGTTAATATCTATGTTCTAAGAAGTTAGACTAGGTGTTATCCTAAATTCTAACCTAAGTTACTAACCTAACTATTGAACAAGGATGTAAGGGGACCTATGGAGGGGTGTGAACCATGGGCGGCAGTTTCTATGTTATTAAATGCCACGGATAAGCATGAGGGATAGGTATTGGTGGAGGTTTTAAAATGGCTAACTTGAGCCGACGTGGCAGGTCGCCAAAATTGGAAATGGTCTTGAAATTTCTATTTGTCTATCGCCAACTATGGCGGTCGGTGGCAGTGGAGTTTGAGCGGGAAATTGGGAGTAAATGCAATTAATGAGCTCGGTAGTCGACTCCCTTCCCTCAGTACAGGAGGGATGATGTAGAGGCCCCACTGCCAGCGCCACAGCCTTGGGATCCAGACTGGGTTAGCGGAGAGACCAGCAGGTGATGGCGTAGATGATGCTGGGTGCACGGGAGCATACAGGGTTTGGTGGGCTGGGCAGAGAGCGGCGAGGGTAGCACAGCCTGCACAGCCAGACTTGGCAGCGGTGACGGCAGAGAGAGATCAGCTCCGGGGGCAGGTGCAGCTATTACAGGGACAGTTGGCTGCTGCACAGGCACAGATAGGGGTTTTACAGGGGCAGCTAGCCCAGGCTCAGGTACAGGCACAGGCAGCACCACCACCAGCAGCACAGCCACAGGTGCAGGTACAGGTACAGCCGTACAGGCAGTACCAGCAGCAGCACAGCCACAGCCCCAGATACCACCACGGCCACAGGTGCAGGTACAGGCACAGGCAGCACCTCCACCAGCACCACAGCCACAGGTGCAGGTACAGGCTCAGGGGATATTGGTGTTAGGTGCCAGGGGACCAGCCCCAGTTCCTTCAGTGGCGCGAGATCGCTATATGGAGGTTAGAGCAGAGGCCCGTTATTATCAGGATATTCTTGATAGTACCGGAGTCGAGTATCAGGCATATGCAGCTCATAGAGCAGAGACCTCGCACAGCCAGAGATCTCAGGGAGGAGCAGCCACAGCTGGCGTGTCCGTGACAGGCAGGAGGCGAGAGGCACCACAGGGACCAGCGGGGAGAGGTGCCGAGGGCGGTGGGGAGAGCTGATAGATCCCCGACGTGGTTTTGTATAGGGACATGGGCACCGGTCTGCGAACCGGTTGTATTGATAGAGGCCTGCGTGCCTACACTTATTCATTGTTTTGATTCATTTATTTATTATATACCGGCCTGCGAGCCGAGTACGGGTTGTATATTTGATACCGGCCTGCGAGCCGAGTATATTTGTGATATGAGAGACCGGCCTGCGAGCCGAGTCGAGATTTTTGGTAGGTATTGCGGCCTGCGTGCCGGCTTTGGTATGTTATGAGATCACAGAGGCCCCGATGTAGGGCACATTGTATTTTTAAAAATTTGTATATATATAGAGACGATGCTTTGATTCATATGCAGTGTTTAAAAATGTGTTGAAATATGTGGTTAATGGCTGGTAATATATAGAATGTGTGATGAGTTTAATTGACATGTTGATAGATGGATGATGCTGATGTTTTTGTTTTTTGTTTTTGCACGTATATATGAATGTCAGGTTATGTGATGGATTGGTGGTTTTGTGACATTGTGATATATGTAACTGATGAGTTGGTTCCAAATGATGTATAGATTGATAGCTTTTTGGTATCTGTAGTTGATGGTTTGTGTATCTGTGTAAAATAAATGATGTTTAATGAAAATGTAATGTTATATGTGGTGGATGAACAAAATGTGGTAAAGTGTGTTGTTTATGCAGGAAAAGAGGCGGGCGCGACAAAAATTTAGGTGAGAAATGAAGAAAAGAACGCTGTTTCAAAAAGGAAGGTGTGTAACCGGTATCGGTTAGGTAACCGATGTCGGTAGCTGACAGACCGATATCGGTTAGGTAACCGATACCGGTTATTTAGGTATGGGCTTTTCTAAAAATAAAAAAGCTAGGGTGGCAACTTAAGTTTTAATTTTAGAGCCATGCAAGAGGTTAAAAGCGCGAACGCGACGCGTTTTGACGACTGAGACAGGTTTTTGCATGAGAGATCTGAGTGATAAGGAGAGAAGAGACAAGAAAAGTGAATTGTGATCTGAGATTCAGAAGATAGCAAGGCAGGTTTGAAAAAGGTGGTGATAATGGCAGGACGAGGAGAAACATCCAGCAGGCAGGGACAAGAGAGAAGACAAGGGCCACCTCAAGCTACTGCAACCCAAGAGGTAAACGTTTTGGTTGTGATTTGATTTCTGCATGGTTTTGTGAATAAGATGGGGTAGAGTAGGTGGGTAGATATGAGAAAGAAAACATGATAACAAGGGTTGCAGGTGAGGTAAGTGTTACAGGGTAGGCAATCAGGGGTTTCAGGTATGTTTGTATGTATAAAAACGAATAAACGAGCAAATTTATTGTCGTAGGTGGTTGTTTTTAGGGAAGGTGTATAGAATTGACAGTGACCGGTAGCGGTTAGGGAGAACCGGTATCGGTTATTCAACCGATATCGGTTACGTATAACCGGTACCGGTTACTGGAGAAATTTCCAGAATGTTTGAAAAAGACCCTAATGGATTGAATGGTTGTTTGTCGTTTTGGTGTATGCAGGCAGAGGCAGGGTTGAGGATGAATGATAGCGTGCCAGCGCTGTTGTCGCGAATCCGAGCGGATGTAACACCAGCGGAATGGACATTGATAAATCGTTGGGGGTTAAGTGGAATCCGTTATTATTCGCGAATCGCACGTAACCATGGTATGTTACAGGCGCTGATTGAGAGATGGAATCCTGAGACAAATACCTTCTATCTGCCAACAGGTGAAATGACAGTAACTTTGGAAGATGTGTTTCGTATTTTGAGACTCCCTATTACAGGAGAGCCAGTATATCAGGCACTACCTGGCGCGGGGCGGGCAGCGATAACAGAAGTGTTTGGTCCATATGCACGAGACTTAACACAGCGAGGTTTGTCATTCACATATGGGGTAATGTATGCAGCACACCCTGAGGAGACAAGGTTAGCAGTGATTTTAATGATAGCGGTAGGGTATTATGCGTTACCGAGGGCAGAAGGGGGAAGATTTCCAAAGGCATTGATGGGTGTTATTTGGGAGATGATAGAAAGGAACGTGACTTTTGCATGGGCACCTGCATATTTGGCGGAGCTATACAGGGGTTTATGGGCTTGTAGGCGAAATCACAGGACAACGTTGGATTGCTCCTACTTATTACACTGTTGGGCCTATGAGCACATTGTTTGTATGCGACCAATAGGCCGATCCATCCAGGTAGGAGAGACCGGAGTACAGAGGCTGGGATTCCGACGATGGGTCCAGACAGAACAGGAGGCAAGATCTCAGGCCGTGCCGGGTGACATTGAGTATTACAGGCAGGTATGGGAGAGGGTGACGGTTGCGGATATCTGTTGGAGGCCCTACGGGAACTATATGGTAACCGAGAACATAGCTGAGGAGTTGAGAGGTGTAGAGCGATTGAGGTGGATCGCGGGGCACAGGCCAGGTGAATATGAGAGGATTCCGATAGATCGCGTGCGGCGACAATTTGGATTTGTGCAGGACATACCACAGGCTTATAGACCATATATGAGGATCGATGCCGAGGCAGCATTCTCACCACCCCGGCCAACACCTCTAGAAGGGCCCGAGGAGATAGCTGCCGATCGCAGTGTAATGGATGCAGGAATGACAGAGGCCTATAGGTTATGGTGGGTAGCAGAACTGCGAGGTGTACGTGAGCGCCCTGACATAGCTATGATTACAGCAGAGAGGAATCGTCTGCAGCGTTTGGTTCAGGCAGCTCCAAACGCAGGTGAATGAGACAAGAAGATTGTTAGTGGTTGCGGAGTCACGAGCAGCGAGACTAGAGACTGGAGTCCTCCATGCGAGAGGGCGTATTCATATGTTACAGGAGAGATTGGCAGATCAGTGGGCGGTACCAATAGCCGCGGTACCTTTGAGGACAGAGAGGCCTGGCGAGAGGGGTCGACGATCACGATCATCACCTAGGTCGGGATGAGGCGCGAGGGTCTAAATAAATGTTAGCAAGGTATAAGGATAAATAAGAGTACCGACCTGCGTGTCGATGATATAGAAGATGTATTTGTTTAACATCTAAATAAAACGAGATATGTATGTTGATTTGCGTTATAATAATAAGAATGTTTGCGTTGTGGTTTTCGGTGTTTTGAAAAAGGATAAAAGAGAAATGTGATTAAATAGAAATACACAAAAATATTTATATTTACCACACATGATAGGTTATGGTAGGGGATGGTCGAGCTAACCTTGGGAGACGCCATGTCTCCGAAGTGCTGCCTACATAGCCCATTGCACAAAGCAAGGAAGGGCCTCAGACCGATGTAGTTCTCCCTTAGGATCAGGGAGAGGCGAATTTAGGCAATTTGGTATGGTTTAGGCAATTGGTCGTTTGGTAAAAATTTGATGTTGGTAGGGTAATGTTGTTGGTGTAGGTATAGGTAAAGCAAAGGTTAGCATACCCAAGTAGTAGGGAATAGTGTCCTGATTAAGATCAACACACAATTCTAGATGCGAGGCAAAGCGGAAAGAGTGCTCCGTAGGTGAAAAGAGCTAAACAAACCACACAACGTAGAACGAGCCTGAAGCCCTAAGTGCCGTGCACAGACGAGAAGTCCATAGTTGAAAAGAGTTGTATGATCACAATATATCAGGTGTACGTTACGTCCCTTGAGTTGAAACAAATGGTGAGGTGATGTGGATGATATAGCGGAGGTACAAAGAACTTGTTATAACGAAAGAGAACCTACCCTAAATAGACAAGTCCATGACCCAAAAAGTTCTTTTGAATGAGGCTTTTATTTTATTGAATGTAGACTGATCGATGCGGGAAGTCTACAAGGGATATTGATTGTTTTATTCTTGAGGTCTTCACGAAGCTGATCAATGCGAGAAGCTTCTGATAAAGGCTGACTGTGTATAGCTGTCCTTCGGGGGAGCAGTCTATTTATAGTAGCAGAGATGATTTTAGTGCATAGCTGTCCTTCAGGGGAGCAGTCTATTTATAGTAGCAGCAATAGTTTGGCATATAGCTGTTCTTCGAGGGAGCAGTCTATATTTAATTTTAGATGACTAGATGTTCTTTTGGCGTGAAACATCTAGTTTAATAGGAAGTTTGACTCAAGAAAATCCCCTAAGAATGTGGCTTATTTTAATACTTTGAAGTCATGGACTAGACTAAAAAAGGGGAAGGCATTATCAAGGGGAGGTGCGAAGTGATTTTGATTTTATTCGGAGATATAGAAAACAAAGTGTATGTAGCGGTAAATGAGCTCAAGGGACGAGCAGTAGGTAGATAAGAAGTGATATAACACTAATTTCAACAGTAGAATGGTCGAAGATGTAAGGCATTAAGGGGTTCAGGCTCAGGTTTACCATTAAGCGAAGCTAAACGATAAGTGCCTGATCCATAGGTGTGAGTGATTATATAAGGCCCAATCCAATTGGGAGCAAATTTTCCACGTTTGCTCTTTTCTAGTTTGGTGACATGTTGATTCTCTTTGAGGACAAGATCACCAACCTTAAAGGTACGCTCATGAAGTCGCTTATCATAAGCACGCTTGATGCGTTTTTGATAGATTTGAAGGTGATCGAGAGCTGTAAGACGTCGTTCGTCAAGAAGCTCCAATTGGGCTAACCGCTCTTGGCGGAAATCATCGTTGGTGAGAATATCCTGAAGAGATATTCTAAGGGAGGGTATTTGTATTTCGAGAGGTAAAACAGCCTCGGTACCATATACCAAAGAAAAAGGTGTGGCATTAGTAGAGGTACGAATGCTAGTACGATAAGCCCAAAGGGCAAAGGGAATGTGATCGTGCCAATTTCTTCCAGATTCATTGACAACTTTCATGAGGATTTTGGTTAGAGTTTTATTAGAAGATTCAGCCTGACCATTGGCCTGCGGATAGTAAGGTGATGAGAAGCTAAGTTTGATACCAAAGTTGTCACAAAGGTCTTGCAACAACTTGTTTTTGAAAGATTTACCATTATCGGTTATTAGGCGATGAGGAATACCAAAACGACAGATAATGTGATGGTTAATGAATTCGACAATTTTTTCTTTTTTGATTGAAATGAGTGGAATAGCCTCCACCCATTTTGTGTAATATTCGGTCGCTGTGATTATCCAACGGTGACGTTGTGAAGAGGTCGGGTGAATCTCACCAATAAGGTCTAAACCCCATTGTGAGAAAGGCCAAAGATCACGAGCGACTTGTAGCGGGTGGCTAGGAGTATGTTGAAGATTGGCATGTTGTTGACACATGACACAGCGCTTAACATATTCGTAGCAGTCGTTATTGAGAGTAGGCCAATAATAACCTAGGCGAAGGATTCGTTTAGCCACGGCAAGGCCACTAAAATGTCCACCACAAATCCCATCGTGTACTTGTTGGATGGTATAGGTGACCTCTGCGCCGGTTAGACAACGAAGGAGGATGCCATCAAAGCCACGTTTATAAAGGAGTCCTCCCATGACAACATAACGCGAAACACTTTTAAGAAAAGCACGTTTTCCGTTACTAGTAAGGTCAGGTGGGAGAACCGAGATTGTAAGGTAGTCGTGAAATTGGTGGTACCAGGTATCCTGCGAATTAGTAGACACAGTATTTATCATGCAAACTACCGGGGTTGAATAGGATGGTGCAAAAAGTTGTTGGACCACAACGAATAATTCAGAGTCAGTTGGTGCGGCGGGAATCTGCGAGGCTAAGCAAGCCATAGTATCCGCAAATTTGTTAGTGGAGCGGGGAATGGTTTGGATAGAATAGTGAGTAAATAAGGCTAGAAGTGACTCCACGTGGTGTTTGTACTTCTGAAGTTCCTCGTTTTTACATTGGTAGATGCCCATAACTTGATTGACTACCAATTGAGAGTCACCAAAGATATTGATAGATTTAATGCCTAAGTGTATCGCAACTTGGAGACCCAGAACAAGGGCCTCGTATTCCGCTGTATTATTAGTGCAGGGGAAATCAAGCCGGAATGAAAGAGGCATAGGTTCAGCGTCAAGAGGGATGAGAACAACGCCGGCTCCTCCGCCGCGCTGGCACTTAGATCCATCGAAGAAGAGGGTCATTTGATACGACTCTTCTCCGAGCGAAAGAGTGGCGATGAGTTCGTCGGGGAAGGTAAAATTGGTAAATTGTTCCCCAGGTAGAGGGGCCTCCGCAAGTTGGTCTGCAAGAGTTTGTCCTTTGATTGATTTCTGTTGTATAAACTCAAGGTCAAGGTCGGCGAGGAGCATGAGCCATCGAGCGATGCGTTGGTTTAGGTGTGGTTTGGCGTACATATAATGAATGGGGTCTGTGTTGGTGATGACGAAAGTTTTGTGATTCAGGAGGTAATGTCGGAGTTTGGTGGCGACGAATGATAGGGCCAGGCACAATTTTTCTACATGTGTATACCTAGTCTCGTAATCCACGAGGGTACGACTTATATAGTAAACGGCCTGCTCTCGGCGTGCCGGGTCTCGATGTGCGAGCATAGCTCCTATAGCATGGTCAGTGGCGGAAAGATAAAGGTAGAAAGGGCGGTCGTCCTGGGGTGGGATAAGCACGGGTGGCTGCAAGAGATACGTTTTGAGAGCTTCGAAGGCTTGGTGACACTCCTCACTCCATTGAAAGGCAACGTCCTTTTTTAGAAGGTGATGAAAAGGGTGACATCGATCCGAGAGTTGGGAGATGAAACGCCGGATGGATTGAAGTTTACCCTGCAAACTACGCAATTGTTTAAGGTTTTTGGGTGGGGGCATTTCTAGGATAGCTTTTACTTTAGATGGATCAACCTCAATGCCACGCAAAGAGACGATAAAGCCAAGAAGTTTTCCCGAAAGGACACCAAAGACACATTTCTTCGGTTGAAGGCGGACAGAATATTGTAACAGGCGATCAAAAATAATGGTTAAAACATCGAGATGTTCACTACGATGTTTAGACTTGCCGAGAAGATCGTCGACATAATCTTCAAGGATAGTGTGCATAATGTCATGAAAAATGTAGGTCATAGCCCGCTGATAGGTAGCACCAGCATTCTTAAGGCCAAATGGCATGACACGATAACAGAAGGTTCCCCAAGGAGTTATGAAGGCAGTTTTGTGTTGATCGGCAGGGGCAACCAAAATTTGGTTGTATCCTGAAAAGCCATCCATGAGAGAAAGCATTTCATGGCCCGCAGTGAGATCAACAAGTTGATCAATACTTGGGAGGGGGAAGTCATCCTTAGGGCAAGCAAGGTTAAGATCCCGGAAATCTGTGCATATCCGAAGTCCCCCTGTCGCTTTAGTGACAGGTACGATGTTAGAAATCCATTGAGGATAGTCAATAGGCAGAATGAAGGAAACAGAAAGGAGTCGTTGGAGCTCCTCTTTGACCAAGAGAGCAATGCGTGGATGCATTTTTCTCAATTTCTGTTTGACTGGTTTGGAATCGGGGTTTAGGGTGATGTTATGGACGGCAATGGTAGGATCAATTCCTGGCATGTCAGCGTAAGACCATGCGAAAGCTTGGTTGCGAGCACGGAGAAAGGTGGTAAAGGCGGCTTGTTCTGATGTGTTAAGTGATTGTCCGATCTTCACTATGTGAGGATCTTCCTCCGTGTGGATGTTGATTTCTATAGTAGATTCGTTCAGCATGGTTTGAGTTTCAGATGGTAAGGCGCGTTGAAGATAGGAGTCATCTGCCCCAAGGTAAGTGAGGATGGAGTCGTCATCCTGGCACTCAACAACATTAATCGAAGGCGAATCCTCTTCGATCATGTCTGGATACAGAAGGGGAAGAGAAGATGGGTCCTCATTATCGCGTTGATAAGTGAGAGGACCTATGAAGATGGCATTTATGAAAAAAAAAAGTTAGGAGGGATAGATTCAGGGTCCATCGATTCTGTGGGTGATGATGGCAAAGTGGGTGATGATGGTTCGGTAGGGGCAACGTCTTCTTCTTCCAGGATACAGCTGACAGGAGGTGTTTCTTGTGTAGGTGTTTCGGAAAAACCGAGACCACTGCGATCATTATGTTTGCGTGTGGTGATGGGGATGAGAGTATGTCGGCCTTGTTCGTAAAGGCCAAAACCAAAGCCTTTCCACGCACAGCGAGTCAAGAAGGTGAGGGCGAAGCGACGATTTGTCAGGTATTGAAAATCGGATTGGAAGGGAACCACACCAAGAGGAGGTTCAGGGGTAATGGAGGATGCGTCAACACCCCCATACGTTAGGTTAGTGCGGCAATGGGGTGGTCCGTAAGAGATTACCTCCCCCACGCGACGGTCGTAGGTGGGATGTGCATGTAATTGTCCGTACTCCTGCGGGGTAGGGAAAGAACTAACGTTATATAGGCGGTACTCCCCCAGCGTGAGGCGATGAAAAACATCTACTAAGGGGTCGGAGGTTGGGATGTTAGCTGCGGGAAGAGAAGTGGTTTGTGCGACGGTGGTTTCATCAGTTGAAGGCGTAGGTGCAGTTGAGGTGGATGGTTGAGGTACATTTGAAGAGGATGGTTGGGTTGAATGTATGGGTGTCTTAATTGGTATAAGCACATCGTTTGGGCGGTATAACATATTGCAAGTTTTGAAGGGGGGAGGATCAGCTTTTACAGTGTAGGACTTCCCCTCGTACTCAAATTTTATGCATCGATGTAATGTTGAGGGAACGCATCCCATGGCTCGGATCCAAGGACGACCCAGCAATATATTATATTGGAACTCTCCTTCAAGGACATAGAAGAGTTCGGGTAAAGTACGTGGTCCTACGCGAATGTTGAGGATCACGGTGCCTAAGGTAGAAGTAATAGCGTCATTGAATGACCGCAACATGATGGGGTTGGCACACATGCAACTAGAAGGGATGTTCATTTGTTGGAAGGCTTTTGAAGAGATGATGTTTAGGCTAGCGCCCCCGTCAATCATAACCCGACGTACTCGAATGTCTCGGACGTAAGCGGAAATGAAAAGGGCAGGGTCAGGGTCTTCTGTACCAAAGTCGATAATTTCATCTTCCGAGAAACTAACTGCAGCGGCTTGTTGTTTTGAGACAGAAGTGGTGGGGGAGATGGATTGTTTGGTGAGAGAAGCAACGTGATTGGGTGTTAGAATGGAGGCAACGGGCAGGGTTTCGTTGGGTAAAACCTCTATCCCTTGAAGGATCTCAACGAGAGCTTGTCGATGAGATTCAGAAGTCTGAATGAGATCATATAGTGTCATTTTTACGGGCGATTGATGAAGCTGTTTGATCATGGTTCGGTGGGCAACTCCATTAGAGACGGGATAGGCGGGTCCGCGAATAACCACTTTAGGTGGTGGTGTAATCGGGATTGTTGAAGGAGAAAGAGATGCCGCAGGTGTGTTTTCTTTCGCTTTCCCATTGTTTTTCTGTCCTCGAGTAGCGACACTAATCATATTAATCTCGTAGACCTGAGATGAGGAAGATGGTTGGGATAATTCATGGTCTTCAAGAGGTGGGGTTGTAATAATGATAGATCTTGGTGAGGCGGGGATAGATGATATAGTAGAGGGAATTGACGCTAGAGGTCTCTCCCTTCGTAAGTTGTCTTTCTTAATCTTTCTATCCGGGAGAGGTGACTGACGAAGGATGGTTTTTAGAGCTTTGCATCCCTCCACATCATGTCCTGGTGTGCGGTGATAAGCGCAGATTTTAGACTCATCGTAATCCATAGGTCGGGGCTTAGACGGGTCATAAGGTCTAAGTGGAGGTAGGGAAATGGTCGCATTCTCCACCAACATAGCAAGGATTTTGGCGTAAGATCCTTTGAGGGGGTAAAAATCAGATGAGGGTATTGGTTGTGCGGGTTTTGGTAATGTTTGGGCGTGGTTGGTTCGTACAGGTGGTGGTTTAGCCGAGGGGTGCTGACACATGTTTTTCACTAAACGTGGTTTCTTTGACACAGAAGTTACGTTCGGCTGGTTAGATGATGAGGCTACAGATGGCGTGGTAGCGGGAAACAACCACGGAGAAAGGGGAGTGACAGAAAATAAATCCTTTGATGATGGGATTGGTTTAGGGTTGATAGGTGGACCGGATACGCGGGGTAACGATGTTGTTATACCCTTTGATCTCTGTATAGGTGTAGAAGGCGTAGGTCGTTTTGAAGAAAACGAAGGAGGTATGATATATTGATGTAAGGTGGAGGGATGAGGTCCCAATATGGAAGGTGGGTGTGACGATGAGGGTTTTGATTGTGATAGAGGCACGGATTGCGTTCGTCTCCTAGGTGGCGGGGCGGGTTTATTTTTGGATAAATCGAGTCGCTTAGGCGGGTGTGTTAGACTGGGCATTGGTGAGGTCCCAAGCGTAGGGGAAGATTTGGCTAAGTTAATAGAAGTGGAAGGGGCATTTGGTAGAGGTGAGGGGGGTGAAGGTGAGAACATGGGCATTTTAAGCTTTTGTAGGCACTTCGGGTATATGGTGGAGGCATCAGGATTGGTCATTTGCATTTGAGTAGAATACGGCGTACTCAAACGTTCCCATAGGGCTCGTCTATCGTCTGGAGACTGACAGTCCTCACGTGTGAATAGGAACTTTGGTATGGAAGAAAGGTGGGTTGTGATTCCAGTCCACTGTGGGAGTGATACAGGGGGTAGATGAGGCACTGTATCAATAGATGTTAAGAGGTCGACTGGTTGTTGAAAAGATTTAGGTGATGAGGGACTAATAGGCAGAAGGGCATGTTGGAGGGGGTCTGTCATGGCTAAAGAATTTAGTGATGTCGGTGCGAGAGATTTCTCGTCTAAGGATGTCAAAAGGAGTGGCGTACCTTCCTCTTGTGCGGCAAGAGTGGTAGAAGGAGACGTCTGGGAAATGGATAGATTAGACAACATCCGCTCGCAATCTTGTAGGGATGTGGTGTAAGAAGACTCATTGATGGGAAGGGAAGCCTGGGCAGTTAACTCTTCTATGGGTAAAGGAACGATTTCGCTTTGGCTTGATGGTGGTAAAGGAGGTTCGGGCTCCTGTGTTAGTGAAGAGGCTTGATTCAAAATTTTCTCGATAGAGGCTTTTGGCTGGGTATCGAATACTGCATGGATCTCATGAACACTCTCCTCGGCTAAGATATCCTGGTTGACGTTACTGTTGGACGAGTGATTCGGGAATGGCTTGTTGAAAATTTTCAAATTTCGGTTAGCAGGGGCGTTAGGATTATCGAGGGCTATATCCCCCGCATCAACCATTTCCTGCACTATGTTTTTCAACATCTTGCAGTTTTCATGACTGTGTCCCTTCACGCGGTGGAAGTTACAAAAGTCATTTTCTTTGTACCAGGAAGGTATGGCGCGAGTGGAATCAAACCCAGAATGAGGTTTAACAGGAGGTAAGGTAATGGCTCCTGCTTTGAGCAATTTCTCCAATATCACACCATATGTTTCTCCCAAGGGAGTGTAGTTGATGGGCTCGGCTTTGTATTTATAGGTGGTTTTTGGTGGAGTATTGGACGGTGGTTGGGATTTGACCATCACCGCGTGGACAGCTCCTTTTGATTTAGAAGAGGTGGACGCGTGAGGAGTGGTGGTATTTGGTTTATTGGTAGAATCAGGAGTTCGGAAAGTGGAGTTCTTGTTGCGCAACCGCAATTTCTCTTCCTCTAAGGCTCGAATTTCTAATTTTCGAGCCATAGTAAAGGCCTCGTCGAATGTACGGAAAGTTTGAATTTGGAGGGTAGGGGAGATGTGCTTAGCGCAGGCCCGCGTAAAGAGTTCGATAAGTTCGGTTTGAGGCAAGGCATACGTAAGTTGGTTGATAAGGCCCCGCCATCGTCCAACGAAATCTGCGATAGATTCGTCTTCGAATTGTCGGATGGCATAAAGGTCGGTGATAGATACTTTCTTAGCAATGTTAATGGAGAAATGATCCAAGAAAGATTGGGCTAGTTGGTTAAAAGAGAAGATCGAGTGCTGGGTTAAAGCACTGTACCACTCCAAGGCGGGTCCTGATAAGGACATAGGGAAGGTGCGGAGTAACAAGGCGTCATTATGGGCAATCAAATAACAAGCATGTCTAAATGATCGCAAGTGTTGTTGAGGATCCTCTTTACTATTAAAACGAGTAAATTTCGGCAACTCCCATTGAGGAGGATATGAATGAAGGGGGACAGAAGGGTGAATGGGCTCCCGACAAACTTGTTCGTATGTCAAGGCGCTACGACTTCCCGAAACCGAAGCCTCCAAATTTTGCATTTTGTCCATCATTTGTTTGATGAAATCAGTGGTTGGATGAGATGATGGTGCACCAGAATAGGGATGTCCCATATAAGGTGTTGAGGTTACTGGATACGTGTATGGGAATGAAAAGGTAGGCGGAGCTTGAGAAGGAAAGCTCGTGTGGATAGGTGGCAGAGAGCAAGTCATGAATGGAGCAGTCTGCAAAAGAGATGAGGTAGGGGCAGTTGGTGGTAACGAAACGTGGGGTCCAAGATTAACAAAAGGAAAGCTAATCGGGGTCGTATGAACCTCTGCAGCTGTCGGATTGGGAGACGGGGCTAGAGATGCAGGAAGCAAGGCGGTATTATCAGGAGGAGTGGGAGCTAAATGAGCAGCTATACTGATAGGCATACCTACAAGGAGCTGACCATCAGGTGTACGGTCAGGGGTATGAGACAAATAGTATTGTACAGCGCTGGAATTAGCATCCAGAAACTTGGCAAAGTCCTTATCTCCCACAGGAATTTTAGGAACTTCACTGGTATCAGTAGGATTCCCCATAGAAGGTGAAGGGGGTGATTCAGGCAAAGAAACAGAGCAAGCGTGTGAAACCATGGCGGCGGCTTGTTTTCGAGTGATAACAACCATGGACAAGAACACACAGGTAAAGTTTCAATCTATCAAGAACAAAAACAACCCAGAATGATGAATTTGGCAAGTTGCTGGTTTGTCAGGGGCTGATGGAGACAGTAACCGATATCGGTTTACTAACCGGTGTCGGTCACAGGGGAAACGACGTCGGTCCCTTAACCGATGCCGGTGTCAAAAATCTAGGATAAGAAGATACAAAGGGCTGCTAATTTGATTTTTAGCAACGTTGAGTATATTTATCAACTTATTGATCACAGAAGACAGAGTATGACAGAGAAAACAGAACAGCAAACAAGCAAGATGCACACGCAAATCCAGAGATTAACCCTAGGGTTAATTTTAATTATTGTGGGCTTATGCCTTTAGACGTAGAATGATGTCAGAATCCTAAACAAGAGACTTAGGGGAAATGTCAAGTTGTTTTGGCTTATAAGGTTACCTCAATCGGGCGGAGGAATACCGCGGAAAAGGGGGGATGTTTGAGCTGTTGTGTTAATTGTGAAGTGATTCGGTATGTGTTGTGCAGTGAATGTAGGATTAATTTCCTGTCAATACCGTGGATATCACCCCCACGTGTACGACCTGTTACTTAATCTATGTTCACTAGAATTGAAAAACAACAGGCAGGAATGCAATGCATGTGTTTTAAAACCCAAATCGAAAGTGATATTCGATGAAGCAAAAGAGATGACTTTTACTAATGCAAGATGCAAAAACAAAGCAAGTTCTTTTACCAGAATAATAAAATACCTTGTGAATATCTTTAGAAGAAGAAAACAGCAAGTATGCTCCCTATATGAAAGCAAGCGAGAAATAAAGAAAAACCCAAAATGGGTCCCACCGGGCGTGCCAAAATGTTTCACTCGGAAATGCTTCGTTCCTTTTAGAAACAGATAAGGTTAGGGTTAGGAGGAATACCTGTAGAATGTCGAGATGTGTGCGCGTACCGTAGAGAAAGATCAGGTTGACTGCGGAGAACTCCTTTTTGTCTTGGAAGGACTACCTGCAAATAAGAACACAAGACCACAAGATTTGATTAAACAATAAATGAGGAAACTGCCTTGGGCCCAGGAAATGTAAAACTTCCTTTCGAAGGTGGTCAGTTTCCCTGCTAATATGAATTAACAAAAACAAAATACTGTAAAGTATCAATTAAATTGTTTCTGAACTGGGTAGGGGAAAGGCTGTTTTTCCTGGTTTTGATCAAAGGAACCGATGCCGGTTACTATAACCGATGCCGGTTACTGATAACCGATACCGGTGGGTTCTAGGATCTTCTGGACTGGTTGTGGTGTTGGACCAATGGCTGGTTTTTTGGATAGTATTAGGAAATGAGATGATGTTAGAGTAAAAGAATGATAGTTAGTGCAATGGTACGTTGGATAATGGATTCAGAAACAGGATTTGAGAGGACTGTAATTCCAAAAGCATAAGAAATGTTATAATGGAGGACATGCAAGATGTAACTTACTGGTTTTGATGAAGGTGCAAGTTGATCTCCTTTGCTGACACGTCTAGTATTTTCACTCGTCTCTGCTTGGTCAAGTGAAGATCTGGAATACGTTCCTCGCTCGCAATGTGTCTCTGTTGATCCAGAAATCCTTCGACTGATCTCCAAAATGAAATCTCGATCCGTTGTTTTGGTTTGGGGAGCCCATTTACAGGGAACCGATGGCGGTTGCGTAACCGACGGCGGTCGAGTAGGAACCGGCATCGGTTAGGAAAAAGTAGGCTATTTTTAGTAAAATAGCCCACCTTCCCTGCTTTTTCTCCCGAGAGATCAGTTGCGGGCTTGGTCAAGTGGCTAGAAGGTCGGTTTTGGGTGCGAGTAAGGAGGCATTAGTTATGGATGTAGGTGTAGACCAAGTCAATGGGTCATTAATTAGGTTAGTTTAGGGTTAGGGCTAGGTCATGATGAGGTGGCAAAATGAGGTGGCAAGGTGAGGTGATGTGGATTTATCAATTACAAGGTAATTAATAAATAATTGTGTAAGGTTTAGGTAATGAGGTATAGGTTGTGAAATGGGATGCGGGTCACAAGGGGTCGTAAGACACGAATTTGGTGTCTACAAAGGAAGAATTGGTTTATTTTAAGAATCTTCACATATTATAGATGTCATCTCTTAGTACAATTAGACCTAAAGAGATAATATGTCATTTTAGACAATTAGAAGAAAGAGTATTACCAGGGAAGAGATTAGTGTGAGTACATATAGAAGGGAAACAAACACACCATCTTTACCTAGGAATGAAGAAAATGCAAGGAACCCCGAATGGGTCCCACTAGGTGTGCCAAAATGTTTCTATCCTTTTTTAGTACAAATGGAGACTGAAACAAATAAGATGGGTAATGAGTGTAGGAGGAATACATGTTATTGGGTGATAGGTAGAAGGTAGAATGCACATGTAGCAGACTTCCGATCTCAGTCAATCATGAGAATTCCTTTTTGGCTGGGAAGGGACTACCCACCTAAAATAAAAAGAGAAAAACCACAAAAAGAGAGTTAAATAGTATATGAAAGTGTACTGCCTAGCGTAGGCTAGATCCGGGAAGTGTGTTGCTTCCTAGAAGGTTGTCAATCCACTGTTTTATAAAATAATGGAGCACCAATAACATAAAAAAACATTGATATATAAAGGAATCATAGTGCTAGTGTAATCTATCACAAGACTGTCAACCTTAAGTTTTTTCGAATATAGTGCTAGTGTTGGATTTAGGTACCTCATATTACTATCAGTGTCGATCCAATTAAATACTAAAAACTATGCGGGTAAAGGTCTTTGGGTCAGGTTGCGGATAGTTCAAGTGGTATGCAAGTCCCAGACAGGGTCTTAGCAGGGTTGGGTAAGGTGTTTGGGTTGTTTTGGGAAATTGGGTTGGCTGCTGGTCTGAATAGTATTAACAAACACAGAGACTAATGTCAGTCTTTTTGATTGATGTTAGTTTAGGCGAGACCGATGCCGGCTTAGGGTGACCATTGTCAGTCACTGTGGAAAGTGACAGGGGTTAAGATGGAAGGTATTCTGGGTTCTCCTCTGTCTTGGAATAGAGAGTTGGGAGGGTGCTGGTGAGGTATAAGATGATAGGTAGACTTAGGATAGGTCTTCTGGGGTTTTGGAGAGGTTTTTGGGTATGCTAAGGTAGAGTTGTGGGGAGCTGGGAAATGGCAAAGGGAACTGATGTCGGTCAGGGTGCAAACCGACCACAGCGTGCGACAACAAGACGTCAATAATCACTCCTGACGCGCGTCAATGGAACGTCAATGGTCTTGACTGATGCACGTCACTGCTCCTATTGACGTGCGTCACTGGACTGGCTCCTATTGACGCGCGTCACTGGCTCCTATTGACGCGCGTCACTGACTCATATTGACACGCATCATTGGCTCCTATTAACGCACGTCACTGGCTCCTACTGACGCGCGTCACTGGCTCCTACTGACACGCGTCACTGGCTCTTATTGACGTGCGTCACTAGCTCCTATTGACGCGCGTCACTGGCTCCTATTGACGTGTGTCACTGGCTCCTATTGACGCGCGTCACTGGCTCCTATTGATGCGGGTCACCTAGGACTATTGTCGCACATCAGCTAAGACCTTTGACGTGCATGTCAATTGAAGCCATTGACGCCTGATTTAGCCTATAAATACCCTTCAACCGGTCATTTTCTCATTTTCACCTTCCCGCTCTTGAATTTTTACAGGTCTCAATCGTTGTCAAAGACGCAAGTACAACTATAATGTCAACTTCACATGCTTCCCAACTGCAAGTTTAGCAAAAAAATCAAGAGAATCCAATTCAATCGATTTCCAAGATCAACTACAGGAATCCCTTATGCCCTCACATCCATACTGTTTTAAAGATGTCTTCAGAATATAAATATTTGATGGATGCGTGTGAATTTACAGGGCTCGTTAATATGCCCCATTTCGAAATAGATCTGGATATTTTGAATTACCTTCTGTCATCCTACAATTCAGAGGACGGCATTTTTTATGTGACTCTGAATGATGGCCGAATGTTCCAATTCAGTATCGAAGCAAATGACATCCATCGGTTTACGGGCCTTCCGTTCAAAAATTTACCAATTGTTACAACCAAGGCAACACTCGTGGAAGAAGACAAGAAATTTCTCGAATCAACGTTCGGTTTCCATGTTGATTGTAAGTATAATTCATTTTAATTCATATTTTTTGTTTTTTATTCTGATACAATTTGCTGTTATAAATTTATAGTAATTTTCACTGTTTCGCATTTGCAGCCCATGTCAATAAATCCAGGCGTGGTGTCTAAGATGTAGCATTTCTGAGTACATGTAATTTTTGCAATGCTAGGGTCTAAGATGAGCTTTGTAACTTTGTTTGACCTGATGAGTGCAGTGGAAAAGTGTGTACTTGAAAGTATACTGGCGTGGGCAGAGTTTAAACAAAAAAAAGATCTTAAGAAAACTGATGGAACCAAGAAGGGGAAATTAATTGATGTTCCCAAACTTGATGATGCAAATCAAGCAGGGGGGAAGAATTCTGATCAATGTACTTTAATATTAACGGAGGGTGACTCAGCCAAGGCTCTTGCTGTAAGTGTTTGTGCCTTGAATCAGGGAAATGTGAATACTGAATTGGGTAGTATTGTGACATGTTTCGACATCACTTTCCAATTTAATTTTTTGTTATTTTAGTTATCTTTATCCTATCAGGTGGCAGGAATATCTGTTGTTGGTCAAGATTATTATGGCGTGTTTCCTCTCAGAGGTAAGCTGCTCAATGTCAGGGAAGCTACCACTCACCAACAAATGGAGAATAAAGAGATAGTAAATATAAAAAAAATCCTTGGTCTACAGGAAGATAAAATATATGACAGCATTAAATCTTTAAGATATGGCCATCTGATGATAATGACAGACCAGGTACATGATCTTTGTCTAGCGCTGTTTAGTTTCTGCTTAATTCTGACACATCCTTTCTAGTGAGATCCTTTTTGACTTGTCCTTTGTCTCTTAAAGGACCATGATGGTTCCCACATCAAAGGATTGCTGATCAATTTCATACACCATAACTGGCCATCACTGCTTAAAATTCCTTCATTTGTTGTGGAATTTATCACTCCTATTGTCAGGGTAAATGTTCCCCCTGTATTTGGTTGAGTGTATTGAGACTCTTTATATTTGTTTTTAAGCCTCCAGAGGTTATGTATCTCCATGTCTAATTTTGGCACATGTTGATGTAGGCAACTCACAAAAATGGAAATGTGTTATCTTTTTACACCATTCCTGAGTATGAAGCTTGGAGAGAATCATTGAGTGGATCGATAACTGGCTGGACCATAAAGTACTACAAAGTAATGCTAGTTTGTTTTCTCTTTATATGTTTTTAAGTTCTGGTTTTGTTCACTTGCTGATTAGGTATCATTTGTTGTATTCCTATCTTAGGATCCTTTCCATGTTTTAAGACTTCGTCGAAAACATCAGAATGATGGGGAACTTGCTTTGTTAAGAGTTTCTGTATATAAGCTTGGAGAATCCATTGTCATGTTGTTGTCTTTCTATGTGATCTTGTTTTTTGATTTGTAAACTTGGTTTTTGTTGCTATTTTGTTTGTGGTTCAGGTATGTACCAATCATTCCAATGGTGCTTGTGAATGGATGTGAAGGAATTGGAACAGAATGGAGCAACTTTGTACCAAATTACAATCCAAGGGATATTATTGCAAATGTAAGGCTCTTGCTTAATGATGAACCTATCCAAAAAATGGAACCTTGGTACAAGGGTTTTAAGGTAAGACACGTTTCATATGCTATATAGGTATTTGCTGGTTTTTTTACACTAAAGCATTTGGAGAGTTTTTTTATCCTTTTTGCCTTTTATCCTTTCAGGGCACAATTGAAAAAACAGCTACAAAGGAGAATGGTGTGACCTATACGATCAATGGCATTATAGAGCAGATTAATGAGACCACGTTGAGGATTATAAGTTACCTGTTCGAAGTGGACGGACGATTACTTTTTGGAGAGTATGCTACCCAGCGCAAAAAATGAAGATCCATTCCTAATGGTATGAACACCTTTAACAAGTTAACAGTTGCCACCTTTTCCTTTGGAGAACTTAATTGGTTATGATTGTCAATCCCATGTCAGTGAGTTTATTCTTCCTCATATCAATCAGCTTATAGAATGGGAGAGAAGGGCTAAGGTTCTTATCAATGAGATTATTAGTCGTTATGAAAATTATTGGCAACGGGATAGTTTATACGCTACAGCTGATCCAAATTTGTTGTCGCATGGAGATGCGACAAATCAAGAAGAAAGAATTTTAAAAAATCTGGACAGTGCTGCAGAAGATCTTATAAGTTCAGGGGTTATTTTTGGTGTTGGGGAAAGAGGTACAGCCACAGTGGAAGAAGCCGTTGGGGAAGAGAGCAGAGGAGTAGAATTGGATAAAGAAAAAGAGGGTTTTGAAAACTAGAAACTTTTATTATTGAGGAAACTTTAAATATTGAATTTGAAAACTTCTACTATTGAGTATGTACTATGGTATTTGAATTTAATTATATGGATTTATATACAATCTTTAATTTTAATTGCATTAGATGGTGATTATCATGAATTATATGTATGTTTCTTGTTTACTTGCATTGTCATGAATTGTATGTGGACGTAGATGATGAATGATGATAATTGATAATTAATGATAGATGATGATGAAAGATGATGAATGACGATAATGATATGATATATATGGATGATGATCAATTTAATGTGGACGTAGATTTATCATCAAGCACAGTAATTCTTCTTCTCTAGACTTTTGAACTTGTTTTAAGATAATTATTCTCTATACTTGTAACGATATGATCATAATGTCATTAGAATGGATATAGATGATAAATAAATGGAATGTGTTATAATGGATATAGATGACATTAATGATTAGAATGGATATAGATGACATTAGAACGAATAGAATTGTAATGATATGATTATGAATTATTTTTAAAAAAACGGAATTGTTTTAATAAATTTAAATTAGATAAATAATTGTGTTAATAATAATTGTAGTGTCAGGACTCAGGATATGATAATGATATGATATATATGGATGATGAGGAATTTTATGTGGACTTATATTTAAAATTGTATAATGTATTGTTTATCCCACAGTTAAAAAAATATATCAAAGGATTTTGCACATATAAAAAATAAATTAAATATAATTCTAAGAAATCAAGAAAGAATCATCACTGGTAAGAAATTAAACATAATTGCAAATATGATAGGGTTTAGCTTACCTCTTGCGTATTAGATTGCTGTGAAATCATCAAGGGTAACGTGCTAGATCTTTGTTTTACCTGACATTGTAGATAGAGGGGTGAGTTGCCTGACATTGTCAGTCCTGAGAAGTGCCAGCAACATCTTTAAATATATAGACCAACAATATCTTTAAATAAATGTAAATATATAGAATTAGACCTGTAACATCTTTAATGATAACAAGAGCTGAAAAAATGTAAAGTAACAAACAATAAGATTATGTTGAAGAAGATACCTATTTAAAATTGAAATCATCACCGGTAATGTGCTAGATCTTTGTCTTAAAAAAATTCAACACAAAAAATGGATTAGTAGATAGATGGGTGAGTTGCCTGACATTGTCAGTCCCGAGAAGTAACAGCTTCCTCGGACGGATGTCAACCCACATTTTCAAAAAATAAAAAGATTGTATTTAACTAAATGTAAATACATAGACCTGTAACATCTTTAATGATAACCAGAGCTGAAAAAAATGAATAGTAACAAACAATAAGATTAAGGGGAAAAAGATACCTCCTTAAAGTTGAAATCATCACTGCCACTGGTAATGAGCTAGATCTGTGTTTTAAAAAAACCCAACACGAGAAATGTATTAGTAGATAGATGGGTGAATTGCCTGACATTTTTAGTATATAGACCTGTAACATCTTTAATGATAAAGATAAAAGATAGATAAAGAAGATACCTATTTAAAGTTGAAACAATCCATTATCAATAGCTTCATCAAACTCGATGTTGTCTTCTGTAGAATGTGACGAAGAGCCAATTACACTCTCAAGGTTGGGAATATTTGTACTTGTAGCTGTATTATTCACACCTCTTCTTTTGCAAAGGGAATTCCAGTGCGCAATTGCTCTGTCGAACGGAAAGGTTTCGATGGAGTATCGAGAAACATAACACCTCATGCAACTTTCCAGATTTTTATCCAACCTGTTTCTCAGTTTTGATTTTATAAATGACAATGCACTGAAAACCCTTTCATCCTCCACAGACCCCAAAATCATTGTTTGGCATAACTCATATAATCTGAAATATTCACTAATATCTTCTTGTAAGATAGAACTTTGATAGATTCCTCGCCACAGCCTTGTAATAGCACCACTTTCAGAAGGTTGATCTAAATTCTTATATTGGTTCCTCATTGTTGTTGCAAAATTTATTGACTGAAACTTTAATAAATCGGCATTCAGTATACCTTTATTTCCATACCCTTGACCTCTGACGTCTTTGTAAATTGTTCCATTATTGTACCCATTGATTTATGGAAATGCTTTCTGACAAAGTCTGCATGGCCACCTTCAGTATTCCAAAAATTAGGATTCATCACACCCATGGCTTCCAGAATTTTATCTTTACAGAAACGTTCCCTAATTTCTGATGACAAGGTTTCTGAAATTTTTTTAAGCTTTATTCTTGTTTCAACTATAACAGACTCAAACAAATTACGTGTCACGGGAACATCTTCTCGTTTCGATCCTGTAATATCTTGACGTTTTTGCAAAATGTGCATTGGTATTTCCCTCCCATTAACAGTGATGCATAGGTGATCGTGGATATTAAATCTCAAAAAGGTGTTAGGATTTTTAAGATCTAATAAATCTTTCCAATTTTCAAAAACAGGTGCATCAAAACTATCCTGGGAACAGTACAATATATCAAGACTTTGACATACCATTTTCCTCATCCGTATAAAATCCACAATATAGATTAATCTGCCATGTGCATGCTTCATCAGTGTATTGATCTCCTTTAACATTGGAAGAATACCAACCAATGTAAGCAATGTCTCCAAATCAGTTAAACGGAACAACAAGTCCCTTGCCCTATCAACTTCATGACGGTATTTGTGCATGAAACCAACCAATGAAGGATACTCCTCACGAACTCTGCATGCAGGTTCATACAAAGAGATCCATCTAGTCTCCACATCCTTCAGAAGTTTTTTGCCATCTGTAATTCCAATTGCAAATTTTTGGAACTCGAGAAAACGCTTTGGGCTGCTTGACATATAGGCATGAAGTTCTCTTATAAGGTCTTCTAATTTAGCAACATTTTCGTGGTTGCTTACCATTTTATATGCTAAATTCATTCTGTGAGCCATACAGTGAATTGGTAGCATATATGGGGCCACTGTTGTTTGTAATCTAACACAGAGCCCTGTTCGGTGACCCTGCATGACAGATGCACCATCTGCTCCAACGCATACCAACTTCGTAGCAATTTCATAATCAGTCATTCCAGCAACATCTTTCAAATGAGAAACAACTATTTTATATAGGTTTTCGGCATTGCAGTTTTCAACCATTTTCATAACACCCAACAGATGAGGTGTCCTTATATGATTTTCTAAAGTATAGATGTGGATACATACCCATGCGGTGTTGTCGACTGCTGTCACTTCATCAATTGAAAGAGAGATAAAGTTTTCTTTTTTTACATTCTCTTTCAAATCTTCCTTCTCTATCATCGAGAGGCATTTTGCCATTTCCCATCCACTACTTTCAAACCAATGAGACTGAGGTACATTCAGCATTCCGTTAAATTGATACAAAACTTTGAAATCGAGGAAATCCGAAATCGCTCTTCCTTTTTTTAGTATTTGAAAAAGAGTAGAGAATTGTATGAATTTTGCATGTAGATTTGTTTCTTTCATCTTACCAATATGCGATGTGATCGTTCCTCCCTTTTCCAACAAATGTCTATTTTTTTTCTGCTCTGCCTCATATTCTGCTGCGTATCTAACATGCATGCATTCTTTTTCAGTTTTCCACCTATGTGTTTTGATTTTCTGGCCATCCGCCCCCGTTACAGTTAAATATTGTTTTCCACAATGTTTTTCTATAGTGTCCAGCTTCAGTTGCATTTTTTGTTGCTTTCCCAATTTCCACGTACATATTGTACATGTACATTCAGATGGGATTTCTTCAGAATTAGATGATTGTACAGGTTCAATAAATGGAAATTTAGCTGCCCAATCAAACTTGTATGTCCTGCCAATGGTCCACATATTCTTGTTCGTTTTCAATGCTTTACTTTTTTGAGTAGAATTTTGAGCAATATCACAATCACCTGGTTTCCTCTTTCTTGGACCGGAGTTTGATTTTGATTTCTATCTTCCATTTTGTTGAGTGTTTGTATCTGTGATATCTAGCTGCACTTCTGGTTGCACCCCAACAGGAACAATATCTTCAAGATCTGGCATATTATCGTAGGTTTCATTTGTTTGACTTTGATAGTGTGCAGAATGCATGTCCACCTCAATAATACCTTCCACACAGTCAGTATTCTGATTCTTTGTGGTGGCATCTATATGATTGGTATTTACAATATCTGTATCCGCAGAGTTTCCAAAATACTTGAAGAGTGATTTCTGAGATTTCTTACTTACTTTTAGGTTATTCGTATTCTTTGAGCTGGCACCTTCCATTATTCTGAAAAGAGTCCTGCGTCAGCAAAAGAACCAAGTAGCGACTCTGTCCAGTGTCTGAGGTCTTGTCGCGCATCCCCTGTCTGAGGTCTTTGTCACGTGTCAACTCTGCACTTGTCGCGCGTCAACAACCCTTTTCCTGTCGCGCGTCCACTGTCTGAATATACTGTCGCGTGTCAACACTGCCCTTGTCGCGCGTCAACTTCTTCGCCCAAGTCACGCGTCAACACTTCCTCTGTCGCGCGTCAGTACAGCTGTTGTCGCGCGTCAACAATGCCCTTGTCATGCATCAACACTGCATTTGTTGCGCGTCAACAATCATAGGCTAACAGTAATCTGAATCTCTGGTGCTTAAGGGTATGCGAGTTCAAATTTCATAGTATTGGTAATTTGTTAAGCTACTTGAGGTATACTACCCGGCGAATCAGCTAGGTTTTTATAGGAGATGTTTTCAAATGAAGGCGAAGCCGACCCCCCAAAAAAAATATACTATATATTTTAGGCGAACAGGACACCGACCCACTCCGAATAATTCACCTTTTCAAATTTTCCTAAAATGAAATTTTCGCCATATTACGAATATTCCTAAATGCTTTTAGATGTGCAATTGATGGATTCCAATTTGACTATGCTTCTTGTAGCATCACTCCTTCAAGAGCTACTATGGGCACTCTGTTCAACAAATAGACTATAATTCTTGCAGCTTCTGTCCAAACATGTCGTCGTTAAACCCGAGTCATTGATCATACAATCACACCATTTCCATGAAAATATAATTCCTTCTCTCAACTATATCATTCTATCTGCGGTCTATGAGTAGGAGGCATTTTTCAATAAATCCTATGGGCTTCCAAGATAAGGATTTGAACTCATTGCTTGGCAAATTCCCACCCCTTGATCTGAGCGGGAGAGTTCTAATCTTGACGACCAACTTCATTCTCTACAAGCCACTTTGAACTTTCTGAAATGTCTCAAAGAGCATGACTCTTGTCTTATGAAGACAATATATCCACATTTTCCTATCGATTATAGTCATCAACACAAAGCATGAAGTATGGAAACCCAGAATGACTTGGTTGCATGGGACCACAAAGATCGGTATGAACCAAGATCAAGCTTTACCATTAGCTCTATAATGTACTCTTCTACAATGAAATCTCTATGTTGTTTTCCTAGCTAGGAAGTGAGGACACTTGTTTGTATCCTTCTTGAGAGATGGAAATCCATTTACCATGTTACACCGGTGAAGTGTTTGAAGATAGCTTGAAACTACATGACCATATCTGCTGATGCCACAAGTCCTACAGATTGTGTGTCTTTTAGCCACAAGTTCTTGATCATCTCTGTGGAACAAAATCAAGTTGGAACATGCGTCCCACATTGGAGGCTTTTGCAACTATTTTCGATCCTCTTGATTTATCTCTTATTAAACACACTTTTTCTTCCATTAGATTGACTATCAAAATTCAATTGAAGATTCAAGTTGTGATCTAGGAGTTGACTAACTGATAGCAAGATTCTTTGTCAACCCAGGGACATACAATACATCTGATAGTCTACAGTTATGCGTCAACCAAGAGGTAGAGAAATGTTTCCAATCCCCTTGACACTGTATGATGAAGACTCATCACCTAATAAAACATGGTTTTTTGAAGGTGAGTCCCGTATTAAAGTAAACCAGTCTCTGTGCATCCAGTCATGTGTCAAGTGGCTCAAAAAATCAACATACCAGACATCACTAGATGACGTGGATGGTTCACTTGATCGAGCAGTGAACAAGAAGTCTTCATTGTCTGAATGTTCTTGTTGCTCAGCAATATTACCTTGTTGGTAGGGTCTTCTTTTCCCAAGTTTCCCTTTTTCTACCTGTGATTGTTGTTAGAATGTCCCTTGTAAGATTGTTGTTTTTGTGGTCTAGAGTTGTTGGATGAACCTTTCTTGTAAGTATTGTACCAACAATATTGTAGGTCATGTCCTCTTTTGCAGATTAGACATTGCTTCTTTGTTGTGACTTTGTCCCCTTGATACTGATTTTGATTTTCAAACTTCTGATAGGAATTAGGTTTTCCTTTACCTTTTCCTTTCCATTTTTGATGTGAAGATAGTTTTTTCTCCTCTTCATCATCCTTATTGTGCATTGCTTCCTCTTGTTGCAGTAGGTTTACCAGTTTGTCAAAAATAACTGTTGTATCTGATCATGTTTAGTGTTGTGACAAAAATGCAGTAAGAAGAGGGGAGTTCTCTCAGAACAATGGGAATAAGAGAATCATCTGTGATTGGTTCTCCCAGGGCTAGAAGTGAAGCCCTCAATTATAACTCTTCTTAAGAAAGCTTCAATTTTCTCATTCTGCTTGAACTTCAGTGTATGTAACTGACTTTGTAAATTGAGTATAACATTCTTGTTCTTGGCCTTCATATACTATGCTCAATTTATCCCACACTTCATTTTTGCTATTTTGGCATCTCGAATGTGGGGTTGCACATCATCGGACACTCCAAACAAGATGATCAGTTTGGCCTTCTGATCTGCTTTATCAAACTATACATTGTTGTGTTGTATCAGTTGGTTGATCTGGTTAGAGTACCATTCACAACAGACCAGATCTCTTCAAACTCAAGTTGTGTCTTTGATTTTTGTCTTCCATGCAGCATAGTTGCTTCCTCTGAGCAGTTGTGAATCTGGAAGAAAAAATTTGGGGCATTGGTGCCCATTTTGCAGAGATCACTGAAAGGGTTTGGCTCTTATCACTCCAGGTATTAGGTCTCCCAATCTATATACCAGTCAGTCCGATATACCAAACCTTTCTATATATGTGCCCTTCCGATATACCCGTCGGTATGTGGAAGAAGCTTTTCCTTTCGATATACCCGGGCAGTATGTGAAAGAGGCATTAATGTACGTGAAAGAATTCAATACGTGGTACCAAGACAATACTAAAATGGGGTCTGTGTGCAATTATTGACACCGGGCTCAAAGAAATATCCTCATACGTGCACGTGTAACTTTGCTATATACTTGGATAATTTCTCAGTCCTGGATTTATGTCGTGCAATCATTGACAGACGGATGGGATGGCTCATAGTGTGTGCACTGTGACCTTATTACTCCCCATTGATTTAAAGGGTCAATGCCCAGACAACATTGTTACAGCTATATTAGGCATTAAGTGTAGTAGTAGTCATGACATGGACTTTACCCATAAGCACTTCCCAGAGGCACCGTATATACCGAACACTGCGAATGAGATCTAGGATCTCGTGAGTGTTATAGAACCATTTTTTTTATTGTTTTTTATTACAATTCTACCAGTTTCTGAGCAGTTACAAAGTTTTCAGTTGACTATGGCAACCTAAAAATTAGTACAATATAGTGCAAGTATACAAATTACATTCAAAAATATGGAAAAATTTGAATGGCAGGAATTTTTTTTGTTTTGCGGGCCCTGGTGGCCTCCTGAGCCCAATATGACCCAAAATGCAAAACATTGCAAAAAAAAGAGCTGAAAATGCAATTTTTAGATGGGTATCCTTTTGCAAAAAAATGTTCTTAGAAATGAAAAAATAGGTCGAATGGGAGAATTTTTTTTTTTACCCTAAATTAGGAGATTTCTCCGCTAAATTTAGTTAGTTATAACTAAATTCAAAATTTTTGCTAAATTTGGTGGTCTGTGCCAACTTTTTCTGCCAAATTCAAAATTGGTTTAAAAGAGTTGTTGGAGGTGGGTTTTGAACCTGAGACCTCATATCCCCAAGTTGCATCTCACTCTACCAACTTAAGGCTCAAAGAGCGCTTACTATGTGAAATGAAAGCAATGTGAATTTAAATAAAGTAATTTTTCGACTAACCTTTTTTTAGAAATGTAGACCTGGCAAAAGCTTATTGACTCCACATGGCTGTCAAATGAGTTTGGAAGAATAAGTGATTAGGGTTTCTTCTTGCTTGAAAAATGGATCTAGTTTTATCTTTATCAACCATTGTTTGAACACTTTTTATTGCTTTTATAGCTATTCAGGATGCTTTTGAGAGTCTTCCTTGGCACGAACCGGCCGTTTGTTTATTTTTTGTTTTTGTTGTGCATGCTTGATTATGTATTTGATCACCTTGTGTTGCTTTGTGCAGGTTGTATGTGCTTTGATGCTAAAACCCCTTTGTAATCTCCACGTTTTTGTTTGTAGGTGTTTTGCATGGGCGCTGAGAAATGGTCACACCTTTTGTTTTGTTGTGGATCTGACAGCCATTGTGTGAGGAGGGAGCTTTGAAATGCACACCACTTGTGTTGCTAGGGTGCAAGTTCAACTGTAGTGGCTGGATCATGCCACTTTTTGCATGTTGAAGGTCCATGTGCAATTTCTGATGGATTTTTCCGTTGCCTCAGAAAATGTGGATCGACCAGTAGAACCAATTTGCTTTTTGACAGGTCATAGATAGTGGCTGGCCGAATAGCTCAAATCGTTGGATGCACAACTCAATGGTCCAACACAAATTGTTGTTTCAGTCTGATCATGGATGGGTTTGAACAACAGTGCCAATCAGTCAGTTTATAGTGTTCAACTGCAGCCTTTATACAAGGTTTTCAGTTTGAGGGAGTCAAGCTAATTCAATGTTACCACAATGTGGATAGCTCAAATTGCCTAATAACCTAAACAAATATCCAACATAGCTCATCAGGAATTTTGTATGAAGCTCGGTAGCTAGGGGTAGAGTCATTCCAAATGCAGCAGGTCTACTAATACTTAGTCAGAGGCTAAAATGTTCCTCTAAATTTAGAGGTAAAAACCCTTGATGGGAAAATAACAATTTTTATAGAGATTCTTTTTATGAACAGCTTCCAGGGAGCAAATTTTCCTGGTGCAGGAGTGCACCAAGGCAAAAAAAAAAATTTGCGTTTACCTGGAAAACACCTGGAGATGGTAGGAGGTGTGTAGGAGGAGGGATGTTTTGGGAAGTTACAGGAGGCAACACAGGCTCTCTAGATGCTGCAAATCTTCTCCAAAACTCCTATCTTCTCTCTGCTCTCCTTTCCACATGCTTCACAGGTCCAAATTCTCACTCTGGTACCAAATGTTGATTCAGCAACAGGGGCGGAAGCCTGATTAAATTTTATTAAACTCAATCAACCAACATTACAAAGAATGGGCTGCAATATTTATAGATATTGCACAGCCAAATACAAACATGAAACTAAGTTGCACAGGTGCAACTATATTCCCAATTACATTAGCTTCCAATAACATCCGGGAAGCACAAATGAATAAATACAAATATACTGTTAAAACTATAACAACATCCGTGAGAAACAAATATGGTTTAGAAACCATATAACAATACATAACAAAAATATGGTTTATATTATAACCATTATTATTTAATTAATAAAATTAATTAAATAAATATATTGTGCATAATTAACCTAACAACTTTCACTCTGACATTTCATCCTTGTACTTTGCGGCATCTTTTTCAAGGTATGTTTTTTGGTTTTATTTTCTTTTGGTTTAGGTTTTTTTTCTCCTCCTTCTCATTTGGGTTTTATTTTGTTCTCCCTCTATGTTTTCTCATGATGTCATTATTTTGGTTCACCATGTTTTGTTGTGTGAGTTTTCTCCAAGTTTTCAAGTATGTTCAAGGGATCTTTTTAGGTCCCTCGTACTTCCTTCTATTTCTCATTTTCAAACTTAGCTTTTTAACATTTATTTTGTAGTTTCCTCCAGAAATCATGCTTTTAGACTTATTCAGAAATTTTTTTTCGAGAGAATTCCTTCAGAAAAAATCTTCACAGTTTTAGGTTTTCAGAGATTTCAGGTTTCAGGTTTTATGAGATTTCAGGTTTTCAGAGATTTCGTGTTTCAGGTTTTCGGAACTTCTGACTTTGGAATTTTTTTTGGGATATTTCTTTTGGACCTTTTGATTTCGGAAGTTTCAGTTTGGAGATTTCATTTGGGAAATTTTGATTCAGTGATTCCTTTCAGACTTTTTCAGTTCAAAATTTCAGAGTTTTCTTACTTTCGGGTTTTCATAATTTCTACAACATTCAGCTCTTGAAACACATGTTTTGAAGTCTACCTCCACTTTGAAGGGAAAAGAGAAGATGAAGTACACATTTCTTGGGGTTTCTCCCCAATCCTTCTTGACCTCTGACTTAGGAAATATCAAGGACAATGATCTAGGAAAAATTGATCTTCCTAAGTTCTGGGAAATATTAAAGGCTCCGAACAAGAAGCCATGGATGCAGGCCATCTATGACAGTGGGCATTTCCCTTGTTTCCGGTTTTCCTGCATCTATGTAAATGCCCAAATTTTTTCTTAGCTACAGTAACCCACTACGACAAGGACTCTATGTCAATAAGGGATAGTGATGATAAGGTGGTGATCTGTTTGGACCCAAAAAATTCTTAGAGGACTTGTTTAAAATTCCAGACGTTCAAGATTACACCAAAATTTCACTTGAAATAACAATGGAACACTAGGATAAAAAATAAGAAGTAGGCTCAAAAGGTTATGATGAAATCCTACCTGACTAAGAATTTCACCAAGTTGCCCAAGAGTATACATCAATCAGATTTCATTCAGGAAGTCAATGATCTCATTGTGCTTTTAAGAAGAGTTTCAGGTCTTCCTTCTGTAAAGCTATTCTAGGAATGGATGTTCTTGTATATAGCAACTATCGATAAGAATGATGAGGGTTTATTATCCATTGGGGTGAACATATTAGTAGCAAAATTCATTATCAGTTGGGAAAAGTGTCAGAAAATATAGACATTCTACATGACATATTTTCTAGTATATGCGGCTGCTGCTATGGAGGATTTTATAAGATTGAATACTATGGGTGTTCGCAACACCTCCCAAATATACAATTTTTATCCCCAGCTAACTCTGGTGGAGGGAAGAAAGCACTTATCAGAATAATCAAATATGCTTTCTTCGTTGTTGTCCTCTATCATTTCGACAAAGAGCTATATAATCGAGAGGGTTTCTGATGAGGCTTTCTAAGAGGTGCGAGAATGGGGAGCAATCTACTTTTAGTTTCTCACATTCACCTACATTTGGATTCTAGGTTTCATAGGGCACCCCAAGTAAGTTATTGAGGTACCCCACTAAAAAATGGGTTCTTTTGGAATAAGTTTAGCAGTTGTTGGATTACCATCGAATCCAAAATAAGCATCACAAGGTGGGAATGCATTTCTCTATTTTAATTGGTAAGTATTCTTGCCCAAATATCCACAAGGAAAAAAAATTGGATGCAGAAATGACTGAGATAACCTTGCGGACCTTCCATCCACGAACTAATTTTCACTATGGGGTTAAGTTCGGGGAGATAGGTAAGTCCAGTGCTCATGTGCCCCAGTTAGAAGATATATGGATTCATTGTTGGAATGAGTACATCATCTGGAAAAGGGATTATAAAAGGTTAACTCTTGATGAAGTGTGATAGTTTGGATTGGCTGATGTGCCAAAGGACTTATAGGAAAATGATGAGGTCCTACATCCATCATACAAGAATGATAATGTTGACAATCAACCCCTGCCATGGGTTGATTGGTGTGTGAAATAATTTAGTAATACTAAGGAAAGGGTGGGACCCATTCTAAATAGGAATTTTAGTTGGTTGGCCACTTTGGAAATCTCACCCAAAGGGGAAAATCAACCTACAAATACAGGGTCTACATCAGCAACAAACCAACCAACACCCACAAAAGGAAAGAGGTCGACTCAAAGGGTTCCCATAGTTCCAAAGAAGATCTCATTTGTGGTTGGTGGCTCATCTCTCTCTAGGTCTGCTGCCCCAAAAATTACGGCATCTATAGTTCCATTTACAAAAGTAGTTGAAGTGACTGAATCTCCTAGTTTCATTTAGGATCCATCACATCTCCCCCTTCCTCCATTATCAATTCTAGTATCAATTCCTTTCAATACCACCATCATTTCTTCCTTTCCATCCCCTTTCATGGCCCAGGTATTTTCGTCACTTCTAGTTCTATCAGCTGGGGAAAATATTGGGTCACCCATTTCCTCTTCACTTCCTTTGACACTCCTATTTTCTTTAATTACAACCCCCAACATTACTTTGTCAATTCCTATGGTTGTCCTTACATCCACACCTTCCATCACTACTACCTCTACTAAGATATCAACTGGCATTTCTAGTGATCTTTCTCTAACTAATGCTTCAGGTATCGGATCTGCTATACCATCTTCATCGACTTTAGACATACCAGAGTGGCTATTTAGACATACTCATAAGCAAAAGAAAAATGTACCTCTGGGAGATGTTATAGATCTCAGTATATTGGAGTCCATGCCCAAAATATAGGCCACGAGATCGAGGACCGTATCAAGTCTGACGGTTAATCCATCTAGAGCACGTGTGATAGAAGTGGCTAACCCTGTTGAGGAGAAAATCAAAGAAATAATCACATCAATGGATTACCAGATATCAAAGTTCTCATTGGGGAAGGGTACTTATGAAGGAGCCAAGAAAAATGTACACACTACTCTCGGGGCCCTTTTGGAGAAGTATGACAAAGACAAGACCACCAAGGATGAGATCAAGGCCAAAGTTAAACAACACATTGCACTGTTGCATAGGATAACCCAACCCACTCCATCCACTTACATCTCAACTACTACGGCTATGAAAATTTCATCTACAATCGATGATATTTATTATCATGAGCTCAAGAAGCTAGGATAGAAAGGGAGAATAGTGAATGAATGGATGGAAAGAATCTTGTAGGAAGCCAATCCTTTGATTAAGGAAGCCATTGAGATTTATAATGATTTACAAGTTGTAAAAACCACCATAGCTAAGATGGATGAATATTTCTCTAATGATAATAACAATTTAAATTTAACATTGGCAACATGGGGTGACATCAGAGAGAAAGATTCTGACTTACTTCTTCAGGAAGAGGTAATTGATGATGCCTCTAAACTGTTCTAATATCAAAAGGCTATGGAATTACGGTGTCAGGTACTAAAAGATCTGATTAAGAAATTGGAGGAGAAGTGAGTGGAGATTAGAGATGCCATCAATGATATCTCAGTTGAGTTTGACAATGCCAACTGCAAGTTCTTCAATGAAAATATTGATGCTCTTCCTGAGGATCAGATTAAGGAAAATTTAAAAGATTTGTTGAAGCGAGATGATGATGTCATGAAGACTTTCAATAGTGAATCCATTGACCGAATGGTCTTATGTCATAATTTTTAAGTGAGACTAAATAAATTCACAAATAAACTTTGAAGATTGCCAGCTAGAATCATGAAAGAGATCGAGATGGTGGACGTAGTGAATCATTATGCTTGTGGACCTGGAGATGAAGAAACATACAGTGTTATCAAGAGCTTCTTCAAGTATATATATTGAATGGCTATATGGGAATAAGGACAACAAAATCCTGCAGAGAAAGGAGATGTAGGTGGATCAGGCCAAAGCTGAGTGGCCTTGAAAGGATAGGTTCAAGCTCTGGAATCAGTCAAATTTACAGGGTTGACTTGGTCAAATTTTTGCAACAAATTTTCTATTTTTATGGGAGCCTATTCCCTTTTATTAATGAAATTACTATTTTTAGTTAAATGTTAGTTAAAGGCCTAGATGTAATGGCTCAGCCTAGGAACTTATAAATAGTGGAATGCTTCCATTATTTTAGAATATAATTTTGAGAAAGATTTTGGGTGAAGTTTCTTTTCAAGTTTGGAAGAGTTTTCAGAGTTTTGTTGAAACCTTTTAATTATATTCAGAGTTATTCCTTGCACTTGAAGATCTATTTTATTATGTTGAATGGTTAGTCATTGTATGCTTTGTGAATGTGATTGCTTGGCATTATTGATTAATTTACCTTTATTTTAGATTATCTACTTCATATTGTGAAAATAATAATGTGATTACCCTTTTGGCAGTTGTGAGAAACTATTTTCATTTTGTTGGCTAAGAGTTGCATTATTATGATCACTTAAGTGGATGTTTGACATGTGTTTGTGATTTTCCTCTTGATAAATTATCTGTGTATCGAATCAAGGTTGATCTTTCTATTTTTTATCTTTCAAGTTTAACAAAGGAACATGTGCTTCTAGTATGTGGTATTTTGTACCCTTTCCAAGTTGTAATAGGTGAAGGTGGTGAATGATGTGAGCATCCTATCCACATTAACCCTTCATGAAGTTGATCATCCCTTTTCTTGGTGCATCACCACTTCTAGCATAGATTTCACTTCCTTGCATTTTCTTTCCCTAATACCATGAAATGTTATTATAGGTCTAGTTAGCCATTTTTCTTACTTTAGAAGGAGTGTTGTATTTATTTTAGGAACAGGAAGCCGGCCTTCTTCGGAGGTTCACCTCAAGCCCAAGTACCACATCTTGAGAGGTGATCCCATGTGTCCCAATCACACTGAATGTCATGATTAATTCTTAGGCCATTCGGAGGGTGCAGTGATTTGGTGACAACATGTATAATTCATGTTACGCCGGTGTTTTATTTCCTTGCAAAGCTTCCATAGTTACTCATAAAAATCCCCAAACCTTTGAAACGAATTCCTTCATTCAATAGATCACAATGTTTCTGTGATATTTAATGAGTCTGGGAACTTTTTGTACAATCAAGTCAACTGATGTTTTCTTCATGCAAACTAGAAACAACACATAGCTAAAATTCCTCCTTGCATGCAGAGCTACTACGAGTTTGTAGCCATGAAATGAATCGATATCAAAAACTACCCGTTTTTTTTTCCAATCCATCCATGCACTTCCCAAGGAAGTTGGGTAATAAAAGACATTAAATGTAGAGTTAATGGAGCTTTCCACCAATTTTTACAAACCAACTATTCTTAGCTCTTCTTTAAATTTAGCAAAGTCACACTTCATGCCATGCAAGGCTATTTAGATAAACTAAAATACTTCACCTCAAAATCAGTTGGAAGAGATAATAAATAAACAATTAAGGAACTGTGAGTACAACTATTAGGTGGTGGGGTGCCACCTCATCAACTATTTAAATTTGAGCAACATTTGATTGTATATCATTTTTAAATGACCAACCAATATCTTATACAAATAGAAATTCAGATGTCCTTTCTTCGCATAACTTAAGGCTTCATAATAATTTAATATGTTTATACATCCATTCAAAATATCCAGAGTTATATCAACTCTAAATTCACAAACCATAAGTTCTCATGTTAGGTTAAGAACCATACCATAAGATTAGATTGTCCCTTCCCTGGTTACACAAGTTAATACATCTCCAATAGTATTTGTTTAACTACTTTAAACTTGTAAATTCCCTTTTCGTAATATATATATATATATATATATATATATATATATATATATATATATATATATATATATATATATATAACCGCTATAACGATGGAGTTGATTGATTTAGTTGCTTGAGTATGCTTCGAGGGGATTGAAGCCTTTAATTTTAAATAATTAATTCCTTGACTAACGACTGTAGTCCTTCATCCAAAAAATATGACCATGCTAGTATTAGCCACCATGTGGGGTAGACTATCAGAGGGTCGTATCAAGGTCAATTATTAGTCAAAATAATGTCTTATTCAAATTCCAATTTTGGTCGATAAGCGAACTATCAAAATTTTCAAAGCCTTAACATAACTTAGTTTAAAGAAAACTACAATATTAACAATTTAATAGAGATAAGAAAAAACATCGCAAATAACTTTCGAGGCTTAAATTACACCAAGTATTTTATGACATACCACATTACAAATGACGTAATGTCACCTTAGCAATAATAGTTCATCAATAAGATAGACCTCAGATTAGCAGGGTTCACATCTAAGGAGATCATCTTTAGCTTATTCATGATATTGTGATTACACATTCACATCAAGTTTCCATTTAGTTTTTAATACGCAAAGGTGCCAACAACAAAGGATAAAACCATTTGTCCTATCATTCCTTTAAAAATAGTAATGAAATCACGGGGCATTACACCAACTATCTGATTTCTGCCATGCAACCTACTTTGAAATTTGAAATTGTGCAACAAAAAAAACGGACCATAAAAACTATATACAAACATGGAAAATCATACATGTTCCAAAAGGAAACATGTAAAGTGTGCACAAGTAGTATTTTTATAATAAACAAACTTAATCTACTCCTACTCTAACTTAAATAAAAGTAAGCTAAACAAAACCTGATACATGCTAGGAGAAATAACTTCCCTTTCTTACAAAGTGTGGACATGTGATTAGTTTTAAAAATAAATCATATGTAAAAAGTGATAACATGGCTCAGACTTTGTTTTTCTTCAAATTATCAGCTGATAAAATGATGAGTAGCTCTTTTGATTACTCTACATTCGGCTGGAGGTTTTGGTGCTAACATTTGGTTCTTTGATGATCTCTCTCATGTTCTGAATTGAGCATGAATGGTGGAAAAATTGTTGTTATCTCTGATATATCCTCAGGATCCTCACATTCCTCCTCATCTTCCACCTTAGGGACATCCTCCAAGTCTGGTTCTTTGAATGCAAGAAAATATTGATCAACATGTTCATCTTCAAGAGAGAGTAGGAAGATCTCAATGATCTCTTATGTGTTCAAAGTCTTAACGTTTGATTTTTCTTCCTCTTTATGGGAAGAAATGGATTCAAAGTCTTAACATTGATTTTTCTTCATCTTTATGGGAAGATAATGTTTGTAGGAGAAGATGATAGAAAAAAAGAGGTGAGGAGCAAGAGAATAATGTGGATAATATGGAGGAATGTATATATGGGAGGGGGATTTGGGAGGAAAGAGTGCAGAAAGATGAAGATGGGGGAAGATAACTTAGTAATAATGGTGGAGAAGGTGAGGGCGAGGGAGGGAGGATGGTAGGTGTTATAGGCTTGACATCCTCCTTATGTGGATGGGAAAGACCATAACTCCAATGGGGAAGTGCAAGAGTCCTAGGGATAGATCGTAGATGATGTGGGGAAGGGGGAGAAGGAAAATTTGATGCAGGAGGGGATGTGGGAAAAAGGGTAAATAAATGGAGGTAAGAAGGAATGGAATAATATTGAGGAAATGAAGTCATGATTCTATAACTTCATGAAAGAAATGAAAATGAAATAGTTATGCAGATGAGAAAAATGGGTTATTTGATCAATGGAGTCATTAGATGTGTTAAGAACTACTTCCAAAGGCTTAATACCATCAAGAACACACCAAACTTGTTGGTATGAAGTTGTTAAGCGCTTCAATCTTGTACAACCAGGCATACTAGAACTATTAGAACCAAATAAGGTACTAAGGTGGCTAGAATGTTTGCAATGGAACACCTAAAAAATAAGACCAAAATCTAAACAGATATATCCCACTGGGCATGCCAGAATTGTTAACACACAAAATTTTAACCCTATATTTGATCATGAAATATCAAGAAGTTTTGGCTAACATGGGACTATCTCTAAGTGTAGGACTTGTAAATCAAGACAAACCTCTAGATAAGGTCAAATTCCTCTATTCTATAGGTTAGGAGAATATATGGAACACAATCTAATCTAATTTTAACACTTCTCCAAAGCTAACCTAATCTAACAAATCTAAGGGACTAGGGAGAGAGAGATGCAGAAAGAAAAACCTAAGCTAAAAGGGGCAGTGATAGCATCATAAAGAAGGGGTGGTCACTCTTCATGAGGGAAATAAAATGGGGAAAATGTAGGAGGAGACAAATTTATCACATGTATACACCTAATTTTTCACTTTACATATTCCATACATGTTACTAACGATTTCCCTTGTTCAGATAAGGGTCACTGATGCATCTATTTCTTGAGTGGGTGACATAAGGGGCCTATCAGGAATGGAGAATGATTATTCATGTAATCGTTATGGTGTAGAGATAGTACATAAAGAGAGTATCACTATGTGGTCCCATCCGTAGTTTTCCTTGCATTGTTTATCTATGTCCCTTTATGTCTCATACACATTACACTTGACACCTTTCTTGCATCTCACCACTGGGAACTTTATTCATCCATTTCCATGATCCATAACACTTATTTTTAATTTACATGAAACATTACCTCATGTTATCATCTTTGGTCGATGCTATCACCTGGGTGATGGTTTTGGTGTTAGGTTTTTCCCTATCAAATGCCATCACCCATGGCTGATGGTGTCATATATATACTTACCCCACTCTAACATTCATGAAGGAAGGAAGCCCAAATCTTAGGAACTACCATCTACTCTTCTATTATGTGCCAACTTTGCATCTACTCACTTAGCTCTTGGTTCATCTTACACTTGGCTTGGATTGGATTGGACACTCTTCTTCTTGGTTGGATTGTTTGCACTATTAGGTCATCTATAATGAGTCTAGGATAGGAATTGTGTTCCCCTTCTCCACCTAATAGTGATTCTCTCTCGGTGTGCTACTTCTCTAGAGAGATAGATGCATCAGTGACCACTTCGCAGGTAAGTTCTCTAACTCTCTTTGTCATTTTACATAGATTAGTTCATTTCCCTTCCCCATTGCTCTATGTTAGTTTAGTGTTACATGTACATTGATGCTAGTTAGCATACTATTCTTGTTTGATAATATCCTTAGCTTCTCTTTATTTACATTTCAGTCATATTGTGCATGTTTTCCTTATCTATTATTATATACCTCTTCTCATCCATTTACCGATATCTTAGTAGGGTACTCTCCTCTATCTTGACTATGGGCCTTGGAAACCTTAGGTTGACCTAGTGTAGGGATTACTACCCTCTAGATATGTGATCCTAGCACTTTTTGTAGCCCCTTAAAATCTATCCATTGTATGTTACTTCATGTGTGTTTCTTACTCGTTGCCTCAATACCCTTGTAGAATGGAAGAATTAGGATTGAAATTTATTGAGATACATTCTTGGCCCACCATACATTTATGATGAAACTGAAGTGAATTCTACAGACATTTTAATTGAGCACAACTTATTAAAAGCATCCATTTTCAATCTTGACCTCATTTAAGCATCCAAAAACCCACAAAAACCTCAAAAAATAGTTCCTACACAAACACCATCACCCTAGGGGATCTATTTGTTCTAGTATACTCATTTCCAAATGCCATCAATCCCCTATGTAGAACTTCTTACACAATAGATCCCTTCTATTTTTCCAAATCTATTTTTAGACACCATTGGCCCCTGTGTAAACTTTTTTACATGGACAATTGTGTCTATTAGCCTCCATTTCAAGGACTTTCTCTTAGCCAGATCATCACTCCATCATGGAGTATTAGGCCTAGGGTCTTTTGATTCTATTGTGTAAACATTTCCTAAAACCTATCATCCTGAAGCTGAATTCCACATTTTTTTGACTATTGTGTCATAGGACCACCTAAAAATAATCCTTCTACTCACCGCAATGGCCTACCTAAGGATGAAGAAGAAGAAAACTAGAATGATGATATACCTTTGATCATCCTCCTAGAGATTCATAAGTTTCTCTCTCAGTTTCCCCAATACAAAATGAATTAGAAAAAATGCTTGCAAAAATGTCTTCTTGAATTCATTTCCAAACAAATTGAAATAGGGAAAAAAGGGGAAAGCTCAAAAAGTAGGTTCATCTTAGAAATCTTCTAATTATGACCCTACTAATATCATTCTCCAACTTATTGATAGGATGAGCCAACAATAATATGCTATTATGGCTCAATTCCTTCAAATATAAGCCAACATTGCTCAATTAGTTCAATCACACCTACAACATGCTCTTGGGTCACCACACCCCCTCCTTTTCTAAATGGGCCTAATGGGGTTCCCATCACCCAACCCCTATCCAAAACAAATTCTTAAGAGTAGTCCAACAAGAGCCTCTAGCACCTTATATTTCTAGCATGGATATTGGTGTCATTTCTCCTTCTATCTCTTACGACGGGTCTACTGATCCCACCCTTCATATCAAGGAATTTAGTAATCTTTACAAGGAATGGATCAGAATTAATTCATACATTGCCACCAAAATCCTAGCTAAGACTCTCACTGGAGATGCTTTGGATTTGTATCACACTTTACCTCCTAATTCCATAGTTGAGCTAGAGTCATTAGTGACAGTGCTAGTAAACGAATTTCAATATCATGATCTACCTGAGAATAATATAAATTCTTTCATAAATTGCCAACAATATGAAAATGAATCATCACAAATGCTTTCATCAAGCGTTGGAAGACTCTATCCACATGAGCAAAACATAATATGCCTAATAATAGCCTCTTCCAACTTTTCTTACAAGCTTTTGAACCTCACCTTCAATACAAGGTGAGGTCCTTTTCTCCCACTTCCCTAGAAGAATCCTTTGAACAAGCTATAAGCCAAGATTATCTCATGAGGGAATTCAAGAAAGATCCTCCTAAGACATAAACTAATAAGCAATTCCAAAACCTCCAATGTTCTAAGAAAATAATAGAATGACGGAGTCTCTGATACTCTTCCTCTTTTTCACTTCTTCAAATAGGATTATTTTTTAACATTGACCAACAACCTAATAACAATAAAATTCATCCTAACTATCATCAACCATTGAGTAAGGAAGAGTTGAAATGTCACTTACCTAATTGTTTACCATGATCTTGGATCCTTCTCAACCTATTCCTCATTGGCATGATGAAAGTAAATTTTATTGGTGGCATGCTAATTTGTGGCACTCTTGTGAAAATTATTGTGAGCTATGAATGACTTCCATCACCTTCTTTTTAGGTTCCCAATTTTACTATGATGCCATCACTTGATATTTTTTGACTGAAGCGGTCAAAGCCCATGATGTAACTCAAAAAAAGGATCTTCGTGAAGGTATCAACTAAGCCAATGAGAATTTAAAAACCTTATCTAATCATATTCCTAATCACAATATTGCTGAAATTTCTAGGAAGCAAGAAAATTCTATAGCTAACATAGTCAACACAGATGATCCTTCTAAAAATAGAGTTATAAATAATGATGTAACGTGTTTCATAACATATGGAGAACCTAAATACCCTATAGAATTCTAACCTCCGACTCACAGGGTTATATATACATATCTACCTCAAACCCAATATTTTCAAGGTAAAAATCTACCCCCTCTAGACACCATTGTCCCTTTTGGAAATTATTCTATAGGGTCGATAGTGTCCAGATATATTTATCTAGACACATACACCATCATCCCCTATGAAAATAAGACTTGCAAGGCTGATGGCGTAAGAACTGAGTGAAAAAAAAATCATATGTTTCCTTGATCACTCTTACTTCTGGTTCTATTTTTAAGGATTCCCAACACTCTCAGCCTACTACACAGTCTAGTCATGATGAGTGGAACCCTATCGAAGCACTAGTCCAACTTCTTGGCCAAGTCCCCTTATTAGACTCATGCACATGTTACCTCACCACCGTGAGTATCTCATGAAAAATTCGTTCAATATGAACATTCTCTTTCCTCCCTCTTTAAAGAAGATTCCTGCATTACATGGCTCGGAGGAAAGCATCTGCCAAAAATGTGAGGATATCTCCATTCATACCAATCTCACTAAGGATGCTCACTCTTGCATTCATTTTACTATAGCTTCTATGGTCCCAGATGAGCACTTACTTTTCACAGATGATATGCCTCTCTTTATTTCAGTCCATATTGGTCACACTATGATCATGCATGATCTCATTGATAAAGGATTTAACACATGTGTGACCTCATTAGACTTTATTAAGGATCTTTATTATTCGATAGATAACTTAAAATATACATGAACCACTTGTTAAGGATACGATCACTGATAAATGCCTCATATGGGGTGTATTTGGTTACATATCACCATCCCTCCTAGGACTATCATGTCAAAGTCATGGTCTTTAATTTTCCTCTATCTTATAATATTCTCCTAGGGTGGTCTTGGACTCATTGCATGTGTGTCATTGTTTCTTCTATGTGTCAGTGTATAAAGTTCACTCACTAAGGAACTATTTATAAGATTCAAGGGGACACTAATCATTTGAGGTATGATACACTTCAAAAAAAGGGACATACAAGATCCCAACACTGGACGAATTATCTATTATTCCATTCCAAGAATATCAACATTTTAACTATCCTATAGACTCTCTTCACGAAAATGTTGATCATCTAGAATTGTTCAGGTGCACACCTCCCAATCTCTTGGAATTTGATGATGATGATCCTAATGAGGTCATGCTTAGAATCAATACTTTGATCTTCTTGAGCTTATTGTATCCCAACTACCTCCTTCCTTACGGCCTCACTAAGAAGGAGACCTTCAGTTCCAGTAGTCATCTCGTGTACACCGCAGCCTCCACTAGAGCATGTGGTCTGACTGGAGACCATAGTTAATTCTTGTGAAGTGGATGCCTCCACATCATATTATGATGATGGTTATGCTTTAGACAATCCCCATCTAGATGAATATGCCTAGATTTGTGACAGGTAAGTCTTGCATTACCAAGAAACCCTTCGCACCAAGTTCTCTCATTATGTGAATGTCATCCTCATATAATAGGAATACTCAATTATAGTTGATACTTCTCCCCAACCAGTGCCTAAGCCTTCAATTTCTCCATCAGCTATACCTCCACCTACTACCATTGACCTAGCTAACCCATTTTCCCTTAGAGAAGCAGATGATTAGGTCATTGGTTTTGACTACAAAGTTGATGATCACATGGGTGATAATCCTATCTATTATTCCTCGATGATTAAGCAACGTGTGCCTCCATCGGCATCATCTTCACCTATTACATTAATTCCTTCCTTAGATACTCTCACTAGCCCTCTACAACCTATGAAAATACTCTCCCTACCTATTTCCCTATGGATCCTCAGTCCCCTATGACTGATCCATATTGCACATGGCACAAGGCCCTATGGCATGATGTTTATGACTGTATATCCTATTGATTCCACATGAAGAATCTCAAAGCCAAGGTCAAATGTGACCAAACCAAAAAGGATACATATCCTTTAGCTTTATCTCTGTTATTTTACTCTCATCATGGGTATTACACACACACTGAAACTGATGGTCAAGTTTTACATAGGAAACATCCCATTCTTGAAACTTCTTACCACAATCAGAAGTGTGGGGTTGATTTATCTCAGAACCAACCACCTTCCCCTAGACCAACTAGACCACAACCTACTTATGGACCACCACCTCACCCTGATCCTTGTCCCACTATGGATGTTATTTAGCGTGACATTCTCACTCGGTAAGAGGATTGGATCAATGAAAGTTTATTTGCCACAAGATCAAAATTTCATCAGCAAGTCATTATTATAGAGCATGTCATCAAGGACCTCATGACTCATGCTAGAAGTTGCATCCTATAGAAATTTGATGACATCATCACTAATACATGGCAATATTCTTCCCCTAATGGCTAGTTATCCATAGTACCTTGATTATATCTTATTTTTTCTCCTTTGACCTGAACCCTTTCCTTTTTCTGGGCTCTCGACCCCCACTTGGGTTTTTACACACTACCTTTTTCCTTCACTTGGGATCTCGATCCCCCCTTAAGTTTTCACACACTTATATCACATTACATCCCTACTTAAATTGTTTTCTCCACTTTCATTTATCACCATGTACACCCTAGTTTCTCCTACCTTTGGAGCACCTTGGACCCGATTCCACCTATTAAGTATTTTTTAGATCCTTGCTTAGGATTATGACCTTACTTAGATTTATATACCCAATCGTTTCCTAAAATTATACCATTGGATGTCTTAGCCTTGTGCAACCTCATGGATTCTTCACATCACATGGGTTATGTTAGCCCATATATCCCCTTCTCATCAGATTTACCTATCTAATCAAATTATAATTATTCCTAAGTATCATGGGTATCATTACATACATACATGTAGAAATCAAGAAAATGATAAAAAAAAGAAACATACATATAACCAAACATAAAAACATCCAACTATCTCAAAAATCATATATATATATATATATATATATATATATATATGTATGTATATTAGAATATCAGTTTTATACATCAAAAAAATCATATAAAATGGATCTGTCCCATCTAAAAAATGGATCAAATACCCTCACCCCATGTGGGGGGTCTCTGGAGCTTTTAGGATGATGGGGCCATGTTAGTATATCTAGATGTGTGAGCTAGGCACTCCACCCTAGATCAGGATCTGAAGGCCTCTCCTTGCACTCTCACTAATTATGTTTCCAACAAAGTAATCCTCTTCGTGGCTCTCTAGGAATTTGATAGGCATGTTTCCTACTCCTAAACCAGGGCCACCTACACCTAAAATAGACTTCATAGAATCATATCTATATTTTCAGTAGCTACTAACGCATGTGCATCCCTATATCATCGCAGTCTCTTGGATGCCTCTTCAACCATATGAAACAATCCCACAAAATCTCCTACTAATGGTGTTGTTGGATCCATCATCACTGTAGTATCCCTAACATCTAGCACCAGATTTAGGATCTCATAGTGGAAACTTTTAATCAGGGAGTGTCACTCCTCCACCATCTACTCTAAAAAACCAAAAATGACACGTGTTACTCACAACATCATATAGCACATGAAATATATATAGCATAACAAAAACATATAAGTAACATCATGACACATATACCAGGTTTCCAAGGCCTCTCCATGATGGTATCCTCATCTCCACAATTTCCTAACACCCCCTCATCATCACCATGATGAATTTTTTCTCCTATATATTATGGCTATCTATCTTGAGGCATCAATATCATGTCCCATACATGTTGTGCTTTGGGCCTCTACCTCATATGCACGGCCGTTTGAACCCTGATCAATGTCAAGTAGCCTCCTCATGGTAATCACATCTTATGTTGCTTGATCCATAGTGACGAATTCCATACTACTCATCATATAGTGCTAGGACCAGATCCAATCTCACCCCCACATGTGAAACTATATTGGTGGATCCTCCATCGGATCCCCCCTCTGAACCACTAATTCCTATTATCTGTGGTGGGCCTTGAGCATTCCCACCATGTTGACGCCACCTTTGACCATTTGTACCTACTTCCCATATCCTATAGGGTTATAGTGTTGGTACCCTCTCATCTGCTCCTACAACCTCTCTAGCATGAAAATGTTGGTAGCGTGGCAATGGTGGTATCAACATGGCTATTTATCACCCAAACTACCTTAGGACCCTGTTCACCGCATAGGTCCCCACCTAATAGATATAATTCCTTGTCAACTTGGTGATAACATCTAAGTACTCTACTATAGGCCATCTAGGACACTTATCCACATTCCCTATGTAGGGTTATCATGTAACATCATCCGGACCCACTTGTGCTAGTGGTTGGAATGCTCTGAGAAATCTCACTGTCAGCTCCTATGCCTACTAAAGTACTCTCAGGGAATCTATCACTATTATTTTTGTGTCCCTATCATTATGTGCATAAATAACCTATCATATATCAATACCATCAAAAAAATAATGGGTCCCATGACCCTCTGACCTCTATGTCAAATACTCTAAAGATCATACACCAAATGCATCCATATGGTGGTGCCCTAATTGAACAACACCCCATGATTGGAAACATCTCTACATATTGTGATCAAGAATAATGGGATGGATCCATATGCCTTGTAGCACACTATTCATGCCATAACATTCCCCGTCACTACCTTATCGATATTTGGAATCCCTACAGCCTACATATAAAGCTAAGTCTAGACCGTCATAGGAGGATATCACAGTAATCTCAAATCTCAATATATTATTTATCAGAATATCTCATGCAATACATTAGGCTATTATATAGCCATCATAATAGAAAACCAATACCCTATAAAATAGGAACTCATACAAACAAATAACCCATTAATAGTGACACAGGTATAACCACAGAATATATTTTTATTATAACAATATATTCTACTAACAAATATTTACTAACAAACTAGTAAATACTAATTTACCAAATGGTAAATCACCCACTATATTCATGTGAACATTAATATTAATTTCCTAACATTACCCCCCTTAATGTTTACATGGTAACAATAGAACTTTCACACTTCCTCTATAGCTTGCCACCTCTGCGTGCTCATGATCTTGGCACACACTCAAATTAAAGGTAGAAGAAGGAACACATCAACTTCTTATCGACCAAGCACTTTTGAGAAAACATCTGACTGACGAGGATGGGAACACGCTCAGGAATCATCTTCTTATCAACCAGTCACTCTAAGGAACACATCTGGAACACTTTTGAACAACCTTCAATGGTTTTCAGGAGGCTAACCACAAACCTAGGTATGAACAGGAACACATCTGACTGTTCTACCTCATCAAGCCTCATGATGTTACGTTTCACTGTGTTATTTATTCTGCACTATGTTTTTGCATTTGGGGAAATAGGAATAACCACATACTCAACTGAAAAACTGAAAATGGAACATTGGATCATGTTGATCATGTTCCCCCCTCAATGTGAACATTTCACTTATTCAACACAAAACAGGAACTTTGAAAAAGAATCACACTAGACATCAAATACTGAAAGCACACTCACACCACAAAATGTACCACCATAGCTTCATGCGGCCCCATCATTTGTGATTGATGAGAGGTCATTGTCTGACGTCCATCATCCGATGCCTCCATCCTCCAGTATCATGCTGCTAACTCAGCAAGATATGAATATGAAGTGCATTTTTTTCCACATTGATCTTATTCTTTTCTTCCCTCCCGCAATGTGAAACACGTTATTTTTTTGAACGTCGGGTAACACCGAAAATGCATCCGTGAGGCAAAAAAAAATTATTTTTATTTTTCAGAATTTTTACAATCATACGACTCTAACTCTTGACTTTGACAATGAATATTTTGGATCAAACAAAAAGACTCGAATAAATTAAAAATTAATAAAATGAGATTACTTTTTAAATGAAAATGAGTATTAAAAAATCCTAAAATCACCTATATGGAATTATTTGACTTGTCAAACTTTTGAATAACATAATGACCCTCTAGATAGACATAGGATATTAAATTCATGACTAATACAAAATTAAAATGACATTTATCTAGCCTAAAACATGATTAATGATGTACCATAATTATTGACTAGACTCTTGTTAATACAATAGCCAATGTACAAAAGAATAAACACAATAACATTTTTTAAAGAATTGACTATATAATGACCTAACTTAAGACAACTTAATATTTACCTAAATTTTAAACTAAGATGAGAATGTAGGAAACATTGTTATGTGGGCAGCAATCTCAAGTCAATTCATTCCGTGTGATCCAAAAATGAAGGACTAGGCATAGATAATACAACTGCTTGTAGGAGAATGGACGAGTCGTATATGGAGCTGGTTGGAGGAAATGCATGAGAGATACGTGGACCTCAATGCATGAGCCTAATCCATGTGGTGAGATTGCAATGCCAATGCAAATAGAATACACAGTTAACATAGGCTGTATATCTCACACAGGCCATAAAGACTTCAGAAGTTCAGACGCCAAAATTTGATTATTTCACCTTTTGCCAATGGTGTAATTCTGTTTCTACCTTATTTGAGTTTGCAATGAGCTCGAGCCAAATTTTGTTCAATTAAACTAAAGCACCATTTAATATGTGCTAGAAATCTTTGCATGGTAAAAATAATCTCCAACGTTAATCCAAATGTGAAAAACAGTGCAGAGCAGTAATAAAATGCAAAAAATATACCGTTGACTGGTAGATTCTATAGAGTTCGAGCAGAGCCAAGTTCAAAAATGTAGAGAGAGGGATTGAGGATGCAAAGCCATTGGAGTTTGGAAAAAACATGAACGTAGACAAACCCACATGATCATGAGATCATTTGAACCAGAAATTTGCAAAACTTCAAAATAGACACTAAAAATACGGCTTATCTGGAATACAAAAATTGAACCTAAACTCTCATCCTCAGGGGCGACAGAATCAATGGCTGCCCCTAACAATATTTTAAGCTTCCATTGCTCACATGAACAAAACATAGATCGCTCTGATACCAAATATAAAGCTAAGTCCAGACCGTCATAGGAGGATATCACAGTAATCTCAAATCTCAATATATTATTTGTCATAATATCTCATGTAATACATTAGGCTATTATATAGCCATCATAATAGAAAACCAATACCCTATAAAATAGGAACCCATACAAACAAATAACCGGTTAATAGTGATACGGGTATAACCACATAATATATTGTTATTATAACAATATATTCTACTAACAAATATTTACTAACAAACTAGTAAATACTAATTTACCAAATGGTAAATCACCCACTATATTCATGTGAACATTAATATTAATTTCCTAACACTGCACTCTGATGATTCGGATGCAAAACATGCTCTCATCATACATCTCACTTCTAATGGTCCATACAGCCAAGGCTCTCCTCTCTGCAGCATCTGAACTAAGATAAAAATACATATAGGTTCCTCCAATAGGTAACCCAAAAATCTCATGAACATCCTCCAAATTCAATGTCATATTTATAGTTTCTTGTCCTTTCAACCACTATAAGGTGTTGGATCTAGTCTCCCATATAGCTAAGAAAATTTATAATATGTCTAAATCCAATAGTATCCTAGACATCCGCATGATGCCCCTAAATATCCAACCATGTAATTGGGTCACCTCTTCATGATTAAATCCAATAATCATATCATTGATCCATGATACATCCACACTCCACCATAGGAAAATCCTATGTTTTACCTATACACACAAAGGTCAACAAATAAGCATTAGAAGTCTACAAACTCAATCTTTAATGAAAAATAAAACATTATAGTTTACACCTACAACCTTCCTACACCATCGAACCTCTGGAGAATTCCATCATCCCATGGAAAAAATCTACTTGCTCCATATATCCTATCATAGAAACAATCATCCCTTGGCTGCATTTTTCCTCCATCTCAATTCCATCAACCCTCATGTTGCAAAGGGGTTGATGGCATCTGGTAAAAAAGCAGCCACAAATTTCAAAGTTTAACTCTTAAAAATAAACAAAATGAAAATCAAAACTCTCCCAAACTCAATTATTATTTTTCTTAACCTACCAAATGACACAATTTTGGACAAGAATGATGCCCTAACAACTATGAAAAATTAAAAAGATCAAATTGCACCTAATCTACCCAACAAAATTAAATGTCATTGACTTACCTATGGTTAGACCTCATCATGTGCATCGCCTCATCATCCTTTATCGCCACCTAGTACTCATGATATATCATCAAAATACACTCAAATTTTGAATTCAAAAGTGCAGTTCTCTCAATTCCATAATTATTATAAAAAAAATCAAAATCAATATATAAAACACAAATTTTCTATTTAAATTTGGTCACGATAAACCTAAATATTCCAATGACTGTCATTTTTTCTCCTAAACTCCAGAAAACACATCGTTTATTGCATCTTGATCATTTTCTCATGCCTCTTATTTTGACCTATTACATGCATGAATTAAACAATATTCAAGTTTCACCTATTTTTGACACCAAACCACTATGACATAACATCTTGTAGACAAAAAATCATGCACTTTGGGTAATTATCTAGTCTTGATTACATACTACTATTTGTATGATTCCTATGTTAGAAAATTACTAATCAACCCATGTCTTTGGCCACCTTGATTTTATTTATGTTTCTTCTTTTGGTCTTGCACATCCTCTTTCTCATTTTGACCTCTGACCCTTCAGTATCTCTAAGTCTGGATATCGGAGCTAGCCAAGACAAAAACCCCTGACCTCATTATGCTTTGGCTACCTCTTTTGGGTAACTTCTAACATTTTGAGCACTTTATCTTTTTGGTAGTTAGCCTTTTCAGGGTTAATTATAAAATTCAAGAAAGGGAATCATATAAATATAAAGCTATGTGATCACAATAATGGACGAAGCACTGAGCATTATCTATCACCACTTAAGGTTGTATCAAAAGGATATAAAAGAGCATCAAAGCATCCATTCTAGCATCCATCACAAGGGACAAGCATTGGTTTTTTGTATCACACTTCATATTCTATTCCACACACACATCTACTACATTTGATTACATCTAGTTACTTACGCATTTTCAAGTGTGACACGCACAAGAGCCAACTAGGGAATGATTCCACACACACACACATAGAGAACTACATTGGGTCTGAGATGTAGTGCAACAATAAATCATAAGTTCACCATTGTGATAGCTGATGAAATTTTGACTCCTCATCCTGCATCTTTCTTTTTCAGAATTTGATGTCTAGTTGAGGGTTTTGTAGGTGGATACTTCATTACAGGTTTCCAGAGATCTTAGTGCAAATCTATAGTGAACACAGGTGAACAACAAAAAAAAAGTACAACCCTCAAAAGTTGGATTTCTGAGAATGTTTGCAGACTCAGGCCCCTATTTCAAGTTTGTAGCACCCATGGGCACCCATGCCCCTTTTTGGGTGCCCTTGTCCAACCTGTTCCTCTAGTTATGTATTTTTCTAGGATTTTATGTGACGCTCTTGCCTCTCTATTCACCTAGTCATCACTTTGGTACATTTCATAATTAATTACGAATCAACTAAGGATTATTACCCTCTCTTTTCACTTAGGGTTTTCACTTTATTGCTTAGTTTTCTTGGGTGTAATTTTTGTACTTCATTTTTATTCATTTATTGCTGTAATCACATATAAATTAGGATGTATTATAACACTTTAGGTTCATCATTTTTGGTGAACCTGACCTTCGACCCCACCTTCCATTTAGAGCTCTTATCCTCTTATTAGTATGGCTCAATCTTATGGAGAATTTATTGAAGACCATCTTAAATCCCTTAATGATCATATCGATGAGCATCCCTAAGATCTAGACTTTCTCTTACATGTTTCTTGTGAGGAAGCCACTAATCTGGTGGAGTTTGTTTATTCTGCTCCCATCTCCACTTCTATTTCTACTCAACCACTTTATTCTACTCTTCTTCCCATTTCTACCATCCTTATTTTTGCCCCTACTCCCACCAATAACTTTACGCCCCTTCTTGTTTCTCACACATGAAAATTTTCTTCCGCTGGCACTCAAGATTTAGCCTCCCTTTATTAATACCTCCAAGCACAAATTCATCAATTACAATAGGATAATTCTTTTGCATCTCCATATTTTGATTCCACTTTATTACTACACACTCTATTCACACCCACCATCTCCACTTACTTTCTTCCTCCTAATTTCTTCACCCACAAGCTTCTCATTTTTAATGGGCATGGTGACCCATAAGAGCATCTCTGAGCATTCCATGTGGCTTGTCTATATTTTTTGGATGATCACATCTTCTTGGCTAAAATATTCCCCTATAGCCTCCATAATTATGTGATGCATTGGTTCTATGACCTACATATTCACTTGATAACATCTTTCATGCATCCGAACGATGCTTTTAATACTCTTTTTTCTATCAATATCGGTTGTAATATCTCCTATGCCCGAATTACAAAACTTAAATAGGGATCTAATGAACACTTAATAGATTACGTCTTGTGATACAAAATAAACTTAGCTAAGATGTCAAATGTTATTGTGAACTCTGATCTTCAGGACATTCATTAAGAGTCTATTACCACCTCTCTAGGAGAGTGTTCTCTTTGAGACATCTCCCTCATTCGATCAATTATTTCATACTCTTAATCTTCATGAAACTAAGCTCTTATCTATAGGAAAACTGAAATATCAGGAGCACGCTAGCTCCTCTACATGATTACAATGTAATTCATATTTTAAATCGACTCTGAAACCTACTGACATTAATGTCACTGCCAACATTGTCTCCAACACTAAATAAATTCAATGGCAGCTACCTAATCGTACATTTACAAAGTTGACTATTACTCCACAACTTATATTACAACAACTTCTATAGAGCCATATTATTACACTTCCTCCTCCAATCTCCTTAGATCCTTCTTTTCCAAAAGGTCAAAATTACAATGAGAAATTTCAATTTGAATATCATCAATATGTTGGACATTCTATAAATAGTTGTTTTAGACTTCAAAATATTATTCAAGATCTTATTGATGAAAATAAAATCAAGCTTCCAAAACCTATGGACTCTATTAATGACAATCATAAGCTCAAAATATTCAATAATCCTCTTCCAAAACATGACAAGAAAGTCATTTATTCCTTTGTTAACCATACATATCACTCAATGCCTCCTCCTGCATCAGGGGCTCTTGATTTCTGAGTTTCTCATACTGGTACTTCTCCACCTATTGTTTCTTTATTTGATCATGATTGTCATGTTGCATTCTCTTCTTCTCATTTACACATTCATGCTTCTATTGGATCTATTTCCATCAATAACACTAAATTTGATCCATCATGTCCCATCAACGCATGCTCGATCCCATTTCTTGTCGCTATTGGCTATCCACTTTCACAAATTTCATATCCAATGAATAAATCATACGGGGTTGTCAAACTTCATCTTACTATTGGTCCTCTTAACATGGTTGTGTCATTCATTGAAGAACAAGCATTTGACAGGTGTGATATGCTCTTAGGCCTAAATTGGATCTACGGGTCTCAGTCTATCATATCCATGAACCACTTACGTCTAAAGTTCATTCACAACAATCAAGTCATCTTTATCGATGGTGTACCTTCCTCCAATCCATGGTTGAAGCCTCCTCTTGAGGTTTTCATTACATCATTTAGTCTATCTGCTTCCCCGTAGCCCATTAAACCTAAAGCACACCCTTCTCCTAACTCACCTATTCAAACATGACCTTTGTAGTATCATCAATCTACTAGTCGAGCACATCATTATAGGTCCGTTACTAGGACAATGCCTACATCTAGGTGTACTTCACCACCACATTATGCTTCACATAAGTCTTCATCACCTACAAAAAATTTTAAACCAAGGTACCCAGCATATAATCACTAGTCGCATGTATATAGAATTCACTCACCTATGCAACGTCTATCTCATACACCACCACTCTTAGAGCATGTTCACATTCCTTCATCACCACAAGCATCGAGTAGAGGACCTTCATCCTTTACTTTTATCAGATAGCTCATTAATCAACACACACTTGGGGGGATTACGCTTATTTATTCCCCCCAGCATTGACATGTGTCTTATATTCACATCATTTCACACATAAATTTTAGCATATATATCTTAACACACACTCAAATTTCCATTTCCCGATGACGCACTCTAGTTATTTGGTTCACACTTGAATTTTAAGGGCATCCTATACACATGAATCTCACACATTGCAAAATAGACACCACATATTACACACCTTCACACATCTGGAACTTTTGTACATATACACTATCATTTTCTTTCATCTACATCACCCTCACTATGTGCTTTATATACCCATACATCCTACACATTCTAAACACAACAGTATTATACATTTTACATCACACATGCTTTACAATTCCACGCTTATATACTTGAAACATATTGTATTGCACACTACACATTCCACATTACACGCTTTACATGTCACACACCTATGACATTATTTCTCATCACCACATCTGCTCCACATATTACACATTTTATTCATCCACTTTACGCACTGCACTCATTATCCTATGATGCAATCTAGTGCCAAAATCATTATCCATACTCATTACCTAATCACATGCACACATTAAATCATTATATCTTTTATCATGCAACATTCCTAGCCAGTACCGTATTCACTCATATTATGATCATCACTCCTTTTAGTTCGTTATTCACTCATTTTTTGATATTCACTTTATGTTACATCATCACACATTCTTATCCATCACCTTACATCTCATGTTATACGTGTTATTCTAAATCATCACACTTTCTTGTAGCTTATTCAACTAATTTTTGATATACGCTTTAGGCTAAATCATCACATCCTAAAGCCCCATTCTATAACTTCAAGCTCAATCATCCTTATTTAGCATGCAATATCATTAGCACATCATCATTCTACACTCACCAAGTTATGCTTAATTCATAAACTCATTCCACATACGACACATATTTCAGACCATTTCTCGATGATGCACTCTCATTTACAGTTCATTCTTGACTAATGAGGGGGCATAAATAAATGAACGCCATTACATATAACTCCATTCACTCAAGGGGAATGAGGTTCCTATCATTCACTCTACATTCCATTCCATCTCATCCACAACATGTTGGATATATTGGTTGCACTTAGTCTTGCTTACATTTACTTGTTACATGCGCACTTTATTACACATGCTAGATAGATATCTTGTATGTGATTATCTTTATCATAAACACATGCATGGTCACTTTCCTTCTAGTTTTGATTGCATATTTTACAGATCAGTTCCATGAAACATGGATGTTTGACATAATACCTAATACCCATTCCACAATGGCTCCTAGGGGCATCCACTTTCGTATACTACATGTTATATTATTTCATTTTGTACTTAGCACTTTACATTATCATATTATACACTCTTTGACATACTTTACATCTTTCAAATGTGTTAACAGGTGCTTCATGTGCAACATTAGTTTTGGATGACTATTTATTTCTATGGTTATCTGATACATTGTTTTCCTTTTTTTGTAATTGATTGCCATATTTACCCTATGTCTTGTTTGTTATTTCATTGCTTGAAGCCACTACGTCCTTTCTTATCTTGCAAAATTGTGAGTGATGTCCCATGTTTGCAAACCAATTTTCACGATATACATTGTATTCTTGCATGTTTTACATTATCTGACTGCACCTTAACTTATACATTATCTGTGTAGCTTACACTTCATCTTATACACGCATCTTTGTCTTTCCTTGTACTAACACATTTTTCCTATCCAATTTGTTTGCATGTGCCTTGGTTTCTACCAAACACATTCGCTTCCCCCTATAAGGAACAATTTCATCACAGCGGTCGGTCCTCTTTTGAGCTACATACTCCTTCAGCGACATCGTATGCACCTCAAATGAAGGGTGAATCATTTGGGTGAATCATTCATCCCATACAACATTGTAAAAATCACAACATGATACCGATATAGCATAGTTGTAAATTTTGGACATGGCTCAGAATCAAACTTAGGTCCTTATCACAATGATGTCCTTTCTAGATTCCTGTAACTAGGGGTAATTACACAATTTTTTGGCATGTCACGAAGGCTTTTGACAGGGTAGAGAGTCCTTTAGCACTGGGAATTTACATATTACACACCATATATAGTGGTGTTCTGTATTTCGGGGAGCAGTTAAAGGTTAGAGGATGACACTAGACTTTCCTCTCTACACTTATTTTATCATGGTGTAGGATCACCCAAAAAACCAACATTTCAAAGCACTCTACAACTTTGGGAAGTGGTTAAAGGTTGGAGAATAAGACTATAATTTCCTCCATATAATTCTTTTTTTGTGGTGTGAGATCACCCGAAAAACTCACACTTCATTGACATTATTCAGGATCCTTTCTACACTCTTTCCTCATCACAGATGTAGTCTTAAATTTTTCCACTCAAATATTACACATGTTGCACATCATTCCGAGAGATGTGAACACTCACCTAAAGCATGCAAATCTACCAAGTCCATCCTTTTTGCTTGTTTGTCAAGATGTTAGCATGCATATTCATCGTAACCGATAACCGAGCATACATGCAAGTGTAAATCATCTTATAAATCATATCATGAGATTGTATTAGAAACACATGCAATAAGGAAACATAACATATTAGATAAAAATTAATACCAGTTGCACCATGTATTCACAATATTTAGATACATCAATTACTAGAATTTATCCTCAATAATCCATTATAACAAATTATTACATATCATAAGTTGAATGCATCACCATAGCTAGGCTCTGGAACATGTGTAAGTATCAAACCCTAATCCATAACAATACTCTTAGCAATCATATGTAGTACATTGTCATGGTGTCTAAAAAAATTACATAAATTAGATATATATAGAGGAGTAGGGAATTTCCCTTCACCACCCATGCACTCTCAAAATAAACTACGTGCTAAAAATAGATATATGCATGCTTTTACAAAACATATAATAATAGACTATCCTATAAATATGACTTACTTTAATCCTATTAATAGTTTGATCCATGCATGACCCTTCATCTTCATTCTGAATGTGATTTATCCTAAAATAGCCCTTGTTTGGCTGCCAAATTGTCATGTTTTTATCCTTTGCTTGAGTTGCATTCTAACCTTCTTTTCTATTTTTCACCTGTAACTGCAAAATCGACTAAGTCCCAATATCTGTCTTTCTAGACACGAGTCTTCCACGTGCCACTTTATTGATCCTTACGCATGTAAATGTGCCCCACTTATGCATCTTATTTCCCCACGTGCTCTTCATACTTAGCCATTTTTCTAGTCTAACATTACCCCACACTAATCACATTTTCGTCCTCAAAATAGGGTTTCTTGACTTATCTCTCCAGGATACAAAGAATAAAAAATGAAAATAACAAAGAATGAATATTCAAGAATATGAAAATAGGGTAGAAGACTCTTCAGGGAACTCTAGTCTCCTTCTCCTCAATCAGCTACAAAAACTCTGGGAACTCATTATTGAGGGAACTCTCTAACCCATCCCATTCTACTAAGCACTTGGTGGTTGTTTCTAGAATTTTACCTATTTGTTCCACCATCTCCTCGGGAGTCTTGTTCTTTCCCTTATGTTTCAATTCCCTTATCACTCCTATGAGACATGATATTAGTCCTTCCAAGTGATCTATCTTTTGCACGATGAGGGAACCTAGCTCATTCAACCTATCTTCAAATGTTTCCTACTTTATCTTCAAGGCATCCATCTTTTGTGTAATTTCTTCTAGGATTGCCACTCGTCAGAGATTCCCTTATTTCATTGCAACCTGCATGCTTACTAAATCTACCACCTCCTGAGTAGTATAGGCTTTAAGGATCATATCAAGGTATTGACTGTGCTCAAAATCCCATCCCGCCTTCCTCAAAGTATCCTTTATAGTTTGCAACAAGGCCTTAAGCTTAACAATATTCCACGCTACAATCTTCTTATTTCTCTCCCTCTTTGCCACAGTGTCTTCTTGAGTTACCCCTTTTATGGTTGGCCTCTCTTGTAGTATCATGTGAACCAAATATTATAAAAAATATAAGGCTAATGGGTACATTTTTGTGTTTGTTCATCAAATTCTATATGCGCCTCCAGAATCTCATCTCCAATATCGGTAGTAATATCTAGAATAGCCTTTTTACACATTTCAACTTTGTCACACGCGTCATTAAATTGTTGGATTTCTTGTTCCTTATTCTTCTTGTCCTCCAACAATGTTCTGATCGTGGCCCCCTTATCTAAATTTCTTCAAGCCACTTCTAGTGCCAACTTTTGTTAAGGCATTGTTGGCATGTTCGTTACTGAACTCAGTTGGTTTTATTGTCACATGTGTCACTTGAGGAACCTTCTTCATTCTATACCTTATGTATGCTTATTAGCTGACATCAAACTCATGTTCATCCATGTGTATCTGCATAGTCCATCTCAACATATTTCTTGTATGTATATTTGCGCCCTTGGGGTCCATCATCTCCTACCCATATTAATTTAGGAAGAAAATGTACTCTGGAATAGTGCATGTATAATCTTTGTAGGTTCATCGACATACCTTAGGTCGTATGTGTGCAAGAATTTGTCTCCCCTTTGGCTACAAGTCCTCCTTCTTGTGGGTATATGAGTTTCTGTGCTTGAGAACATACCTTCTCTTTTCTCACCTAAAGCACCTCCATGTTTTCTTGAAGCCTCACCCTCACTCTTTTCCTTTTCTTTATCACATTTTCTTCACTCTCAAACTTCTCACGAATTATCTCCACTTGATTCGTGATTGAATTCATGCATGTTTGATGGATTCTCATCTGCACTCACACTCATTTTTACTTCAATCACTCTTCAATGCTCAAAAACTCTAACATGTAAGGTATGAATGAATTTGCATGCACTCCTTTTATATATTTTTAAAAATTTCTCACATTAATTTATCCTCACCTACCACTGTACTCATATTTAATTATGTTTTTTCACTTTTCCTACATTTTTCACAGCTTTATTTCATGTTTTATTGTTGTAACCTTCTGGCGTGCCCCACTACTTCATAGGCCACATAACTCCTTACGCGTGCCTCTATACACCATAGTACATAATCTTATGTGCCTTATACCAAATAGTTCACCATTCCACTACCTACCTCACATTACATTGTGTGATCCTTTTCTCATGCTTGGTCTTCATCTTGAGCAATGTATTTAAGAGCACCTTCATCCCTAACACATGTAGTACCTTTTTCTACGAAACTAACTAGTATTGATCTAGAGCTCAACGAAAAGTTCATATGTTCCCTAAACTTCCCAGGATGGGCATAGTAGATAAAATTACTTTGAGAGCTTTCCGTTGACTATTTGAACGTCAAAAACATAATCCGTATGTGTAAATGGTGGCCGGTCAAATTTCAAGTCAACCCTCATCAACACATGGACCAATGACAAGGTGACATGTGGTAGTTGGTGACAAGGCAAAAGAAGGTTTTTGATTTGGTTTGTGACCTCCAGTATTCGACATACATAAGAGTAGGAAAGAACAAGAGGCTCAACTTTTGTAACAGAAGGGAGCCTAACCACCATGAGTACTGTGTTATTATCGCCAACGCAGTGGATCCTCAAGCCACCATGTGGCTTTCAACCATGGGTCGAATTCACTTGATATGCCTATCGAGGAGTGAAAAGTGGACTATGCATTTCAAGTTGTATTGAAGGATTAATTTGAGCTCGACGAGATATATTTATAGCTCAGTGGGGTGGTCAAATCCCTACCGAGGCCTTATATTTCTCAATGGTTGAGTGATCACAAAATTGCCACAATTATCGATATATTACCTTATGATTCGGGTTTTATCACTACATATTATGGGCTTATCTATTATTTTACCAAATCCTATTTATACCAACAGTTTGAAAGATCAATGGTAAACTTGGCTTATAGCTCGATGAAGCACATGGCCTATGTATTGGTCTTATTAAACTTAGCTCGGAACGGTTCATATTCTAACTCAACGAAGTAGTAAATGACTCAGCCATAGATTTTCAAATTCAACCAAATCGATACATAGCCATCCCAATATGGGTGTTTCAACCGGAGACCACTAAGTTTAATTTAATTTAATTTAAAAATTAATGCTTGGAAGTAATCAAAATTTTTAAAGGGACTACAAGAGGAGCAAAGAGAACAAGACAATGCATGAAGGAAAAAAAATTCTCAAAACAAAATACAAGAAGAAATAGGAAAGGCACAAGATGCAATAAGTCTATGTTCCATGCTTAAGAGGTACTATGCCTGGTAGATCATGACTCTTATGTAAAGCTGTGTGCCCGTTTATTCCAATGGTGATGTGTAGAAGGTTGAAAGAATGTACCAATATTATGGGACCCAAGGCTAACATGATGATGTTTGAGGAGGCCATATCTATGTTGCGTCATCTCCCTGATAAATAAATCTACATAGCATTGGTCTTCATAATGAATAAGGGCACGTAATGAGCCTTGAGTTTCTTGAAAGAGACAATAGTACCTGTCACGGATCTCATAGTACATAGGAAAATGAAATATAAAGTGTTTCTCTGATTCAGGTTCATTGTTGCAAAGCGTGCAAGTGCGTTGGTCTCTAGGAATGTAGTTTTTTGTCTCCATGTGAAGATGATGAGAGAAAACTCTTAGTTGACCCAAGGGGAATCACAAACCAAGTGGGAACCTGATGTATTTAGGGGGAATTACACGTTCATATTCAATTTGGAGATAATGCTCCAAATAGTGGTGCATTTTTATTAGCAATGGTTCAATCCACGTTGATTTTATGTAAGCTTTGTAGATATCCTCTCTAATTCCTCTATGAATTTCCCTTCTAGGAATGTGGGGAGAATTAATAGAGAATATGAGAGGAGGAAGACAATTAATATCCAATCCGATGCTTTGGAGGAAAGTTGTACAATGTGCATACCAAGTGGTTTGGATCCCCAATTCACATAGCCTCATGGATGATTGGAGAGCCTTGAAGGGGTATCTATTATGTCCAATTGGTGTATCTTCTATACATCTTAATCTATGGAGTAGCATCAAAAGATGGAATATAGTTGAGATACAGAGAGGGTGCGTGCCAAACTCAACCAAGATGATTGCATGTGGAACTGAGCATTTTTCCCGGAGAGTCCTGGATAGCGTGGAGATGAGTACTCTATCAACATAGCCAATGTTTTTGTGGAAAAATAAAACAATCCAAAACATGGTCAAATCCATGTGAATATAGTTCAGGCCACGCACTTTGTGAAGCTTATTTCCATCTATCCCACTGAAGATATGGGATAATACCCACGGCTAAACCCAAACCGTCGGTGCCAATATACAAGGGGAGGATTCGAACCCCCGACCTCTTTGCCCTAAGACTGGTCTGCTAGCCAAAATTTCATCCGAGCTATCCACATAGAAGAATGGAGTGATAAGGGTGTTAACCAAATAATTTGGGCCCTTTTTCATTATAAAACGAACCTGGCCCCTTCATTCTAAATAGACGAGATAAGATTTATTAGAAGTATATTGGTGGAAATAAGAGAATTGAAAAAATCTAGCAAAGGAGGTCAAAGAGTTAGAATAAAGATCTTGAGGGAGATTTTAAAAGGCCTCCATAAACAATTTTACCAAGCCTTGTCTTTTGTAAAGGCATAGTGGAAAATTGTAAGCCTTATAATTAAAAGGCATTTTGTAAGTAAGTCCTATTAATTAAATAGGTAATAATTGTGGGAGCTAATTCCTATTTTAAAAGGTAAATTATAAAATTGGGAGAATATAAAAAATACCCAATTGGCCCATACTGCCACACTTGCAAAGCCTGGAGTGTCTACAAGAATGTTGCAGGAAGTATTGATAACATCAGGAAGGTCAGTCGAGTTCCAAAGGATATTGTGCACCAAGAAGGTGGAGAAATTTTTGAATGGTCCTCATATTTATTCGAAGGACTCGAGTACTACTAGGCAAGTTAATTTCCATTAGGTTTTATTGATAGAAATAACATTGTACTTAATTTTTTTGACTAGTGGAATAGTTCAATAAAAACCCAGAGACATAGGCTATTTCTGAACTCCGGAATTAATCTGTATGTAGTGTCATTTATATTCTTGAATTATTTTGGATTTTTTAACTTATAATGGAATTAATTTTAACGGTAATTTTAATAATCCTATAGGGGTCCGACGGTAAATTTTTTTTAAAATTTTGACCTGGATTTTCGAATCAAGTATAGATCTTAACACCCATAATTTTCTCTTTCATGTAATTACAACTGGTTCACCCCACACTAAAAGTATGCACAATACTCTGCACATGAACTCAATATATAGTGGTCAGCTTCCTGCATGCAAGTGCACTTATTACAAAAAAACATGGAAATACACTCACAAGCATAACAACAACTGGAAAGAAACACGTGAAAGGGAAAACTAATCTAAATGGAAATATTACCTTATTACAAACAAAAATAAGATTATTTATAGTAGGGATTTAGCCTAATCCCATTAAAGTAACTAAGAAACATGGTGCCTTCTAATGCCAGCAAATGACATGCACGTAATTCAAGTATCTTGGTTACTAAAAATGGTCCCAACTAACGCACTTTTGATTTCTCTGGATGGCATGCAAACTTGGAGTCATAGAGAAGGACCATCTTTCTAACCTCAAATTTATTATACTTAATGTGTTTATCATGTCAGTCCTTCTGTCTTTCCTTCCCATTCTTTTGGATCTAATGTGCAATGTCGTGTTACTCATCCAATTACATTAGTTTTTCAATGCATTCTTCCATAGCTTTCTCATCATCTAGTCCACTTATGCATGCAATACGCATGGATGGTAACATGAACTAAACTGGTATTATTGCTTCCACACCAAGCACCAATTGAGAAGGTGTTCCTTTGTTCAGTCTTTTATAAGTGGTCGTGTATGCCCAAAGTACAACAAATACTTTATCATCCCAATCTTTTCTTCCAACATCACATTTTTTTGTCAAAGTATGTCCCAGAATATTTTTAAAAGCTTCTGAAGTGCCATTAGCTTAAGGGTGATAAGGATTTATTTTATGGTGTGCCACCATAAACTGCGCCAATAGGATTTTGATTGTCTCATTTAAGAAATGAGTTCCTCTATCGCTAGTCAAGCTTAATGGGTAGCCATACCTGCTAATAATATTTTCACATAAAATCTTGTTGTTGTTATTGTTATTGTACAATCCTTTGTAGGTTTTTCTTATGCCCACCTTGTCAGATAATTTGTGCAAGTAATAATGTAGCGCGCATTAGTCCTACGCACAGGTGGTGAAATAGAACCTACAAAGTTAATATCCCACTTTTAAAAAGGATTCACGCTTAGTATAGGCCGTAATGGAATCTCATCTCCTTGTCTAGGCTTCCCAAGGCACTGAAAATGATCACATTAATTGACATATTCCTTAGTGTTTTTGTAAAAATTCTCCCACCAAAGTCAGCCATTAGAATCTTTCACATTTTAGCATCACCCACATAATGTCCTCTTTCAATTCCACCATGAGCCTCTTCCCTAATGGTGTCACGTTTATGTTCCAACAAACAACAATTTAATACTTCATCATGGCCTAACTTATAAAAATATCCTCCAATCAAATGATAAGGTATTGCACGTATGGAGAGTTGTTTTTTCTTTGATTTATTTATTCCTTCAGGCACCAAGCCAGTGCGCAAAAAAATTGGCTATATCCTCCAATTTTGCGGGTGTGGAGTTTAATCTAAAAATTTATACATATGACATTGTGACCTCAATGTTATGTGCATCCTCACCAAAATTTATCCTTAATAAATGATTGGGCCCTGAATTTCTCTTACCATGCTTGACAACAACTAGGAAGTCAAATTATTGAAACAATACTATCCATTTGCATATGCATTCTTAATGTACAAGCTTGTTAACTAGGTACTTCAGTGCCATATGATCTGTATAGAAAATAAATAGGATTTCTAATAAGTACTATTTGAATTTGTGTAGTGTGTAGACCATATACAATGCCTCGTGCTCACTGGTTATGTAGTTTTGTTTTATGGGTGTCAACTTCTTACTTGCAAAGAAAATGTGATGATCCATAATGCCTTCCCCAAGTTATGAAAATATTACACTTATCGTCATGCCAAAGGCATCAACATGCACATGAAAGGGTTTATCTGATGAAGGAAAGTGCAAAATAGGTGTAGTGATGAGCCTCTCCTTCAATGTTTCAAATGCATATTATTGCGCGTCACCCCAATAAAACTTTCCGCGTCACCCCAATACAAACTTGCTAGGCAGCCTTTAGTTCCTTCCTTTCAATGAAGTGGTCGGCCGGAGTCTTCTATTTTTTTGGCCGGACCACTGCGTGTTTGCTGGCACTGTCCAGCAGGTGATTTGCTGTTGTGTTGCTGTTGTTTGTTTCTTTGCAATCTTTGCATAATCCTTTTTTTCGAGCTTTAATTTCTTCTAGCCTTGCTGTAATAGTCCCTTTCAAAAAACTATGCCAATAATAAAAAAAAACTCCCAATTTGCATAATCCTTAATTCCTATAATAGCCCATATGCCCCAAGAACCTATGTACTTCACTTTGGTTGGTAGGTTCTTCTAAGCCCAAGCTTACTGTAATCTTGGTCAGGTCTACCAAAAATCCTTCCTTGTAAATTATAAGCCCTAATAATGTTTCAAAGGGTGTAGCAAAAATACACTTTTTAATGTTGAGAGAAACGCTCAAATTCTTGCGCCTTTTAAACATAAGCCTCAAATTTTCACAATTATATTTGACTAAGCCATATACCATCCAATCATCCAAATATACCTACAATAATTTATGAATAAATCTTGAAAGACCTGCACAAAAATACATGATAATACTATTCGTGCATTCTTCAATCTAAAGGGCATGATTGTATATGAAAAACTTCCCCACTTAGTGAAATTTGTCTTCTCTTGGTCTTATCTCGCTATGTGCACTTGGCAATAACCATAAAACCCATCTGTAAAGGAATATATCTCGCACCCAGAAAATCCTTCAAGGATTTATTATGTGAATGGGATGGGAAAAGGATCAATTACACATGTAGCATTAAGTTCTCTATAATCAAAACAAATCCTTATCCTCCCATCCTTATTAATACTTATGACCATGGGGCTAACCCACTCATATTCCTCGATAGGCTCAATAATTCCAAACTTGAGCATTTTATCTATTTCTTCCTTGACCTTCACACGTAGGTTAGGATTCATCCTATAAGGCCTCTTCCTAACCGGGCATGCACCTTCTTTAAACTTGATCTTCATCTCACCTAAGGAAGGGTGTAGTCATTTTAATTAATTATATCCCTATGGAAAAAAATCCTAGAAGTCATGTGAGATTTCAATAATCTTAGCTACTTCCTACTAAGACCAGTAATCACGAATAATTTATTACTTAGGTGTGTCTTTTGTACTAATGTTAACCTTATTAGTCTTCATCGGCTTATGATACATGGGTTCTTTTTCATCCGCATTATCCATAACCTCACGTGTACCCTCAGTGTGTCTAACATCCAAATTTTCAACTTCTTCATCATCAATCAGATACACCATTTTACCTTTCTATTTTTCCTTTCAGGCGTGACCCAGCTGTACTTCAATTGTTTCCTCCTCATCTAGGTGTGCCTCTAAATCAGGATCACCTAGCATCTCTAGCATGAAATCTTTCACCTTCTTGTTATCTCCCATAGTAATGCACTTCAAGATCTATAATGCTTCATAAACTGGAGGCTTAGTAGAAAATTAATAAAAAGTGTGAATCATACATACAATCATCTCATGCCAATTTGCGGTCTCCTTTTTCAATTTTCATCGACATACCATGTGTGCCTATTCGCCTAAAATATATAGTATATTTTTTCTGGGAGGTCGGCTTCGCCTTCATTTGAAAACATCTCCTATAAAAACCTAGCTGATTCGTCGGGTAGTATACCTCAAGTAGCTTAACAAATTACCAATACTGTGAAATTTTAACTCGCATACCCTTAAGCACCAGAGATTCAGATTACTGTTAGCCTGTGATTGTTGACGCGTGACAACAACTATACTGACGCGCGATAGAGGAAGTGTTGACGCGTGACTTGGGCAGTGTTGATGCGTGACAGAGGAAGTGTTGACGTGTGATAGAGGAAGTGTTGACGCGTGACTTGGGCAGTGGTGACGCGCGACAGAGGAAGTGTTGACGTGTGACATGGGCAGTGGTGACGCGTGACATGGGTAGTGGTGACGCGCGACATGGGCAGTGCTGACGCGTGACATGGGCAGTGGTGACGCGTGACATGGGAAATGGTGACGCGTGACATGGGTAGTGGTGACGTGCGACAGAGGATGTATTGACGCGCGACATGGGTAGTGGTGACACGCGACATGGGCAGTGGTGACGGGAGATAGAGGAGGTATTGACGCGCGACAAGGGTAGTGTTGACGCGTGACAGTATATTCAGACAGTGGACACGCGACAGGAAATGGGTTGTTGACGCGAGACAAGTGCAGAGTTGACACGTGACAAAGACCTCAGACACGGAGATTTTTGATGAGAAAGCAGAGGTCAGAGGCTGCAAACCTCAGTGACACACGTAAACAAGGTTGTTGATGTGCGTCACTAAGGTCTATTGACGCGCATCACTACATTTTCTCGACGCGCGACAGCAAAATCTCCTGTCGCACGTCTGCAGCCTTCTATCGCGCCACTTGACAATCAGGCGAAATTTTTTCATACAACCCCCAAAAAATTCACCTTCCCACGAAACCAGTTCCGGGGATATTCGCCAGGTATTCTCCACCTCCGATTTCTAAGAGGTCTCTTAAAATGAACCCTGTTTTTCATCGACATACCATGTGTGCCTACATCCACGAAATGCCACACAAAGTATAGACTAGCATGTTCCTTCTATCTCCTTCACTCATCCATTGGGTTTCCATGGCGTACAAAAATGTATCAAGGTTCCCTTCACTAGTATATTGTGGTAACTAGTCTCTTCCCATGCGCCGAACTATGTGCATCCTGATCATCGGAGTAACTTTATTCTTCATATCACGCCTAATCATCTCATACGTACCATGCACCCAATTATAAATTATGGTTGTTCCATCCCTGGCTGAAGAAATCCACTGGTTGTTCCAGTCCTTTTTCATTTTTCTTGGGTTTTGACAATAACAATACTTGCATCAGTTCCATAATCATAAAGGATGAAATCCTTGGAGTAATTTGAGGTTGATGAGTGTTGGCACGCACAAGAAATTTCTTGCTTTATTCTTATTAAATCTCTCTCTTCCTGTTCTGTTTTCCAATCTAAAGGCTATGTCCTTCTCGAGCATGAGGGTGATGGGTTGAACCAGATCCTGCAAAGTTAGGGATAAAATGCACCTAACAAAATTGATCTTGCCAAGGAAGCACTGTAAGGCCTTTCTTGTGCACCGGAAGCAAAAGAACTAGGATGGATGAAACGCACTCAAGATCAATTGCGATGCCATCCTTTGAAACCACATGGCCCAAGAGCTTTCCCCATGACACTATAAAACTACACTTCCTAGGGTTAAGAGATACCCCATACTTTCTGCACCTCTCAAAGACTTTCTCAAGGAGTGCACCATATGATCCTCACTCTGCTTTGCAGAAGACTTTTATGTCATCAAGGTAAACCAAGATGAACTCATTAATGTATTCTTTGAAGGAAATGTCCATGGCAAGCACTAAAATGTTAGCGCCTTTGTTTGACAAACCAAAAGGCATATCCTTTGATACGCATATGTTCCCCACTTGGTTGTAAACGTCCATTTTGAATTGATTCATCTTCCTTGACCACGATCAGATTGAAACCTAAATACCCATCTAACATTGAGAATCTCTATGTGCGCGCCAGCCATAGTCTGCAGAATCTTCTCCATTGAAGGCAAAGGATAATGATCCTTTAGAGATGCCTTGTTCAAATCTCTGAAATCAACACATAGAGTCTAATTTCACCGTTCTTCTTGTGCACTGGAACTAGATTCAAGACCCAAGTAGAGTACTTGATGGGAAAAATAATTCTTTCCTTAATGAGTTTGGATAATTCCTTTCTCATGAGGGGCTCTATCTTTGGATTGATTGGTCGTTGCTTTTGTCTAACAGGCTTGATACTAGGATCAAGGTCAATGGAGTGTTGAGCAACACTTGGATCAAAACCTTTGAGGTCTTCATACTCCCATGAGAAGATATCATTGTATTTTTGACAGAGAGAGATGAAGGCTTGCTTTTCATCATGTGCGCAAGTCTTACTGAGTAGCAAATCCTTTCCACATGCAATAGTGACTGAATCAAGTCTTCTTGTGCGGTGCACATATAATTTTCTTCACCCTTGAACTCATCATCAGGGATAAAATTTTTCTCTAAGGTGACCAACCCTTTAGGCATCTTATTTGACTTCAGTTGAATCACTTGGTCACCATAGTTGTCATGCAAGTCAGCTTGCATGCTTAATGAGAACTCAACTTCATTCTGGATGAACTAGATGATCTGTGCGTCACTGTCAAACACTTGCAGGCTGGTATTGTTGTCTGGAATGGATGGTCTGATCACCATCTTAATGTGTTGAGTATTTCCTTTGAAAAGTCCTCAGTAGGAGAGAACTAGAACCGAATGCTGGCCATTTGGTCAACTTCCTTGTTCATTTTGCGCAACACCACCTATAGATTTAGAGCATCAAAGCTCTCAAAGAGGTCCAAAACTCTGTGTTTATAAGCTTTGAGAAGCTTATTCTTTTCCTGGAATTTGTTGGTAACCTGGTGAATAACCAATTATGTATCCCTGAATATCTGCAGCTGCCTTAATCTTCTTCTTCTCAAGCAATGAGCAACCATGCACCAATGCCTCATATTCAACTACATTATTAGAACATGCAAACTATAACCTGTAAGTGAAGAATAATTTCTCATCCTTAGGAGAAATGAGAACAACTCCTGCTCCTACAACATTTTGGACTTTGGATCCATCAAAGTATAACTTCCATAGACCAGGTTCAACTTGGTCTTTTTTGAGCGAATGTGGCATCATAACTTCTTCTTCAAGAATGTAATAAGTACCAAGCCCAGTTTTATAGGCTTCCAGTTCTTCAACATATGGATCAAATTTATGGTGCCTCTCCACCCATTCATCAAGTACTAGATCAGGAATAGAAGGTGGAAGAGGATGCTCTTCAGGAACTGAAACTTGGTTTTTCTTAGATTAAACAGTTGGCTTGGAGAGAGGATGGGACATATGACTCTACATGATAGGAAAATATTGGCTCAGCTTGTATGGTAAACCGGGTACCATACCTTGTCTTGAGTAACATATGAGACCAATCAGAAGACAAGTAACCACCCACTTTTGCAGTAAATTCTCTTGATAGACATAGGGAAAACAAAGGAGGTAGGTCAATGATAGATACATCTTGAGTTATGGTGAGACTTGGACATGCATGAAGGGTTAACTCAAGATCCTTGATGACTCCTAGGGTGATGACAATTGAACCATCAAGTTGTAGGACTCCTTTTGGACAGGGGGTTATACTTGAGACCTAGGACATCAACAATCTTCTTGGGCATAACAGAAGTACTAGCACCCTGAGTCTATCATACAATTATGCACTAGGTGTTTTCCTATGATCAAGGACATATAAAAGGGTGGGGTTTTAACAATATTACTTACTTGTTTCTCCTATCTGTCTGACAAATATTGATAGAAGTGCGTTGTTTGTGAATAGTTGGATCAACACGGAAGTTGGGACAGAGCCTCATGCAACAGTAGATCCCGTTGAGATAGAATGGTCAGAGCATCCCACATTGTGATATTTATGTTTTTCTTTTTCATATGATCCATAATGCCAAATGGAAGACCCAATGACTTATGCATTTGAGGAAAAACAACATCCTTTCTTGATTGTTCAGGCGCGGAAGTCGGGGATGTAGCCAAAGTTGAGGCTTGACCTACCAAAGGAGGGGCATGTGCTACTTCTGGAGGAGCTTTGTGGATCCCCTTGTGTAGGGACTTGAGCACTTTTACTATTGGATGCCTTGGCTGCATCTTTCTACTTTTGAGGGTTAACTTGTGTTGCTGGAATTGTGACCTATGTGCCAGACTCGAGCATTCTCTTCTTGTATCTTGTGTTGTCCGCAACTTGGGCGTGTGGTCTACTTGTATCATCTGCAGCTTGGTTGATTACACAAAAGTCCTCAGTGCCAAAGAACATCAAATTTTCCTCTAGGAGGAGCTTCTGATCTTTCTTGGTTCTCTATTTCAGGTGCACTTGTTGAAGGCTCACAGCTTGAAGCGTTCTAGATCATATAGGCTTGTGCATGTGTAGCATTGGCATAGTGATACTGACTACGAGGCATGTTGCAAGGGAAGCACCATTCTGACTCCTGCGCCAAATTGTTTTGAACTGGAACAAGCGCCTGACTTGCACTGGGTGCTGGAAGAGAGGGTGGGAGGAACAACTTGCAAGGGCAGATGTGCGTTAGCATGCCATCTATCATTCTATTGGTTGGGCATGTATCTTTGGTTTCCATCTTGATTCCTCCAAGGCTGATTGACTTTGGCTATGCACCTGATTAGAACTACCTCTATAGGCTGCACGCATGTTATTTCTCTAATGATATGACCTTGTTTGACAAATTTATAATTAGGGTCTTCAATTATTCATCTTCTTTTTGCCGCACCAAAGAGTAGGATGTTGATGCAAAAGGTTGTGCACTTTTCTTAGGAACAGGAATAGGGGCCATAGAAGGCTGGGGTGCTTGTGACATTTCTGGGAACAAGGGCATAGGCAGTCTAGGAGCTATCTTTCCCACCTGAATAAGACTATTTTCTACCCTTACTACAATATTATAAGTAGTTGGTAAAGTCCTACCTCCCATGGATTGAATCATGACTATGAGATATCACTATTCAGCTCCTTTAGATAATACAGAAAAAGCATGTTGGGTTGTAGGTCTTACCAAAAGAGGGATTTTATCCCAAGTCTTCTGAAATCTGATGTTGAAATTAGTCATCTACTCATTGGGTGCCCTCCTTATTGTTGTCAGTTGCTCCACCAAAGACATAAGTGATCTGACTTATCTACAAAGTAATTGCAAAGAGTTTTTCCAAGCTCATCCCAGGTGGTAATAGATCTAAGTCTCAATCCTCAGTACCATTGAATCCTTTTTCCTTTGAAAGAGGCCACAAGTAGCCTGACTGCTACATCGTCATGTGTGATCAAATAGAGTGAACATATGTTTGCTACATCCTAGATATGCTCCTGAGGGGTGACTTGATTCTCACCAGTAAAGTATGGAATACTTTTGAGCGCGCCATTTGGCATATCATGTTGCATGACCAGAACCAAGGGACTTCCTCTGATGAAGTTAGAAAAGTTCCTTAGTGGAGGAGGTGGCTTATGTTCCATTGTAGGGTGCGCTAGTTTTCTGTTGTGAGGAGGAGTTGAATGGGCGACACGCTGGAGATGGAGATGTGCGTGCGTGGGATTTCTGGAATGAAACTCTTCTCAGGGATATGAAGGTACTTGAAAGAATCTTCAGCTGCTATACTTCTCCTTGTATGCACTCTTCTCATGAAAGGCACTCAGGGCTACTAAAACAGAGATCTGTAAATGTTGGGAGTCGCTAGATGTGTTGAAATGAGCCTCCAAAGGCTGAAATACTAAGTCCACACACCAAAACTTAGCAATATGAAATTTAAGCTTTCATTGTTGGTCCCACTGGGCATGCCAGAAACTATTGGTCATCAAACTTACACCTGTGTCTTGGATCTGGAAGAACCGAGTCATTTGTGACAACAATGGAACCATCCCCAAGTTATGGGACCTTGTGCACGCTTGAGATGGATCTCTGGAGAAGGCCGGTTCCTCTATCTAATTCTACTACTACTGCTACTCCTAGTGCTGAAAGGGAAAACTAAGCTAACAATGCCAAGGGACTAGGGATAGAAGGATAACATGAAAGGAAACTACACTAAAAGGTGATAGCACCAAAAAAGAGGGATGAACACTATCTGTTCTGAGTGAAAATGAAGGGAAATACATGAAAGAAGGCTAGGCACATGTAGCACAACTTAAAATGTATTTACTAGATTAGTTTCATGGAACACAACTAAATAAGGAGCTGCAAGGACATGTAAAATGGCACAACAAGCACACAATGCAAAAGAAAAGGAAAGAAGGAATACAAACATGTTAGGACAGAGAATAGTCACAAAACGATGCTTCCATTACTTCTAGAAATTCATAGAGCTATTACAATGGTGAAAGAGGTCGATATCCACATGCAAGAGCTAGATCTATAGGTTTGCAGCTCAAAGTACATAAAATATGAAGTCCTTAGCAAAATACGTAAGGATCCAAAATGTCCAACATTAACAATGAGCCCAACTCTTACATTTATAGATGAATCCATGGAAGAAGAGGAGGGAAAATCCAAATTTGAAATACAACCACCAACAAAAAGCATTCAATGCCTACAAATCCACCTGTAAATCTATCAAATGCACTTCCCCAAGTCTGTTTGGCATGTTGGAGAAGGAAGGAGGGTGGATCATATCAAATCAGGTGGTTGGAGCAATCAGATATGCTCATTAATGCCTAGAAAGACATTTTCCCATTTCTCAACTACCAGATCGACCAAGAATTTGAATTTGAATGTCTAGCACTGTAGCCTATGTCAATAGCTATTGATTGACATTAGGTGCATGTTGATCGGAGCTCTGTAGCAAAATATATGGCTGTCAAAAGTTTTTTAGAGTCATCTAGGCACACAAAACACATGTGGTGCACGTAGATTAGCTGAAAGGATGACCAACTATTCAAATGTTCTTGTCATTTCTACCACATGTCATTCATTGGATTTGTTACAAGGATTCGGTGCCCTGTTGGTGCACTTTGACTGGTTGCGTTTGGCACACTCAAGCGTGTCATAGAATGATGTGGCACGGAAAGGAATCAGAGGAGGGTGCAAAGAGTATGTGCATGGAAGAATGAGGGCACGGGTCAAAAGGAAGATACGCACAACACGAGTAATGGGGAAATAAGGAAACTGGTGAGAAGAGAATGCAAGTCAAGGCACAATTATTAAAGGTAATGTGAAGGGGCACGTGAAGGGCCAAGGACTTAGGCTGTCAATTATTGAAGCAAGTGCAAGGTGCACGCGCAAGATGGAAATAATTTTTAGGAAGAAGGTGAATGTGTAAGGGGAAGATGGAATAAAGAGGAAAAGGAAAAGGAAGGGAAGAAGCGGAAGCACACAAGGGCACATAAGGGAGGCACGAAGGAATTTGCAACCAAGGGAATGTGCCAAGTGAACTTGAGCATTTTTTGAAACATATTTGAATGTTTTTGTAGTTTTGTGAAACATATTTGAATGGTTTTTATTGTTTGAAACATATTTGAATGTTTTTTTTTGTAACATATATTTGAATATTTTTTATTGTTTGAAACATATTTGAATGTCTTTGTATTTTTGAAAACTTATTTGAATGTTTTTAGATTTTGGAAACATATTTGAATGTTTTTTGAGTTTTTGAATATTTTAAAAATATTTTTATATTTTTTAATTGGTAAAAGGGGTTGCACAACTTGAACTCAAGTGCAAATAATTAGAAACATTCCATTCCATTGGAAAAAATTTAGATGATGTAATGATAGGATGTCTCACTCCACTCGTGACTCCATGCAACTAAGAAGATGCGATGGCTCATCACCAAGAGCCAAGAATGACGTGAAAATGAGTTGAATAGTGATATGAACATGAAGATATTAGATGCTAAGACACAAGGTGTATCAATGATCCATGTGAGAACAATGTAATGCATCTCTGTTCAGGATTAGAGGACCAATTCCAAGATGATTCCACTTTAAGGTTTAGTCTCGACTTAGATCCGTAGATGGCCTATTGATTGGCAAGATCCGATTGAAGGAATTGTTGTCTCTCTTAACATGAGTAGATAAATTACTTCTTAGGATGTTTTTGATTAATCAATTTTGATTCTAAAGGATTTATTGATTGATTGAATTTTTGAAGGACCCCCTACATGTTTCCCCATGTCATTAGTAAGAGACAAGGGCTTAACACCGAAGACAAAATGTAAGTGTGTAAGGGCATCTTCCTTTATTCCCAGTCTTATACAACTATTGAGAAGTATGGGATCATCACCAAAAATTGTGAAGGAAGAAAGGTGTACTGATTGATTTATATTTATTTGTATTTTATAGTAATTTGGCCTTATTTTTCGAGAATATGCTTGTTAGGAAGGAAAATTCTGCCCCCAAGTCTCAACCATATGCAAGTAGTAAGGCGTAAGGATTCAACACCGTAGACTAAGATAGATGATAAAAAAGGTTTGGGTAAATAATTTTAGTGCTTTCTGCTAAAGAGAGCTTATTTGAAAGGAGGATTTTTCCATTAGTAAGTTTTGAGACAAAACCGTAGGTAAAAAGACCCAAAATGGTAGAAACCATAACCAAGACGAGACACACAATTCCCAATAGGAATAAGGTTAACCTGTGTCGTGATAGGTGAAGAATGTGAAGATATGATAATGATATGGTTAAAATATATGCAAACAGATGGAATTCTTAATATTATTTGCACTTTCTATTTTGCTTTTTATTTTCAAACAATGCTTTGTTTTAATTTATTTTTAAGCTTTTGAATTTTTCTAAATTTTGACGGATGAGATATTGTGATGGAATCATCAAGAGAGAGGTCCATGTTTATTAAAGTTGAATGGTCCTGACTTATGAGACTTGGGCAAATGAAATCCAATTCAAAGCATAGGATCAAAATATTTGCGATGAATGAGAGATAAAAGTAGTCTGAATTTATGAGACCTAGGTGGACAAGATCCAATTCAATGGAAAGAATTGAAATATTCGACGAGTCCTGAAGTATGATACTTGGAAAGACGAGATCCAAGTCAAAGGAAAGGATTTTAATATTCAAGGAGTCTTGATTTACGATGCTTGGGTAGATGAGATCCAAGTCAATGGAGATAATCCTAAGCTTCAAGGAGTCCTAATTTACAAGACTTGGGCAGATAAGTTTTAAGTCAAATGATGTGTGATCGGATAGATCTTCGATGACATCGAAATAAACATATGATGTTAGGGGAATATTTTTGATGCAGGAAATATGTTGAGATTCATATTCACCCATGAGTGGAAGAATGCAAGGAAAAAAGAATTGATCTCTAGATGTATATCTAAGGTTCCTTGTATGCCATAGAGAGAAAATATTCAATGTTGCTCCTTTGAGGTTATGAATTAGTTGGCTCAATGAAAGATTGGCAATTAAATCTTGAAAAGGTTGTGTAAGGATATCCATGGGTATACGCAACTCATGAAGTGTATGCATGTAGAGATATTGGTATGCAAGGTTCATTGTTGATGATATGCCTACAAGATTTATTGTTGGAGGCATTACGAACACGTAAGGCTACGTTGTTGCAAGTGACCAAACTTGTTGTGGTTGTGTTTCTACAAGACTAGGGATGTCAGGCGTAGGAGCTAGAAGTGAAAGAATATAATCAATCTCAATGGTGCTTGATGACAGACACTATTCTATAGAGTCTACAATGATATCAGGGAAAATTTTAAGACCCCCCCAAAAATATCCGTAGAAATTCGTTGGCGAATTTGGGAAAAATTACTTTCACGCTAATGGTGAATCTAGAAAAGTTGACTTTTTCATGCTATTTTCCGAAATCATATATTATGCTTTCACCTAATAGCATTTGTCAGCCAAAACCATAGTTCAAAAAATCATTATCAGTAGGTCAAATTTTTACTCGGAAATCAGGAATTAACAATTTACCGACATTAATCGACAACTTTATCGCTACTTTTAAAAACATTTAAATTCATAAAATAAACTTACATTAAATGTAAAAACTTTGTTAAATGATGTGAGAAGTGACTCTATAGAATTCCATAGGCCCATATGCATATTTTCGATTAAGTTTTAACTAAAAAAGAGTACAAACTTTGTAAACAACAATGCTCATAGAGTCATGTCACATGTGACTTTTGAAGTAACACTATCAAATATCAATAATATTCTGTTTCATCAAGTACATCTAAAATAAGTCTATTGCACTTACGGCTGCCTCGTGGAAGTGGAAGGTAAATATTCCTCCTCTGCAACACCAACATTTTCATCTACAAATATATCATCTGGATCATCACAAACTTCTAATGTCCCTGATGGTATTGCTTCTTCATTCTCCCTCTCTAAATTTGTTATCTCATTTATAGTAAACATAGGCTTCACATCATCAACAATCCAATCATCATATGGATCAATGTCAGCCAAGTCAGTTACATCATAACTTTGTGCCCCCTCTACTTTTCTCACACGAAGATGAAGATTGTATCGCATGAAGACAAGGTCATTAAGGCATTGTGTTGTCAACCTATTGCATTTATTTGTGTGAACAACTTTGAACATCCTCTAACTACGTTCACATATAAGCACTGCATGGCTGACACAAAATTTGAATGACTACCTTTTGAAGATTTGGTGTTTTTGCACAATAATATTCTCACCACAAATATGCAAATAAAACATTTATAATTTTGTAAGTTAACTAGGCTTGAATAAATAAAAAAATTCTAGACTTCTAGTATCTAGTTCTACGTGTAATGAGACTAAATACAAATGGATCAAAAATTTTTATCTGGTTGAGAAGTGTTTCTTCTTTTCACACATAGAGTCGAAGAAAAGATCCTACCCTCTACAGTCTTGTAAATTTGCAGCTCGTTTAAAATTACATCTCTAATATCTTCGTTAGATACCATCCTCTTTATGCATGTATTAAGGCTATCCATAACCTCCTCATTAGCATTAAATGAAGGGGAATAAAAAACTTTGGGTTTAGGTAGAATGCCACTGCATGTATATGTCGATGGAGTGTCTTGTTTCATCTCCAATCAATTATACGCCAAATTCATTCATATTTTCACTGATTGTGCCCATAATATTTAGCTATGACCTCTTTGTCCACATCCATAGCCTCATACAATTAACCCATTAGGATTTTCTCCCCATCCACCATCTGTAGAAATTGAACTAAAGGCTCTGACACTTGAAACAAAATAATATATATATTTAAAATCAAAATTAATAAAAAAAACTATAACAAACAAATGATAAATAAACAAATATTCAAGTTTAGGTTACCTTCATGATTTTTTCCATTTTCTTTGCAAACATATAATCAAAAATGGTCTTCAAGACCCTTTCCCTTTCGGTCTTCCTAGCATAGGGAGACTCCAATCGTCATGTGCTCATAAACATTTTCTTAAGGGATGTTCATGATATTGTAATCCTCTTCAATGTAATGAAGTTTATGGCAAATCGTGTGACCCTTGATCACACAAGCTCCTTTCCATTGGTGTACTCTCTCATCAAGTTTAGTACCCAAGTGTGATTGTAGATGAATTTTGTAATATTTCTTATGTCTTCAACCACATTTTTCACCCATGATAGTTTTCATATGTCCTCCAATAAGAGATCTAAACAATGTCCTGCACAAAGGGTCCAAAAAGTGTAGGATGCCTCTCCTTAAGAAGTATCCATGCTACTACATATGCCGCCACATTATCTGTCACAACCTGAACAAAATTCTCCATTCCCACCTCCTTCACCACCTCATCTAACATATCACACAAAGTACTTGCAGTTTTCACTTTGTGAGAGGCATCAACCAATTTCAGGAAGACCAACTGCCAACTTGATGCCACTAGGAAGTTAATCAATGTACGTTTTTTTCCATCTGCCGGCCCATCAGACAAAATGGTGCATCCTTTTTTTGACATACATTTTTTTGTTCTTCTACAAGATTTTTGGTATGTGCGACGGAATCCTCTAATAGTGGGCCACTTAAATCACGGGGAGAAGGAGCCTTGAACCTCTTCCCAGCAACAGTCAATACAGTGACCAAATTTTTCCGCAGATATTCTTGCTTCATTGTGCATTTCTTTATTCTAAGCGGTACCTTCGAGTCAAGGTTGTGAAATAATACTACTTTGAGGAACAAAAAACATCGTTGAACTACTATTAGTGGCTAAGCCCCGTCCCAGTGTCTGATCTCATGGAGTTGGGGCAATAGAAGATGCCCCAATGTCAAAAAATTCCCTTGCTGCCCTCCTATTTTCTAGGGCTACAAGTACATTAGCTTTCCTTTTCTTTTCTTCTTTTTTCTCTGCATAAACTGTAAGGAAAGAAGACAACTCTCGTTAAGCCTCAAGTAGTGCTTGATTGCACAATGTCTCTTCATTCCCTTGTATTCATGTAATATGGAACTTAAGGTGATAAGCACCTCCACTCATCTTCATGCCACAATAATTGCATACAACACAATTGCCTTCTGCTCATTCAAAATGCTTCTAAGAGGGGTCTTTTGAGTTAGACTTACTAATAATAGTTGACCCTGAACCAGATGTCGATGCCATTCTACGAAACAAAAAAAAATATTGTCTTAGATTTACAAGCCTTAGAGAAATAAAATTGTATGCCGAAATTTAGAATAATATTGCTATTGCATGAAGAAAAATTACAACAAAGCTATATTGAAGACATATGATTCTCATTTTTTTATATAGTATACTGTATTATATTATGATAACTTTATAGATAATATTTTTAAATGTGTTATACAGTATACTATTATAAATTTATAATAATGTACAATATATACAAAATGTATAAAATTAAATTTATAGTGTATGCTCACAGTTACGTTATAGATTGTATAAAATTAAATAACATATAAAATATAGTATAATTATTATTTTATTTTTATATAAATGTATATAGGATACTGTATAACTATTAACAGTAAACTGTAATATATTAAATATATACAAAAGTAACAAAACAAATTAATATATTGAATAAATACTATTTAGTATTAAGTTATTAACATGTTACAATAGTAATAGTATATTAAATATTTTATTGTAAAGTCGTGTATACTATAATACTGGTAATTTTAATATAATATTGAATATCTTTAAAAAAAAAGGAAAAAAATATTGCTATATTGAATGTAGTCAATGCACTATGTATTTACCTGCTACAGCCACGAACTGGCCACGAATTGTTGGAAAATAGAACTAGAAACCATGTCAATGCACTGTGTATTTACCTTCCCTCTAAACCACGTCAAATGCCCATGAAACCACATCGAATTCCCTTGTAACCACATTAAATCCCCACAAAAAGAGGAAATACGAGTCACAGGAGAACAAACGAGTCGATTTGGTCTTTTTTTGCATTTAAACCTATGCCATGATTTCACCTACAATTTTCCATGATTTTAGCTTGTAATTTCCACGATTTTGTAAGATTTTTATCGCCAAAAATATCGAGTTTATCGGAACCCCACAAATCATGATTTTTAGAAAGATTAATCTTGTTTCCTGCCTAAAACGATTAATCATGATAATCAGGTGATTAATCATGATTTTTAAAACAGAGGCCAAAACTGAATGTAACTTTTTGAAAAATCATTTTTTGACAATAGCAGATAAAATGACCGGCTCAATGAGAAACTTGTCCTCACAAAATATGGCGTAAACAAAAAAAATATAAAAAAGTGATTTTTTGTGAAAAAAATACAAATTTTGCTACTTTTGTATGAAAAAAATTTGATTTTTTTTATGTTAGAGTTAAAATGATTGTCGCAATGAGAAATTTGTCCACCCAAAATATGGCGCAAGAAAAAAAAATCCCATTTTTTTTGTCTATTACTACTAGACGTTAGCTATTTTGTATGCTACCAGCTGACTGACAACATAATTTATGCTATCCGCTGATAACATATTTTATGCTATCGGCCGACAACATATATTTATGTTGTCGGTCAGTAGCATAAAATATGCTACCGGCTGAGAACATTAAGGAAAATATTGTGAATTTCTCTTTCGTGGGGATGGCAAATAACCCCTAAAATTAACTTGTACCCAGAATTGTTTGGCAAACCAAGTCTACTCCCTTCTTGAAACATTCGCCAATTTCAAATTTTAAAATTTGGAATATTCGTGAATCAATGAAGATTCGTACTAAAAATTTCCCTGAGTGATATTAAGGGTTGAAAGAGAGGCTTGAATCAAATTCAAGATTTCATGTGATGTTGGAAGGTGGTTGTCTAAAATAGGTTCAATGTCTGTTTGGACTAACGGAAGGAAATATGTAGAAGAGAGAGATTGATTTTGATTGAAAGGTACTTGACCTTCGTCATCATGATCTCATGGAATTTCAATATGTAGAGGATGTTGGACTATGTTCAACTCTTCATGAGAAATTTTGGTAGTTGACATGTCATCATTTGCAATGTATTTGTCAGTCTCTATAGATATTTCTCCGTTATCAAGTAAGTCTTGGACATAATTATTAAATCACACACATTTATCTATTAAATGAACATCAATGTGATGAAATTCACAGTATGCGTTAGGTTTTTACCAATATGGATTTGGTTCCCCTTCAAGAAAGGGCATTGTGATTGAATATATTATCATCCTAGCCTCTTTTAGTTGTTGAAAAATACTAGAGATAATTTCTCTGAGGGGTGTAACTTAATGTTTAACTTTGTGCGAAGTGGTGTCTTCACTAGGTTTTATGATTAGATTTTTTATTTCTTTTTCATGAATGTTGTCCATTTTTCCATTATATTTGATGCCATTATTGATGAAAGGTTTTGGCTACGATTTACATACCAATATTTATCATGATGGGTGCTAGTGTGATATGGATTTGTTAAGTATTGTCAGTGCGTCCATGCTCATGGGAATGAGGCTTGATTAATCCTATAGAAATGAGAGAATTTTTCTATCTTTGAATCAAGGTGACATTAGATTCAAAGGTCGACATAATTTTTTTTTATTAAATTCTCTGAGTGGTCCATGAAGGCGGTAATAGATCCCTTTAGAAGGTGTAATAACCATTTCAAAGATTTTCCTCTTAGACTTCTTGACAGAAAATTCACAAGAGAAAGCTATCGTTATATGCCACTTTGTGGAATTCTATGAAAAATTATTTAATATGCTTTCTAGGATCAATTTTTCCCTTGTATTTAAAAAATTGGGGTGTCCTAAAAGATTTTAGAAAGGGTGTGCGTAATATGTCCATGCCAAAAGGGTAAATACACAATTCATCAAATTTGAATTATTTGTGTGGTCTTTACATACCTGAAATAATGTCCTTCATCATTTTCGATTCCTAAGAAAATGATAGGTTGTGTGAATCAACCATTTTAATGAAAAATGGGAGAGAGTGAAGAATGATGCAATGAAGAACTCAAAACTTAGCAAAGTGAATGCTAAGATGGAAGAGGGGAAAAGATTGGTGAACTCAACCTCTAACAAAGTGAATGCTAGAATGGAAGAGGGGAAGAAACAATTGAACAATGTGACCCTTAACAACTTGAATTATAAGATGGAAGAAGAGTAAAGGTTTTGTTATATTTGACCCTTGACAATGTGAATGTTCAAGGTGGACGAAGAGAAGAATCTTTGAAAGCATAAATTCTGATTATGGAACTCTTAGCAAAATAAATGCTAATATGGGAGGATAATTGTACGAGTTAAGTGATGTGCTCGAACATTTGACAAAGTGAATGTACAAAGGGGATGATACTTTGAAAATTTTAGTGTGCTCAAGTCTTAACAAAATGGGTGTTACAAGAGGAGACTAGAAATATGGCGAGAGCACTCAACTCTTAACTAGAAGAGAGGAGACTAGAAATATGGTGAGAGAAGATCAACACTAAACAAGATTAGTTTTAAGAAAGGAGATGAGAAATATTATGCAAGAGTACGTAACTCTTAACAAGATGGGTGTTAAGAGAGGAAAATGACAAAAATGAAAGTGATAATACTCAAATGTTGACAATGTGAATGTCGAAGTTTATAGATGAAAAGATGACGATGAAAAGCTCAAATTTCAACAAAGTGAATGTGAGAGATGAAGGGAGAGTAATTGGTTAATGATCTTGATTTAGAGAAAATTGGATGCTCTGAAAGAGAGTATTGTGAAGAATGTTAGATGTTGACAAGGGAACAAAGTGAATGCAAAAATTGATGATGACAAGATGGTTGAAATGTTTGGAAGATCAACAATGTTATGTCAAACTTAAGACTTAGAAATATGAAGGATGAAAGTGATCACAAATGGTGCTTGATAGTGATAATGCGAGTATCACAGATGTCAAGACTTGGATGAAGAAGGATGATAGTGCTTAAGTGAAGATATGGATGATAGTGCTTAAGTGAAGATATGGATGTCCATAACTCAAGACTTAGAATAATTTACAAAGATGTGTGAAAATAAGACAAAATTGGATCCAAATAAGGAGTATTTTGAAATGTGAAAGAGATGCAAATGCACCCAAATAATGAAGTATTTGGGAGAGATAGAAAACAAGACGAAAGTGAGAAAGTGAGAGACAAGTGTGGAACACAATTCACAAAAATAAAAAGATTGAAAAGAGAATGTGAAAACAAAAGTTTTATTTACAGATGTTTTGGCCTCTACCTTAGATTGGCTTGGACAATGTTTGACTTCCTAGATGGCTCTCTCAATTAGGTGTCAACAATATACCTGAGCAAGTGGAGTGCTATTGCTAGCTGCTCGCTTTACTTTACCTCCTTTGAAAACCTTAAGAAAATATCTTACTCAAATTAATCACACTGGGGTCGCAAATAAGGATATCCGTGACTCTAATCTCAAAAGGTGTACTATTTAGTTGGGATGGGGGGTACCTGTTTCGTTAGCTAGTTCCCTAAATGTGTTGAATACTTTGGGGTTCCTGTGGTACTCCTTAAATAAATTTTATGGATTATAACAGTTAGGCAATAACCTTGTCAAATGCACCTGCAAATACAATGTGAATGGTTCATTTTATCTTTATTAAAGAGGTTCCTTGCACACAAATAATTAGTAGTTTTCTTAGTCCATGATCAAGAAAACCTGCAATTAGTAGTTTTAACTTGTTTTAGAATAATCTCCTTTAGATATAGTCATGCAAATGAAGATTAGAATGTTTTCCTAAGGTAGGAGAGGACAAGATGAAAGAAGTAAGCCCATGTTTCTGATTTCCAAGATTGCTTAGAAAGTGTGAGGAAATAACATACGTGTGAAACTCAATTTGATTAAATCAATAAAAAAATGTTAATTCTTGAAAATACATAAAAAATGACCACGTTTCTAATTTCCAAGATCAATTTGAAAGTGCAAGGAAAGATAATACGTGTTAGGTAAAAAATGTTTAAACAAAAACAAATAAAAAAACTACAATTTTTGTTTTTTATATAAAAAAAGATAAGTGTTAGGAGAAATGAAACCATACATTTGCTATAAGTTCAAATCATAAAATTATTTTTCCATTGCATATATCTTCTCAAGACCTTTCCGTTAAAGAAAATAGAGTCATTTCGAGTTCGGGAGAAAAATTTATGGCTTCCGGAAGATGGGTTACGCTAGCACTCTCAGTGAAAATTTTCTAGAGGTTGAGATTATTTTTCCATTGCATAGATCTTCTCGAGACCTTTATGTCAAAAAATGATTTTTTCCGAGTTCGAAAGCAACATTTATGGCTTCTGAAGATGGGTTATGCCATCGTTCTCAGTGAAATGTTTAAATGTGAGAAAAATGACCCAATTTGTTTTTTTGATTTTTGGCTTCTATACTTCACTTGAGAACAAAATCAAAATTTTGATAACAAGGTTAAACAAAGACAAGAAACACATAGATATCCTAAGTTAAATAATGAAATGATAAAATAAAATGATTAAAAGAACGTGGGAGGTCCTATTCCCTAGCATGCCAAAATGTATGCAAGGGAAATTAACAAATAAATGAAGTTAAATAAATAAAACACATATATTACCTTCACTGTAGACTTCTTGCAAACCTTAAGATAAGACCGTAGAAGCTTTAGGCTTGTTTGATATTGTTTAATATTGTATTGTGGGTGCTCTTTGATATTACTTCTCTAAAGGGATTTGTAGATGCTATGAGAAAAATTTCACAAGGATGCGGATATAAAATTGACAGAAGTTGGATGCAATTTTCTCAAAGCTCTAGGGATGCAATTTTCTCAAAGCTCTAGGGATGAATTTATAAAGGAAATGGATTTCTTTTATAAATGAGGGCAGAGCTATGAAAGGTGGATTTGGCATTGACTAAGCTCTTAGTTTGGTTGAATCACCTGGGTTACTAAGTAGACTTGACAATTGGTAGATGCAAATTTACATGGGTAATATTATATTTAGAATAACAACAGTCACATCCGGTATTTGAAGTGCACATACAATACAATTACCCATACACTTCTAGGAACTACAAGTGGAGTCCAAGTGGGATAGTGAAGTGTAGTTCAATTGTAATTGACTGGAATAAGTGGAATTAAATAACTAAATTTGATTATAATTAACCATTTAAATAAAAAAGGTTTAATTATATTAGCTAGAAGGTGTTATAATTCCAAGAATTTGAAAGGTAGAATTAAATTAATATTTAATTATGAAAAGATAATTAACTATTTAAATAAATATATGTTTAATTATATTAGCTACGGAGGGTGTAGGAATTAATTTAATATATTCCAAAGGTATGTTAGAATTAAATTAATTATTTCTAAAGTGTAGGAATATAACTTAGGTGATAGAGTTAATTTTAATAATGATAAAAGGGTTTATTTAAATGATGTAATTAATTTCAAAGGGGTGTATTGTAGTAGGATAAAATTAATTTAATTAATTCTAATTGGATAAAAGCGGACAAGAAATATGTACTGTATTTTTAGAGTGTCTACACAAAGTATGTAAATTGGAAAATCAAATTATACCTTGATGTCCTTTAAATTATACTTCATCCTGTTGATGAGAACAATTTTTAGTTGGGAAAATTAGGTGTCTCCACCAACTGTTCACAAAGCTACTTCCCTCTGTATTGAATGGAAGTGTAGCTCCCTTTATTGAATGAAAACTAATATAATCCTTACTATTACTGTGGGTTGGCTAAAAAGGATGGGGATCACAAAGGGGACACTCCACTGAACCTGTGGAAAAGTGCTTACACAAGGGTACAAGGGAGAAAAATCACAATGATGAGGGGTGAAGGAGTGAAATTAGGAAAGGAAGGTTGCTGTCATGAGTAGGCCAATTGCAGAGTTCACACCTAGTAACTAGAGTAGTTCAACATTCAATATAAAGGAAAGCAACAAATGAAGCTATCTAGTGAGATGGAAAAACCTAGACACAAATTTCTTAGATTCATCTATCAAAGATAAAAAAGCTCTCACTAGATCACTATGCTTGTAAAGCTCATAAAAGAGATAAGTAGAAGAATACACGAAAAGGAGACAAGTATTTCTACAATTTAGCTAAATTTAAAGCAAGAAACTACCACCTAGAAATAGCTTCCTAACCTAGCTAGAAATGAGAAATGTGCACCATCATGATGAAGAAATGAGCAAGTCCTACCCTTAACATTAATAACTTTGAAATGATCAAAACATAATGTAAATTAATGAACTCTATTCTCCTTAATTGCCTAATTTAACATTAAAATGAACCTAAGTAGTTCAATGGCAATCAAATTATATTTGCTTGCTTTGATCCTTCAATGGATGCTTGGGTGTGAGGCTTAGCTCTTCAAGAATGGAGGATGGAGGGCTCAAGAATGACAAAAGGCTATTAGTATGAAACTATGTGCTTTCTTTTGTCTCTTGAGAGATTTAGGTGTAGGTGTAGAAGTAGAGGGAGGGTTGTTTATATAGCCCAAAGGATAAAGGATTCAACACATCCTCATGAATGTGGGACTAATGGAGATGTAGAGTTAGTTATGGATAAGGGGGGTTTAGATGGGGTTGAGTTAACTTTAGTAGGGTTTAGTTTGTCCTTAGTGGCTCATGTGGATAAAAGGGGTGTATTAATTAATCAAGATGATTAATTAATACATGTGTAAGCTTTTATAAGATTTTCGATGGATTTTAGTGTGATTTGGACCATTAGGAGGGAATTAAACCAATTAAATAGTGATTTATTGATTTAATGAGAAGGGAGGCTAATTATCAATAATAATTAATTAGACTAGATAGAAGGTGTTGATTAATGAAGGGTCGTTAATTAGGGTATGTGTTGGATAGGTGACTTAATTAATTAGTGTAATGTAATCAATTAATGACAATGGAAGAGAAGATGAGCGCTATTGACAATATGTTGTCAATTTGCGGGAAAGGAGATAATTAGCACAATTTAAGTATTTAAATTGCTCGGGCGTAATTATAGGTGTCTACATTTTCCCCTCTTTGGGGTGGCGTAAGTGATGCCACTTCAAAGATAGTAGACGGAAGAAAATTTTGAAGGGATAGAAGAAAAATTAGTAGGAGAGAGAGATGCCCCCTCGAGTGTTGATGGGGTGATGAAAGAAGCCGATCGATGATCGAAAAAGGTGAGAGATAGGTAGAAGAATGGGGAGGGGCAGGATGCCCCGATGAGAGAGAAAATTAGGGGTGAAAGGAAAGTGATGTAGAAGAAATATGGAGGAGGGGAGAGAAGAGCTTAGCCTCTAGCCGCTGTTATTGGAACAATTTGGATGTCATCATATTGCCATAAGAGCAACATCATCGGTCCTTATGAAAAATATAAGCAGACGACAAATGATAGAATGACATGAAAAGCCATACTACGAACAATTTGTCCATTTCTGAAAATACCAACTCCACATAACATACAATAATGCAATGCAATACGAGAAGGAAACAAAGCTCATTTAACAGGGAAAACAAGTACGAACGCACATATCCAACCCAACAACGGTCAAGACAGTTGTACAAATGTTTTGTTATCAGTGCTGAAGAGATCCACAAGTTCGTGATTGATGACAAGGGTTAAAAATGATGCCCCGAGCAAGGATACATGCAAGGGGAAATGACAATGGACATGGGGTCCATGAAAAGCATTTGTGTGCAATGAAACAACACCAGGCAACAAAAGTGCCCTAGAGTACAGACGAAGCAAGCAGCTAGCTTTGTGAATGGTTGTGAATCTGGTGATCCATGAGTCATATTAATCAGGGAAGATGTGAGACAAACCAATAGGATATGGAGAAAATACCATGCGCAAGACACAAGTTTCAGCCGTAATAAGCAAGTTACCATTTTTGTAGGGTTTTTTACTTTTTAGGATTTTTTTGAAAAATATTGCCCTGTTTTTTTTTTTTGACATATATATTGTTTTTTTGGTTTTTTGCTTTCCAAATTGTGGTGAACAGTAGAAGAAAGTAGAAGAAGAAAGCGAAGGGCCTAGGGGCAACAGAAAGTGCCCTAGGTGGAAGAAAGAAGAAACAAATGACAAATAATGTCCTTGTTTAGTGGAAAAATTAAGAAAAAATAATTATTTGAAAAATAATTATTTACGAGAGTGTGGAGAAGAATAAAAATCACCAGGGAGCAATAAAATTGTCTGAGGGAGAAGAAAGGGGTATCGGACAACAAAAAATGCCCCAATATGGTGAAAAATAAGAGAAAAATAATTATTTAATAAAAATAATTATTCCACAGTGAACAGAGGAGAAAACAGCGATCGAAACGGGCCTCCCGGCCCTCCTGATGGTGAAAAATGGGTTAATATACCCCACCAGGGGGGGTAAAAACATCGCGACCAATTCATTTTAACTGAGCAGTTTAGAAAATTTACCGTGAGGCTCTGACACTGAGGAGAACCATGGTGATCACACGAGACCGATTGAGGCATGCAGATGCAGTCTAGGGGTACCAGCGGCACGCAGACGATGGCCCCTTTGTGAGTATCAAACCCTAGCTTCGTAAATTTGGTCATTAATGCATTAAATTTTAGCTTTTAGCCCTAGGAAGTCATGTTGGTACACCTGTGCGCAGGCACAGGCGTCGGATAGGGGGCACAGGTGCCTTTTTTGCAGGTGTCCTTTTGGGGGTGCATGCACCAAAACACATACATGCACACACGCAGGCACAGAAAACACACACCCACATGCACATGCGCACACACAAGCACACATGTGTGCACATGCACACATGGGAAAGGGGTGTACACACGTGAAAAGCACATGGTGCAGGCATGAAGAGGGTAGGCACACACATGAGAGCATACATGTGCAAGCGCAAGCACCCAATGTGTGGCACATATGCCAAAAAGGGCGCGTAGGAACCTGAAAGAGGGTGCAAGTGCCAGAAGACATACGCACACAAGCATAGGTGCCAGAAATGTGGTGCACATGCCCAAAAGGGCGTGCACAGTGCCCTAGACAGGTAGGAGAAAAGATAGGAAAGTGTCAAAAACATGACACTTAGAAGAATTTTTAGGATTTTTGGGTTAACCCTAAAAGGGGAGATAGATTTTTAGAAGAAATGCTAGGAACTGACTAGCGCGTGTTATTTTACAGAGACGATTACCAGTTTTGCAGATGCGGGAGTGACATACCCAGATTATAGAGCTAGAGGGTAGTATGCACTGTGTGACCGGCGAGCCATGGTGATACTTCTTGAGGTGGTAGGGCTAGGCCCTGTGGCTCTGATGCCCTCTATCGTACTGGACCATGGTCTACTGACTACGCTAGCCGAGCGATGGCATACTGAGAGTCAGTGCTTCAGACTACCTACAGGAGAGATGACTATGACCATTGAGGATGTATGGTGGATTCTTCACGTGCCGATGATGGGCACCTTGATCGAGTACAGTTCTGATGCAGGGCTGATTAGAGTAGCTTGCAGTGCCCTGTTTGGTGTTGATGATATACCACATGAAATGATGACTATAGCATTGCATGAGTGCATCTCTGACCCCACATTGCATCGGGGGCCTCTCTACATCATGGCTCTTATCAGTGGGTTCCTACTCACTGATAAGACAGGTAACTCATTCCCAAGAGGATTACTGCCTTTGGTTCATGGCATCTACAGTGGTGAGAGATATTGCTGGGGGCAGTGCATACTGGCCCACCTATACTGGGATTTACACTTGATTACATACCATGGTCAGAAGACCGTGGGTCCAGCCTCATTATTACAGATATGGTCATGGGATCATATTGCGATCAGACGCCTTGTGGGCCCTTTCCGTGTCTGAGATCCTGAGGAGCCATCATATATGGCATGGGTAGCAGCTGGTGGGGATGTACGTGGCCATCTTGGTAGCCTATTCAGATATAGGTGAGAGTTTGATGAGCTGGTAGAGATAGATGTCATCTGGCGGCCATACAGGCATTTCCAGTGGCCAGAGGATGCCACAGAGCTCAGCGTGTGCCTGGTGGAGCACTTTATCATTGGCAGCCACAGTTACATCATGGAGTTGTATCAAGTAGACAGGTGCCAGTGACAGCTTGGCAGGGTATAGGGGGTTCCCCAGACAAATATCTAGCATGCACATGCAGGGATTCAGAGAGGTAGACCATGGGGCCTTGTATACTGGTGGCCTGAGCTAGGGTGAGTTTCACACAGGTGGTCCCATAGGTATGGGACCCAGTTTGACAGGTGAGGGATCCAGGGACCATAGCTGACTATGCAGCTTGGTATGCTACAGTGTTACCCCAGTGTCTCACCATTCCAGAGGAGGCTTGGGTAGCAGGCATTCACCCACCTGTAGAGATATGGCACGGTGCAGAGTGCAGGGTGAGGGCAGTGGCACAAGGGCTAGATCCATAGGATCCTTTTGATGGTATCCCACATGATGGGTAGGGTGCCTCACAGGCACAGGGACCAAGGCCACAGGGCCCAGTATAGGTAGTAGTGTAGTCACCTAGAGGTAGGATCTTCGAGTAGGGAAATTCATACAGAGCACCTCAGGGACCAGTCCCTGAGGTACACACATAGCCTCCCAGCCAGTGGCATAGATAGCCACAGTACAGGTGCAGTTACAATAGGTCATAGCTGAGAGAGATGCGGCCAGAGTAGAGAGAGATGAGGCTTGAGGCTGGTGTGTGACTGCCGTAGCAGAGCGTGATGAGGCCCGAGCTCACATTGTTACCTTACTTTCAGAGTGGGATCAGGCTCAGGCCCAGGCTGGCCCAGGAGATGATAGAGTAGCATGGCAGAGCCAGATTCGGGAGACAGTGGCACAGGGGGCTCAGATATTGAGCCTTCTTCATCAGTCCCAGTCACAGGTGTGGATGGTTGTTGCACAGAGAGACCATGTATATGCACGATCATAGGCACTACTAGCACAGAGGGACCAGGCCCACGCACCGAGCTGCAGACTATGACTACAGAGAGAGACCGAGAGGCTGCTACCTCTAGATAGGCCGAGGAAGACTTGGGCCAAGTGATAGGTGAGCGAGATACTACCCTTCAGGTAGCACTCACCTCCAGAGATGCCGACCTGATACGTGACGCCACTAGGCTTGGTGGTGAGGCCTTATTTTACAGGACTACTTATTATAGGGTGGTTCCTCTAGAGTAGCGAGTAGCACTACCACAGCAGTCAGGGTCGAGTGCATCAGGCTCTCGATCATGGAGATCAGGCCATTCTACTAGATCGGTGAGACAACCCCTACCAGAGTAGTCAGTTAGACCAGCCATCCCAGCCTCTAGTGTTCTGTCGACTAGATGACAGATCTGGGAGCCCCGATGAGGGTGAGAGCTGTGGTTGAGATCCACACTTTTTTGTTGTACAGATTCTTTATATGTATGCCTCTTATGAAGGCCGATTTTTGATGTACAACCTTGTATACATGTATTTTGATGATGCCTCATGATGAAGGCTTGATTCTTTCTGATACATGCCCTTTTTTGATGGCATTGTGTATCGATGATGTATTATATTGAGTACCGATCTGGACATTGTATGTATATGTATAGACATTTTTGATGTAGCATCTTTGTACACCTCAGCTGAAGGCATTTTTGATATAAAGCACTGATTTGTATCCATTTTTGATATAGATGTATATACACACATGTATATATATGAGGATTACTTTTTTTGGCTCAGATACACATGGTTATGAGATGATGTACTTTATTGTTTTTGTGTCCTGATGCATATGACATAAGTGGGATAATTTTATGATGTGAAGTACCCTTTTCAGAAATTACTCTATGTTGATTCTCATTGCATGTTGCATTTTTTGATTCAGCACTTATGGATGTGTTGTGACATGAGTGGGCATATTCTATGATGTGAAATACCCTTTTTCAGAAATTACTCTATGTTAATTCTCAGTGCGTGTGCATGTTGTGTTTTGATTCAGCACTTATGGATGTGTTATGATGTTAATTATTTGTACTTTGTATGTATCTATGATTTCGATGTTTGATGTATACATGTGCTGTGGATGTTAGATGATAGATCCTTAGATGATATCAAATGCATTTCTCATGTGTTATTGTAGATGTATATGGATGGGATGATATGATGATATTGGTGTGGGGGGGATAGATTTTTGATCATGCGCAACCCCTCTTGCCCCCATTGATGATACGATATGTGATGATTAGCTTAGCATACATGCATGATGTAAAACTTAGCATTTTGTTTATATATGATGTATAGATGATGTTAGATGTGATGATAATGATGGTAATGTGATGTGAATGATAAAAAAAAGAGCACATGCAATAAACACAACCAAATGCTAACAAAGAACACCAGGAATTAATGCAATACACCATGATTCACCATGCTTTATTAACATGTAACAAACACAACCAAATGCTTAAGAAAGAACATAATGAATTAACACATTACATCATGATTTCCCAAGATTCACTAGCATGAAAAAACATACCGTAATATGCACAAGCAATAATAAATCTAATCTAAGCAAGAAAAGATGAATCCTAACAAAGTATGCCCAAGCAACAAACAACCCAAAAGTAAGAATACAAAACAACTATACAAGCAACAAGCAAAGCAAAGAACAAGACAATGCAAGTAAATTTTTTTGTAAGATATGTTTTCATGCACCAATTTTCTATTGTTTAGGTTTTTGTGAAACAATTTTCTATTGTTTTTGTTTTTGTGAAACAATTTTCTATTGTTTAGGTTTTTGTGAAACAATTTTCTATTGTTTTTGGTGTTTTGTGAAACAATTTTCTATTGTTTTTGGTGTTTTCTAACGGTTTTCCAGAGCTATGTGCAGGTAACCAAGAAAGCGTGGATGCCCCCAGCGTTAGATGGGGAATATACAAGGGCAGAAGCCATGTGTTTATGAACAAGAAGGTGAAGTCGTTGAATTGCCCCCAGCATAAGATGGGAAATAGTGAAAGACCATACCCCTCACAGATGAATAAAAGAAGGAAAAGCCGGATCAAGGCTTGACAGGATGGGGTGCACAGGGAATCTTGAAGGTAGAACTAGGTCTAGGCCAAAGAAAACTACCCTCCTAATGCAGGATGCTTGTGAACAACGAATCCTCCTGAGGCACCAGAAACCGGTTTTCACCCAAGGACTTGTCCAAAGTGCCACAATTGCATGGTTTTCACTAGTGGATGACCTGTTTTCTCTTTTTCTTTTTTTTGATTTTTTTTTTTTTTTTAAATTTTTTTAATTTTTAACTTCCTTGCACCATGTTCAAGCATAGAACCACTTAAGATGCATGGAATTCATGGGCTCCCGGAGCTCATCACCATTGGGGTGAGCCAGTTTGTATGCCCCTGTGTTGTACTTGGTGACTATAACATAGGGTCCCAACCAATGTGGTTTGAACTTCCCTTTCTTTTCTCACTCTGCTCTAGTGTTGAACTGGTTCTCCTTCATGACTAAATCACCAACCTCAAACTGACGAGGGATGATTCTCTTGTTGTAGTTTCTGGAGACTCTGTGTTGATACACTTTCAGGTGATTAAGAGCATGAATGCACCTCTCATCTAGGAGCTCTAACTCAGCTAGTCTTGCCACTCGATAATCTTCATCCTTATCCAGATAGTCCCGAAGAGAAATTCTCAGGGATGGAAGTTTGATCTCTAAAGGGATGATAGATTCTATCCCGAACACTAGGGAATATGGTGTCGCACCCGTAGGAGTGTGAATGGATGTTCGGTAAGCCCAAAGGGATGGATGGATTTGTAGGTGCCAGTTTCAACCTGTTTTGCTGACCATTTTCTCCATTATCCTTACCAAAGTCTTGTTTGTTGCCTCAGCTTGTCCATTACCCTGAGGGTAATATGGTGTGGACCATTTTAATTTGATTTGGAACTATTGGTAAATACCTTTCATATTTTTATTCTTAAATGACTTCCCATTATCTGTAACAATGGTTGCGGGAATACCATATCGACAAATAATGTGATTCATGATAAATTTAGAAATTTGGGCTCCTGTGACATAGGTTAAAGGGACAACCTCCACCCATTTTGTAAAGTATTCTGTAGCTATGATGATATGTGTATGACCATTAGATGAGGTAGGAGTAAGTTTTCCTATTAAATCAAGTCCCCACTTGGAGAATGGCCATGGGGTAGTGATAGGTTGCAATGGTTGCGACGGAGCATGAATGAAATTTCCATACTTTTGGCAAAGTACACATTTTCTAACATAATTGCAATAATCAGTTTCCATGGTAGGACATTAGTAACCTACTCTCAATAATTTCTTAGCCAAGACCATTCCATTTGTATGTGCTCTGCACACCCCTTCGTGCACTTCCTTAATTGCCTAGATTGACTCCATCACATCCAAACAATGTAATAGATTCCCATTTTAGCCATGACGATAAAGTGTACCTTCTAAAAAGGTGTAACGGGCTATTTGGCGAATCAGGATTTACTTTTAAGAATGGGAGATGTCAGGAGGGAATGTGTTGTCCTTAAGATAGGTAAAAATGGGTTCGTACCACAGGGAATTGGGACCAATAACCTCATAATCTAGGCAAGATTTTGGCATGTCATATGCGGGATGGCGTAGATTTTCTATGAATAATGGCATATCATTATTCCCTGGTGCAGAATACAAAGTATAGACCCTACCATTGCCATGGCATCCGCTGATCTGTTCTGCGCTCTTTGGATTTTCTCAAAGGTGATGTGCACAAAATACTCCTTTAGATTTTCCACTAACTTTTTGTAAGGTATGAGATTGTCATCCTTAACCTTATATTCATCATTAACCTATTTTATGATTAACTGTGAATCACCTACAACCTTAACATGATGAAAATTCCACTTGATGGCTAGCTTCATCCCTGTAATAAGTGCTTCATATTCTGTAATGTTGTTTGTGCAAGGGAAGCCCAGGTGAAAATCCTGCGGTATAGGATCGCTAGAAGGAGTAATAAGGACCACTCCTACACTTAAACCATGAAACATAAAGGATCCATCAAAATGTATCTGCCACATGACAGATTCTTCAATGTAGAGCAAGGAAGCATCTAGCAGATCCAGATTCAAAGGTTCCATGCTTTGCAAAGGTGCTTCCGCTAGCTAGTCTGCAAGTACTTGTCCTTTAACCAATTTTTGATGGACAAATTCTATGTCAAACTCACTAAGTAGAATGATCCAATTAGCCATTCTACCTGTGAGGGCGGGTTTGGACAATAAATACTTGAGTGGGTCAACCTTGGATATTAGCTTGGTCTTAGTATTCAGCATAGGTAATGGTGAAGTTTTTGAAAGGTAAAAACAACAGCCAAGCAAGCCTTTTCAATTTGAGGATAATTGAGCTCATAGGCAATGAGGGTGTGACTCAGATAGTACACCACTTTCTCCTTATGACCAAGGTCATATTGGGTGAGAAGTGCACTAATAGAAAATTGTGTAGTGGAAATATAGAGCAAGAGTGGTTCTCCAAGAGTGGGAGGCATGAGGATGGGTGGATTAGCCAAGTACTGTTTAAGCAAAGCAAAGGCTTGTTATTGCTCGGGTCCTTAGATGAAAGTGATGTCCTTTTTAAGAAAGTGGGTGAATGAGTGACATTTATCTTCAAGATGGGAGATGAAGTGATGAATGGCTTGAATTTTCCCCTGTAAGCTGCGCAGTTGCTTGATATTCTCAGGTGGAGGCATTTCAGTGATAGCAGACACTTTAGCAGGGTCTACCTCAATACCTCATCTTGACACAATGAATCCCAATAGTTTCCCTGATAGCACACCGAAGACACACTTCTTTGGATTCATCCTGACTTTGTATTCACACAGGTGTTCAAAGATACGCCGCAAAATGATAGGATGATCCTCTCTTGTTTTGGACTTTCCTAGGATATCATCTACGTAGTCCTCCATGATATCATGAATCATATCATGAAAAATCACTGTCATGGCCCACTGATAGGTAGCTCCTACATTTTTAAGGCCAAATGGCATTACCTGATAGCAGAAGGTGCCCCAAGGAGTTGTAAAATCTATTTTGTGTTGGTCTTCTTCAGCGATCTTGATTTGATTATATCCTGAAAATCCATCCATGAGTGATAGCATTTCGTACCCTGCTATTGAGTCAACAATCATATCAATGTTGTGCAGTGAAAATCATATTTAGGGAAAGCTTTATTGATGTCCCTAAAATCAATGTAGATTAAGATACCAATAGGTTTTTTTTGGACAGGAACAATGTTCGATATCCATTCAGAATAATCAATTTGGCCTGATGAATCCTACTGCAAGAAATCTTTCTAACTCTTCTTTAACCAATAGGGCCACTCTTGGGTGCATCTTTCGGAGCTTCTATTTGATAGGCTTGGCATCTGCGTGCACAAATAGGTTGTGCACGACCAAAGTTGGATCTAAGCTGGGCATGTCTTTGTAAGACCATGCGAACACATCAATAAACTCTCACAACAACATAGTGAACGTCTTTTGTTCTCTAGCTGAGAGTGATGCTCCCAATTTTACTATCTTGGGATCTTCTTCAGTACCAATATTGACATCAATGGTTTCTTTGACTAGCAATTTTGATAAGTCCTCCATATGCCTAGGATCAGGAGGTAGGTTGAGATCTTCATCCAAGGATGTCTCCACGAGATTTTCATCCTTGGCATGGTCACTTTGTTTGTCCTTTGATTTTCTTATTTGTTTGTTAGCCAGTGCCTCAAAGAGGTTTTCACTGTGTGACTTGGACTTCAATTTTTTCTGAGGCTTTTCTTTAGAACTTTTTCCCTCGCTTTTCTTTAAATTTTGCTGACCATGAAGTTCAGCCTCCTCGCCAAAGTAGGTACATGTATCTAAGTTTATAAAGAAACCTTTCTTGTGATCTCCAATGGGAATTGTATCCCTTATGCCCATGAAATCTGCGATAGCCTCATCGTTCTCGAATATATATAGTGGCATGTGACATTTTTGGTCCCATTCAACAAGGGAAGGGTATACAAGGTCAAGGTTTGGTTCTGTGGGGTTATGGTTAAGACAGTGTTGTTTATGAAAAGGTTTGTGGAGGCCAGATCCTCATATTGGCTACAATGGGAATATGTATCACTGTCTAGATAGTCAGAGCTATCCTCATGCTCAGAGAAAGTAGCATCTTGATCATTGGGGTGTGCTCCATAAGGGCGAATCCCAATGCCATATCTTTCTATTTTGAAATGTGAAGAGGGACTGGTTCTCTTTGTCCTTGTTCGTTCCTCCCACATCCTAGGCCTTTGTAGCCCATGGAGTACATCATTATGCTAGATTTTTCATATTCCAGGGTTTGATAATAGGATGGCTGAGTATCCTTAGGGACCCAAGTTATAGGTGGATCAAGCAATTTCTCCTTAGCTAATAAGCCTCCAGGTAGGAATGACCCGATAGTGTGTTCCTCTCTAGGTCTCATGAAGTGGTAGTTAGGTTGACCTCTAGTCTTGGGTGACAATGAGAGGTCTAAAACCAAGAGCATTTGTTGTACATTATACTCCCCGTAGCCATATTCAAGGATTTTCATCTCCCATGACTCAAATGGAGATGTTGGAGTAGATGCCCCATGAGTGCAAGAACTAAGAGAATCCAAACCCACCTGGGATTCCATGGACTTTTATAGGAGAGGGACAACTATATTTGTGAAGGGACATGCATATGTACCCTTTCGTGTAAAGCTATTGAGAGCTATACAATGAGAAAAGGGCTTGGAATCTCCTTGTATTATAACTATATGTCCCGCATGATTCAACTTAATGCATTGATGAAATGTTGATGGCATGACCTGCATGGCATGAATCCATTATCAGCCTAGAAGCATGTTATATGGAAGTTCTAAGTCTATGACATGAAACTTTGTTTGATGGTAAGTGGGGCCCACCTCCATGGGCATCATGATGGTTCTTGTTGACTCTCTTTCCATGTTTTCATATGTGGTGATGGTGATAATATGGGACTCAAGATCTTCCTCTATATGTCCTAACTATTTGACCAACTTGAGCATGCAAATGTTCAATCTAGATCCGTTATCCACGAGCACCCGTTTGATTTTCCTGTGGATGATAACTACCTCAATGTACAAGGGAAGATTATGTGTTTGATTCTTAGTAAATATCTCCCTATGGTTGAAAGTGAGATGTTCACTTCGTGCAATGTTTTCCACCATGGCTTGAAGGTGTGTAGGATCGAATTTTAAAGGAACTCCCAACCCCTGAAGAGTTTGGTACAAAATGTCTTTATGCACATTGGATATCTTAAGAAGATCTAAGATCAAAATCTTAGCAGATGTCTTTTCAAGTTGTTCTAAAAGGTTATATTTACTAGTTTGCGGGGTCGATGGAGAAGGTTCCAGAATCACGAGGTGGGCACAACTTGTTACCGCAGTGTAGTCCTTTCCCTTGATTCAAATGGTATTGACATGGTCAACAGGAGAGCGAATACATCCAATAAGAGAATCATAATGATTGTTGTCTCTTTTGGCGTATAATTAATTCACGGATTTATAAGTTTGGCATGACTCTCCTCGATCCGGCTTTGACTTTTATGACTTATCATGCTTAGGGAATGGTTCTTTACATATCCCCAATTTCTCGTTAGGTGTTTTTGTTTTTCCAGGGTTATCCACCTCTATCTCCCCATTTTCAATGAGGTCCTAAATATAATGGCGAAGCCACAAACATTTATTCTATCTTACGTCCTTTGACGAGATGCATTTCGCAATATTCATGCTCTTTGTACCATGAAGGTTTCAGAGCATTGTTGTCAAATGGTTGTGTTGTAGGATAGGTCATCATGTGGGCCACATCCAATTGTTTGAGAATAACTGACAAAGGTTCATTGAGAGAGGTAAATGTTATTCACTTTGGTGGTGGTCGAATTGGGCCCTTGGTTAGTTTAAAATATTGACCACTTTGGACCATTTGAACACGTTTGGAGTCGATGATTCTGTCTCCCACCACATTTTTGTTTTTGTTAAAGATCTTCAGATTTTCCGTGGTTTTGACATTTTGGCTATCTTTGGATTGGGTTTTGAGGGTGCCTTTAGCAATGAGAGATTTTTCTATCTAAAATCCCTTTCTCGATAACCTCCTCAAAAGTGTGAACACAATGCATTTGGAGGTGGAAAGCTATATCTAGGGTTGAGATTGGGAACGAAAATACTAACCAGCTACTTTTCAGGGAAAGCACAAGGGAAGCGACTAGCTATCCCTCTCCACCATTGGAGGAAGCTGGTGAAAGTCTCATTTGGGTGTTGCTTGGTGCCACATAAGTCTACCATGGTGACATCACTCTCTATGTTATACGAGAAGTGACACATGAATCTTTCTGCCAATTCTGGCCAGGTGAAAATTGATCCTCATGGTAAGCGTGTAAACCACTCCAATGCTTGACCTACGAGACTCTTGGGAAAATTTTTCATGAAGTAATTATCACTATAAGATACCTCTTGACATGCCATGTATAAATATTTAACATGATCCCGTGGGTCCTCCTTTCCCTTTATATTTATTGAATTATGGCATATCAAATTTCTTTGGAAAGGGTTGAAGGGTCATTGTCTTGTCAAAAGGATAGGGGCATAATTATTCGTATTGATATTTCTTAATGCTCCCCATATTGTCTCTCTTGTAATCTCGCACGAGTGTCACTTTCATAGACATGCACTTCTTATGTGAGACAATTATTCTTTAGTGGGAAAAACAGGGATGTATACATGATGATACCCTGTGTTTTCTTCTCCTTGGTTTTTCTCGATGGAGTTCATTGATCTTAACCTTAGGCCTCAACTTTTGAACATTCTTGTTTATGCATCTTTTTGTAAATGGGAAGTAAGCAACGCTAGTTGTTGGCTTAGGTTACTGATTTTGTTGTTGGATTGTGGATTGGTTTGTGGCTTCTTCTTCTAAAGGTTCCTCCTCCTCGTATTGTGGAGGTTCTTCACCTGTCTCATGTTCTATCTTGTTTCTTCATGGCACTTTGATAAAGGGTATTCTATGCCCTACCACTTTATCATTCCCTGCGTAAGAAGTGGAAGCATGTCCGTGTGTTAAAATATCTTCCTTATTGATAAGGGGATGTTCTTCCTCAGTAACGTCATTTGAAGGTAGTATTGTTTCGTTCTCGGTGGGAAATTTGGCCCCTAATTCTATGACCCGTGCCAACACTCTATCTTTGTTTCTAAGAAGAAATTCGTGCATTAGAGTGGGGTCAAAATCAAAGTCTGTGTGTGGAGATTGTCATCCAAAATTCACCCACCAGGGTAATTTTGATAACATGCATCAGAATATTCAAGTCCCAGGCACATTGATTGATTCAGAGCAAACATCATGTTTCTGAGGTTCTCTCAGATATTTTTCTAACTCCCCTGGCCGAAGAAGAAAGGAGCAAGCTCTGAGAAAATGCAAAAAAAGTTGTAGGAAGGCAAGGAGGTTGATCCAGGAAAAATCATGAAAATTGGCTAAGTCCTGCTCAAGAAAGCATTTGGGACATCTGGGACAAAAAGGCGCGAACTGGCCGGTTTGGCCGAAATGAGCACAAACAGCCCGAAAGCATTTGGGACAATCGGGCCAGAAGTACGTGGCGGGCACGAAAAGTCGATCCGGCCGAAGGAGGAAGAAAAATGACTAACTGCCAAAGTCGGGACATTTGGGCCACAAGGACGCGAACCGGCCGGATCGCGCGAAATCAGTACAAGGATCCCAAAAGCAATTGGGACACGCGGGCCAGAAATACGCGAACCGCCCAAACCGGCCGAAAAGAGTCAAAACAGTCCGAATCAAAATGGGACAGGCGGGCCACAAATACCCGAATCGGCTGAAATTGTCCCAAAAGGTCCAAAATTAAATGGGACATCCGGGACAAATGGAGGCGAGGTACGCGTAGGAGCCGAATCAGCCGAGGACCAATCAGAAGCTGCCACGTGTCCTCACAAGAGAAAAGTCAAAAAAGTCAATGGACGGGTTTTCGAGCACCAATCCGAACCAATGGGATAATGCCACGTGTCCCAGCTAGGGCCCATAAGGAAAATTCAAAAGACAGCCCGCCGAAAAGTAGAAGAGAGAGAATTATTCAGCGAATCAGAGCATGCCACGTGGCGTCTAAGTGGCAGTGCGCGGGAAAATATTTCAAAATCTGTTATCACCTGTTCCGTGCCCTAAATCTTCAGATCGACATATCTTTCGATCCAGAGCTCGGATTTGCACGTTCTTGATATCAACGGAAAGCTTGTGAGATTCTCTACACGTTTCCAGGGTCAATCTTGCATTTTCATTCAGTTTGAAAAAAGAAAATCAGAAGAAGCCTCTGGCACGAAATAATAAGCAGAGATAATGCTTCAACAACCACTTTATTACAGCAGACAACCCGCCGCTTCTGTTAGGCAAACCGCCGCTTTGCCAGAACCCGCCGCTTCTGCCATGATGGCGAATTAAATGCAACCTAGAGGTGGTTGGGGCAGATTTCGATTTCCTCTCTCTTTTCTCTCCCATTCTTCCTATAAATTGTAAGGAGGGGTTTCTTTCTGTTGTTGGACATTTTCCACTTTGCACCCTCCCTTCTCTCCTGTTCATAAGAAGATTTGTGGAGTTCTCAAACCTCCCATATAGACTGGAACACCGTTTTTTTCCTTTTGGCCATTACAATGTATTGAATCCGTCCTTGAGCAATATATATGTGTCTGTGGTTGCTTCTAAACCCTCTTACATATTTATTACTGTCATTTTTGATCTTTCATTGCATTTTTGCTATCTGTGCATGTTGGTGTGTGTGACTGTCCAGTCATGTCCACATCACCTAGGTGAGTCATCTCGCCTTGCGAGAGTCATAGGTCTTAGGAAGTCAAATGACAAGTGTCAGATTCTATCATAGAATCTGACATTGTCATTTGCGTCAATGCGTCATAGGAGTTACATTCCTTATTTGGAATTGTAACTCCTCTTCTAGTGGTGTCATATGCGTCAGTCAACGTCATATGCGTCAGTGGCGTCATTGATTTCTTTCCATGTTTAGGCATGGGGGTTACACAGCACCCCTATTTGTACTTCCTATTTTTCGATCTATGAGTATGAGCAGACCCATTCTTCTTACTTGCAATCTTCTTTCCATTGTTTCGAATCTTGCATATTGCGTTGGCTTGACGTTACCATCGGAGTGCAACTTCGTTGTGGTGCATCGCTTTTCGACATCGGTTCTCGCGAATCCCTCTTTCATGGTATCAGAGCTGGTTTCGGTAAACGTGCACTCTTCGTTTCTCAAGTTGTTTATTACTTTTGGTTTCTTCTCATTTCCTCGTGTGCAAGTTTTTTTTCGATTATCATTTTGGAATTATTGCTCACCTCGTATTGAGGTTTCAGCAGTTGCAAGTTTAAGGTATTTGGTTGGTTTGTTTATATTTGCTGAGTTCATATTTGGATATTTCTAGATCTTTGTGGCTGTTGTTTCTGGGTTATTTCTTGCTGGTTGTGTTCAGATTCAGCTGCAGGGTAAAAGAAGAGCTCGTTTTTTGGCGTGGACTGTGATTACTAGTTGGGATCGTTGTTTTTTCTTCATCGGTGTATACTCAGACTATTCCGAGCTTGCTTCCTCATCGCGAGCTGTGGTTCCTTGCTGTCTCAAAACAGTTTGGATTAAAACCTCTCAGTTTTTTGCAAAACCTCTCACGTTTTTGCCTTGTCTCTCACGTTTCTTGCAACTTGTGATGCTCTAATCACGTTTTTCCTCTGTTCTGAGCATTTTCAACTGTTCTCAGACGTTTTTTTGGGCCTTTCTGACTGTTTTCTCCCTTCCAGGCGTTTTTTTTGCATGTCCTCAGGGGGTTTTTCTCCCCTGGCTACGTTTTCTCCTTTATTCCAGGCTATGTTTAAAATTCCAGGAATTTTTCTTATCACCTGGCTTGCATTTTGAACTGTTCCACGGCGTTTTTTAAACTTGTCCTAAGGTGTTTTTTCTCCTTTCCTGGTGTTTTTGCAAACGACATACTGGCATTTTTGGACTGTTAAGGCGTTTTTTGACATGTTTGGTTGTGGTTTTGTGTGCAAACTTTTTTTACTTCTATTTTTTCTGTACCTGCTGGCATTTTTCCTACAGTGGACAGTCACTAAATTATCTCTTTTTACCTGCCTTTCATCCCCACGTGGCTTTCTCAGTCCGCTGCCAGGTAATATCTCTTAAAATACGTTTTTTATTCACTTTTCTTAAAAAAAAACGTGGTTTCATTCTTTTTATCTTATCACTCTTCTAAAAAACGTGTTGTTTCATTATTTTTAAAAGGTATAAGGTAAAAACATTACATTTTATTGGCATTGTAAGTTTTTTGGCTTGTTTTATTAACCTTCCGTCGAGTGCTCGAAGACGAAGGGTGAGGTCCGGGATTGGCAAGTGGCTAATCCCCCCTCGCAATAAAAACAAACCCTACCTCAAATTCCATGCCATTTCCAACGAGCATACATACGACACCTTTTGCATGCATTTAGGGAACTTTTTTAATCTGTTTGCAGGCTTATTGGCTTTTTCCTCATCAGTTGCGGGAATTGGTTTTTGCTATAACTTTTGACTCGTTGCTCAGTTTTGAGCACTTCTTTAGTCAAAGTTGCATGTTTTTTTGCACTCTAGATGATGGGATCATTAGTTTTGTAAATGCACTAATTTTATAAAGTTCCGCATTCTGGGGGGGTGTCTTTGTATTGCTTAATTCAGCTCATTTTTTCTTGAGCTTTGTTCTATTCCTTTTTTTTGTGGACTTGTGAGCGCATCCGCCACAGTCTTACAACAAAGGGATTCTTTTGTGTGATGTGAGATGTTATTTCTCACAAAGTATCTTTCTTCCCCCTCTTGCTTCTCTCTTTTTGTGCTTGCTTGCAGTGTTGATCTGTTGTGCCCTACGAACCTTGATTGTTGTCTCCACCATTGCGCATTATTATGCTAATTGCAAGGTGAGTGACAAACTGGTTCTCGGAACACAGTCGCATCTGGTTGTAATCAACGCACTGAATTATAAAGTGCCAAACTCGGGGGGGTGTAATTTTGTTCTGGGGGGTTGATTTTATTGTCCTGGGTGTTGTATTACATGGCAGACGCATTATCGGCCAAGTCCGATTATCTTGCATTTGTGCATCTTACACTTTTTGATTCCGCATCATGGAGGGTGCTCTTTCTAGACTTGAGCATTTAGGATCACCTTACAGCCTCCACCAATTCTTACTGGGAGAGAGAACTATTCAGCTTGGCGTGCTTCTATGGAACATTACTTCGCCTACAAGGGTCTTTCTCACTTCTTGGTTGGGTGTTCCTGCACCCACTGATCATCATCATCTTAATGATTTTCTCAACAATTGCGACCATGAGAAATTTGGTCACATGATGATGCATGTCTCTACATCTCAATGGGTTCACGTGGAAGACTCAGATCCACCCCACCATGTCTGGAGCATTCTTCAGTCCCTCTATGGAGACCCTTCACATACTTCCGCAGTTGAACATAAGCTGATTCAATTGTCTCCTCTATTTCTTTGTGTGATGACAGTTTCACTGACACAGGCTTTACTTGGTTCTACTTCTGATGACGAGGATTGTGCATCCTAGTTCTGATGTCGAGAGTACTACAGAGGACTCTTCTCCTCTTTCTCTCACTATTCCAGAGAGTGTTGACACTTCCCACATCTCATCAGATATCGAGCAGTCTCCTTCTCAGTCTCATACAGTCATCACACCCGCCTCCTTTCCACCTTCAGTGTGTGAGGCCCATTTCACTCCTCTACCTTCATTGGATGACTCATACCTATCTGACATCGCTCTTCTGTTTGTTGAGCCCCCTCATTGGGATGAGTATCTACCTGACCTTAGTCATCTTTTCACAGATTCCACTTGTGATGCTCTACAGGTCCCTCATCCATCTACAGGTGTTTTAGAGGAGTTCATCATCTCTGTTGTTGGGAGTGCCCCTCACAACATGGGACTCTTGTCACTTCCACATTTCCAGAGACCTTCATTGATCCACCCTCAGCAGTGGATCCCTTTTCTATTGTGGAGGATGTTTTGTTCCCTTCACATCACTTGGACATCCTTTCTACGGGTGTTCCTCTTCACTCTGACAGTTCTATGCACGTGGCATTACCTTCGGTTCCTTGGCACTCACTCACTAGACCTATGTCACACTTTCATGGACCAGACTCAAAGTTCTTTATGTTGCTGACTTCAGTTTCCTTCGTGGAGTGGACAGACTTCCAGCACATCATTTCTGTCCTTCCTAAGGGCAAGCAAACAATTTGGTATGGATGGATCTTCTTCAGTCCAGAGGCAGAGGATCTCATGATCGACATACAGTATGTTCAGACAGCTGATCAGGTTGCAGACATTTTCACCAAGCCCTTCACTGAGGTGAAGTTTCTTCACTTGCGGTCTCTTCTTGGGGTGAGAAAGTCTGTTTGCAGCCTTGCCCATCTTCTACAGGCTATATAGTCCTCCTTCTTCTCTCTTCATCTTTCTAGAAAGATGTTGTTTGTACATGGGCACCTTATCAGGCCTTTAGTTGCCGGGGCCCATTGACACATCTTTCTTAGTTGTCTAGGGGGTCTTCTTTTTCTGTTCTGGCTTACCTTGACCTCTTCCTCGGCTTGAAACGATGAAGGGGGGGTGTTGGTGTGTGTGACTGTCCAGTCATCATCCACATCACCTAGGTGAGTCATCTCGCCTTGCGAGAGTCATAGGTCTTAGGAAGTCAAATGAAAAGTGTCAGATTCTGTCATAGAATCTGACATTGTCATTTGCGTCAATGTGTCATAGGAGTTACATTCCTTATTTGGAATTGTAACTCCTCTTCTAGTGGCGTCATATGCGTCAGTCAACGTCATATGCGTCAGTGGCGTCATTGATTTCTTTCCATGTTTAGGCATGGGGGTTACACAGCACCCCTATTTGTACTTCCTATTTTTCGATCTATGAGTATGAGTAGACCCATTCTTCTTACTTGCAATCTTCTTTCCATTGTTTCGAATCTTGCATTATTGCGTTGGCTTGAGGTTACCATCGGAGTGCAACTTGTTGTGGTGCATCATCTCTTCAATATCCATCGGTTCCTACCAAATCCCTCTTGGTGAAGGAAGCATGAGTGGAATTTGGTCCTAACTTAGTGGTAATTTGTGAGCTTAAATAATTGACTGCACTGTGGTTGAAGGTATTCTCCCTAACACAAATGACAAGATTCAAACAATGGAAAGAATGGAATGCAAAGGGTATGGGAAAATAGGTCTTCTCATTCTCATAGTGAATGTTGAAGGAAATACAAATAGGTTGTGCTGTGTAACCCCCATGCCTTTAAAAGGAAAGAAGTCAACTTGAGCGGAACCACTGATGCATATGACATTGACATGACACATTTGATGCCACTAGAAGAGGAGTTACAATTCCAAATAAGGAATGTAACTCCTATGACGCACTGACGTAAATGAAAATTTCTCTATTCTGTGATGAATAATCCCAAGATAATTGTGATTTGATTTCCACTAAGAGCTATGACTCTCGTTTAGGAGAGATTTTTGAGTCACCAGTAGTGTGATTTGGATGATATACAATTGAAGATCACATCATAATTTCCTCCTTCATTGGAGATGATAGAGGTCATGGTAAGTTTGCAATATAAAAGAAGACTCCCCTAGACAACTAAGAAAGATGTGTCAATGGGGTCTGACAACTAAACACTGATAAGGTGACCATATAAAACAAGCATATTTCTAGAAAGAAGAAGATGAGGATAAAGGAGTTTATATATGAAGAAGATGGGCGGATGCAGCAGACCTCACCCCAAGAAGAGACCATAAGTGAAGAAACTTTGACCTCAGTGAAGGGCTTGGTAAAAATGTCTACAACCTGATCAGTTGTTTGATCATAATGTATTTCGATGATGTTTTCATGTATCATCTCCAATATGAAGTACCATAATGAATCTCAATGTGCTTAGTTGTCTGATTTTTTGTTATTGAACTGGGATTTTCTAAGAATCAAGATAGTTCTCATGTTGTCACAGTAGATAATGGTAGGACCTGAAAGTGGATGCCAAAATAATCAAGATACCCTGTAACCAAACAATTTATGTCAAACATTAAGTGCTCCTCTGTACTATGCTTCTGTTGATGATATGGAATGGCATCTCTACTTCTTTCTGGACCAACTGAAGGACCTATACCAAGAGTGAAACTATAGCCTAAGGTAGAAGCTTCTGATGATCTAGATTCACTCATGCCCAATCTAGAGTCTGTAAATCCAACAAATGGTCAATCTTTGTTCCCTCCTAAGTAATGAATGCCTTTCTGTAGTGAGTTCCACAAACATAGTGAAGGATCCTCTTTGCTGTGATAGGTTAAGGTGCAACTCATGAGGTTCCTGCATAAATCTGTACAGGGATCCCGACGAACATATCTCGATAGAAATATGGTCCGAGTGTGAGTAAGGTAGATCAAGTTCCCCACCAACTGTCGATAAAGGGTACCGTCAACCAAGGGGGATAGAGAAATTATGTAACCAAGGATTAATAGAAAAGAAAGGAGTACATGAAGGACTTGCTAAATATTAGACATGTGAAACCAACTCAAGTGAACATCAACAAGAGTACTTAGGTTGTGAATCATAATTCCCTGAGCCAATTGTGAAATCTGGATCCCAAGAAAGTAATGGAGCAATCCTAAGAAGACATGGAGAACTTGTTGGCCAATTGATAGACTGCTTCACAAATCAATGATAGAGGAAGAGTTGTTTGGTGAAACAAGTCATCAACATAGAGAACAAGAATAAGCATGGAGTTTTCCTATGGCAGAATATACACATTTCGGTAAGAGTGACACTGATGAACCCTGATGAAAGTAAAAAGGAGTCCATTTGCATACCAAGCCCTAGGGGATTGTTTAAGGCCGTAAAGAAGACTTATTTAATTTGCAAACGAGGGATGGATCATGGACATAGCCCGGAGGTTGCTGATCCATACTAGATCTTCCTCTAGGTCCCCATGAAGGAAGGCACTCTTTTTGTCCATCTTGGACTTCCCATGACAAGTTAGTGTACCAAGCGATGGCAAGGGTCACTTCAATGTTTTGTCATCTTTGCAACCGGAGCAAAGGTTTTCGAGCAATTGCTAGGGAGAAATTTAGCTACAAGTCACACTTTATACTTCTCAAGAACTTCTCCATAGGCTTCATACTTTGTTGATATACCCACCTACTCGAACGATTTTTCTACCTTTTGGAAGAGGGGTAAGATCTTTTGCCAAGTGTCATTATTTATGAGTGAGGAATACTCCTCATCCATGGTCTAATAAGAATCCCACTCAGGAATCCAAGAAGCCTCTCAGAAAGATGGTGAAATACAGAAGCAAAGGTAAGAAGGAGTGGGGTCCAAAAAGGTCTGAGTGAGTTGTATCTCATATGAAGGATCTCCAACTAAATCTCGGTGCACTCTGTAAAGTTTTTTCCTAGGCCCAAAGAGGTCCTAAAGGCTCAGGAGAGTTGGAAGATTATTCACTCAAGTGAGAAGGGAAAGTCCTCATCATCACTACTATCAGAATTAGAAGACTCAGAAGTAATGAGGATCAGGAGCAATCAAGAGAGAGTTGGAACTCACTCAACAACATTATCATCTAATGAGTTGTGAATTTGAATCAGTGGGAAAAAGAACCTCAGTGGAAAATAAAAGTCTAGGATGAGTCATCAAACTTCACACTCCTCTCAATATAAAGCTCATAGGGTTGTAGGGTTCAACAATGATATCCAAATTCACGCCATCAGGATACCCAAAAAAATGCAAGGTTTGGATTATGGATCCAATGTCTTACATTTCTTGCCATTTGGGAATCCAAGCCATAACATTGGATCTGAAGACTTGAAAGTGCTCTACATCAGGTTTGTGTCCAAACCAGGCTTCAAAGGGTGTCATCCCTCTTATCATTTACCTTATGTGGAACATGGTTCTGAATGTAACAAGCACATTTCACTGCAAATGCAGAATCCAAAACGGTTTGGAATGAATTGGATTTCGAGTGTAACCATTCTTGGTTGCCATTTGAGAAGTTGTAACCACCCTGTGCGGGTTATTTCTTGTGCTTTGTAACTTCATTTTGGGAAGGGTCTTGGCAATTGATTTTTAAGACTGTAAATGCAATTTTCACGAACAGAAGGATCCTCAAAAGTTGCTCATATAGTCCTCATTATCTTCTAAGAACCTTGATAGACCTTTCTGCTAAATTTCTTCCATTTCCTGTCATTGGAAACTTCTTCTCAAATACTTCAGACAAGTTAAAATAAGAAAAGAAGGATTTTATACCCCTTTGACAGAGGATTCGATTGGTACTAGTATGACCAATAGGGTTTTTATTCAGTCTGACAGGTAGCTCTGGTTTACGAATCGGTTTGTATGTCTTCTTCCATTTAAATTTATGTTATGAACTTTGGCATTTCATATTTTGTCATTTACATGGCAAATAATGTTTCACCACTCCTTGTTGGTGCATCACCATCTTTAGACCCTTAGTTTCAATTTTTGCACTTCTACCCCCTGTCTCCTTGCAATTTAGGGTAGCATTAGGATTAAAACCTCTGTAGTTGTGCAAAATACAGATCTAAATCAGAGGAGTTTGAGGAACCAGCCTCAGCTTACTGGATATTCCTCTCTCATTTTGACAAGTCCCCACACTTGGAGAGAGGTTTCCATGTTGTGCAATCACACTAGATGCTCTAACAGTGATCAACCTAGAAGCCTTGATCTGCATCCAGGGGTGCTGTGAGCTGCAACAACAGTTTTGGCATCACCGAGTGGGACCAGAGGTCTCATTTTTATTAACAACAGTTTTGGCACGCCCAGTGGGACCAGAGGTCTCTTTTTTATTGCAGCAAAGTTGATGTGCATCTGCTGCAATTTTCTTTCTTGAAAAGAGCTATTATTTTCATATCTGGTGACTCCAAGGGGAAGAATCAACTGGTTTCAGCAGTGCAGGCCTGAAAACTCATGAGAAGAATCACCACAAGGTCAAGAGTTGGAGAAGAAGAGGTGCTGTTTGAATACCTGCAATTATCTCCAAGAAGAAGGAAAAGAGGAAGAAGGATTCAAAGGTCTCCATCTCCACCAAACAGAACTCTCTCAACTCCTCCACCTGATAGGCCTTTCATTCAGTATACAAGGGTTTTAAGACCAATTAGAATGGCACAACCAGTGAACCCCTATGTCAACTTCACAGGCAGCAGCCCACTTGCCCTCAATGCACAACATCCAATCCCAGTTGCAGCATTGAAGAACATTCCATACTTCACTGGAGAAAATCAGACTACTCCAGGTGATCATGTCAAAGACATTGCTAACATTTGTGCAATCCATGAAATTAATGAGATGCAAGTGGCTGTCAAATTGTTGGCGTCTTCATTCAAGGGGAAAGCATTGCAATGGTTTAGAAGCCTTGGAGCTGGTTCTATCACAAATTGGAATCAGCTGTGTATTGCACTTCATGAGCAATTTGGAGAGAAGGGAGACAACTTGTCTCTTTTGGAGCAGCTGACAACCATCAAGAGAGCTCCCAATGAGCAGCTAACTGATTTCAACTTCAGATTTCAAAAGTCTTGGGAGAGAATTCCAGTGGCAGTCAGGCCAACAGCAGAAGGTGCTTTTCTCTACTATCTCAAAGCTTTAAATTCTGATATTTCTATGTTGATTCAATCTATGGGAGGCATAACTATCCCTGCTGGCTTATAGCATTGCCATTAGAGCTGAAAATTGTCTGATTCAAGCTGGAAAGCTAGCTCCTAGGCCTCCAATGCCATTATTTCCAAGTTTAGAGAGCCCGAGTGCTAGTCAAGCACCTGTCTTAGCTCCTATTCCCACTCCTAGGAATTAGAGTTCAAATGAATCTTCTACTTCATCTCCAAGTGCCCCAAATGAGCTTCAAGAAGTCATGAAGCAACTGCAAAATCTAGGCAATGAGTTGGTTACTCTCAAAAGACAGCAAACTCAGGGTTTTAGACCTTCGTATCAGCCTCAAGCTCAACCAAATAGGCAGTCATATCAGCCTCAAAGACCACCTAATCCAGCTGCAAATATGAATCAAACAAGGCCTCCTGCCAATAGACCATTCCAGCCCTATAATCCAAATGCCATATCTGCCTCTAAGGCATTAGTACCAGCACAAAAACAACATTGCCCAGGAGTATGATTGGTGTTTTCCATGTAATGAACCTCATAATCAATCCATGTGCTTCAATGGTGCTTTGAATCAAGCTTTAATGGTGACAAGTACTGGTGTGGAGGGTGAGGAACAGTCAAGGAAACAACCAACAACAAGAAACATTCCAACAGCAATCAGCCCCAAATGACACCACATTGGTAAATTGGCAAGCAGAGGATTTCTGTGGCATGAATCAGGCAGTTTCTCAAGGTGTTGCAGCCAACACAAGGTCAAAAAGGAGAAATTTGGGTGAAGAACAGCCATTAGCCCCAGCCAATCCACAGCCTTCCACAGCTCCACAAATTATTGGCAAGCAAAGTCCCATTTCAAATGCACAAGGGAAGCCAAGAACAGCCGCTAGGCCAACTCAAATGCCAGCTGTTGCTGCCCACATCCAAGGAGATTTTAAATGTGCAAACCAAGGGAAAGCAAAGAGATCCTTCATCACCATTCAGTATCATTGATCAGATGAAGAAGACAAATGTCAATATATCAATGTGGGAATCCCTATCCATCCCAGGCCAAAGAGATCTGCTGCAAGCTGCCATGAAGGATTGGCCAACTTCGAATCAGTAGATCCAAATGCAGGAGAAGGTACTCACAAATGTTGCCCAGCCTGAAGGAAATCATGGAGCACAACAAGGTAAAATGCTGAAGCCTCCCCCTTTTTATGTTTCGTTAATCATTGGAAATCAGCTAGTGCATAATTGCATGATAGATTCTGGGGCAAGTAGCTCAGTAATGCCTAAACAGATAGCTGATCAGTTAGGGCTCCAGTATGAAATAACATCTAAGGGAGTAGTGCAGCTGGATGGGACAGCAATAGCAATAGTTGGAGTGATTAGAAATTTGAGTCTTACCTTGCATGCATGTCCAAATGTTGTTGTCTTACAAGATGTATCAGTCATAGACCTTCCACCACTCTTTGCCCTATGCTTGTCAAGGGACTTCACAGCCAAGATTGGGGGATATTTGTCTGCTGATTGGTCACACATGCTGTTCAGAATGAGGTATGGAACTAAGGCTACAATTAGGTCAGAACCTATTGCAAACTTCCACATTGAGCCCTACACTCCAAGTCAGATTAATGCCAATTGCTCGGCATTTGATCAAGAAGATCACCCTAGCACTGATGAAGCTGACACTAAGGTTGGAAGTATCCCGGATCTAACTCTTGATGAATGGGCAAGCAAGGTGCATGCTTTTGATCCTTATCAAGGAATAGAAGAATCTGAGCTAGGGAGTCTATTGTATACACGAAGAAAGTCAACCTATTCCCAGCATCACCAAGCCAAACCACAAGGATGAAAATGAGGTATGGCAGTTGTTTTTTTGATGGATCAAGGAGTAGACAAGGTGCAGGAGGTGGAGCCATGCTTGTTTCACCTCAAGGAATAAAGCATTATTCAGCTTTTAGATTTCAATTTGCATGCTCCAATAACACTGCTGAATATGAAGCCTTGGTGCAAGGGATGCATTGGGCAATCAAGAGAAAAATAAAGAACTTGCAAGTTTTTGGTGACAGTGAGCTGATTGTAAATCAGGTCAAGGGACAACATGCTGCCAAAAATGATCTACTCAGGTGCTACAAGAACAGGGTGTGGGACCTCATGGAATATTTTGAGGTTTTGGCATCAAGGCCATTCCTAGGAAAGAGAATCAAGCTGCTGACAGGCTTGCAGTAGTAGGGGCAGCCTTTGACATTGTAGAAAACATTCAACAAGACAAGGTACAACCAAACATCCACGTGATTGTGAGGCCTTCAGTGCCGGATAACGATGTCAGTTGGCAAGTATTTGAGAATGACCAGCAAATCATCCACTTCTTGCAAGAAGAAGCTGAGTTCTCAGCTAAGAATCAAGAGAAGTTGGAACAACAATATGGTGACCAAGTGATACAGCTGAGAACTGACAAGCTGCCCAAGGGACTTATCACTTTGGAGTCCATTTTTAACCCCAATGATCAGTTTAGAAAGGAGAAAGCAAACATTCAGGTCAAGAGAGAAGATTCAGTATCCATCTTGGTAGAAGAGAACAAACCATTGCAAATTGGAAAGATGACTACTGAGCAAGAAAGGTATGAGTTCATACAGCTATGTCAAGAATTCCCTGACGTGTTTGCTTGGAGCTATGAAGACTTGAAAGGTTTCAATCCCAACTTAGCTCAGCATACCATTGAATTGGATCCAAATACTAAGCCTGTCAGGTAGAAACAAAGACCAGTCAATCCACACATGGAGCCTCTCATGAGGAAAGAATTGGACAAGCTGATTGAGTCAAGCAATTATATTCCCAATCAAGCATTCTAGTTGGGTTGCCAACTTAGTTCCAGTCAGAAAGAAGAGTGGAGAGATCAGGCTATGTGTTGACTTCAGAGATTTGAATAGAGCCTCTCTCAAGGACCATTACCCACTCCCTTCCATGGAGCAAATATTGCAGGTCGTAGCTGGTTCAGAAAGGTTTTCACTACTTGATGGTTACTCAGGCTTCAATCAGATTATGGTGAAGGAGGAAGACCAGTTCAAGACAGCCTTCACAACCAAATGGGGCACATATGCTTACAAGAAGATGCCATTTGGACTGTCGAACGCCGGAGCAACATTTCAGCGAGCTATGGATATGGCATTCAAAGGCTTGATCAACAAGATAGTGTTGGTATACCTAGATGATATTATTGTCTTCTCAAAGAATGCTGCAGACCATCTCTTTCACCTCGGCAGGTGTTTCAGAGGTGTAGAAAGTTTGGAGTGTCTTCAAATCCTAAGAAGTGCATCTTTCTTGCACATGAAGGGAAAGCTCCTTGGCCATATTGTCTCCAAGGAAGGATTAGCAATTGATCCAGAGAGGGTTGAAGCCATAAGAGCACTACCATTGCCAAGCCACAAGAAAGCCCTTCAGAGTTTCTTGGGAAGGATAAACTTTGTCCGGAGGTTTGTCCCAGATTTTGCAGCCCTTGTCAAGCCCATCACCAAAATGTTAAGGAAAAGCATGGCTTTCAAATGGACGGAAGAAGGCAAGGAGAGTTTTGAAGCAATCAAAGAAGCCATCTCCCAAGCACCCACTCTCATCAACCCAGACTTTTCCAAGGATTTCATCCTCTATGCATTTGGAGGTGATGACACTATTTCTGCCATTCTGGTACAGCAGAACAAAGATAATGATGAACAGCCGATTGGCTTCTTCAGCCAGAGCCTAGGTGACTGCAAAATGAGGTACTCTTTTATTGAAAAGCATGTGCTTGCAGTAATCAAAAGCTTGAAGAAATTCAAGCATTTAGTCTCAAACAACAAGGTCCAGTTGCTGGTCTCACATGCTGGGGTTAAGGACTTCCTCCTCAACAAGGATTTGAATGAGAAAAGGGCAGGATGGATCACCCGTGTCATGGAGTATGACATTGAGATCAAGATCACCAAGCTGGTAAGAGGAAAAGGTTTGTGTGAGCAGCTCGCTTCCAAACAACCAGACAACCTAGAAGATGAAGAAGACGTTGTCCTGCTATTACAAGATGATCAAAAATAGGAAAATGATGATGTGTCCACCCCTTGCTGGACCCAAATATGATGCACTTCCTACAGACAGGCCTATGCCCTCCAGAGATGAGCAAGACCCAAAGGAGACACTTCAGATTGCAGGCTATCCCATATGCCATTGTTGATGGAGTTTTGTTCAAGAAAGATGTGAATGGAGTGCTGCTGAGATGCATTAGCACAGGTCAGATCCAAAGGGTATTGGAAGAATTTCATGGTGGACCAGTTGGTGGCCATTTTGCACCAAGAGTGACAGCTCTTAAAATCATGAAGGCTGGTTATTATTGGCCTAAAATCTTCAGTGATTGCTATGCATGGATCAAGAGGTGTAAGAATTGTGCATTCTTCACAGGAAAAGAGAGACTTGCAGCCCTCCCATTACATCCAATCTCAGTTGACCAGCCATTCATGCAATGGGGTTTGGACTTCATTGGAGTCATCAATCCCAATTCAAGCCAAGGGCACAAATGGATTTTGACAGCCACAGACTACTTCACCAAATGGACAGAAGCAGTAGCACTCAAAGAGGCAAATGAGTCTAACATCTTAGACTTTTATGAGCAGATAACAACCAGATTTGGTGTACCTGCCACAATAATTTCTTACAATGCATTAGCATTCATTGGATCCAGGGTGACTGAGTGGGCTGTCAAGAAAGGTATTTACCTAAGCACTTCATCAAACTATTACCCTCAAGGTAATGGCCAGGCCGAGTCTACAAACAAAAACTTGCTGAGGATCATTAGGAGGACTCTTGATGAGAATCAGAGGTCTTGGCATACCAAGCTGAAATCAGCCTTATGGGCTGATAGGATAACTCCCAAAAGATCCACAGGTAACTCTCCATTTAGGCTTGTCTACGGAAGAGAGGCAATCTTGCCCATGTCACTTGAGTTGCCAATGTTGGAACTCATGAAACAGCTGGAGTTGCTAGAGTTTGAGCCCATGGAGGTGAGGTATGCAGAATTGATGGAGCTGCAAGAGATCAGAGATCAGGCATCCCAAGCAATGGAAAAGGATCAGGCTTTGATCAAGAAGACCTTTGATAGGAAGGCCAAAGATAGATCTTTTCAAGTAGGAGATCTAGTGTTGAAATGGGATGTGGACAGAGCAAAACCAGGAAGGCATTCAAAATTTGATGCCATTTGGAGTGGCCCATACATGGTCACAAAGTGCAAGAACAACAATGCTTTCCAATTGGCCTCATTGGATGGTGAAGAACTGCAGATTCCAGTAAATGGAATCTATCTCAAGCGTTGTTTCTAGAGGGAGGTTCACTACATCTGTAAATATTATTTTAGATTTCCTTTCCTCCAAGTGCTTGTGCACATTTTTTTGCTGTAGTTTAGTTTTGTTTTCCCTAAGTGCCTTGGCACAGCTTGCTGTCCATGGAGATGTTTAGCATGTCTTTGCTCTCATCAGATAACATTCCATCTTCCTCCTTGCACATTCTGAGTCAGTTTGGATTCTAACAGAATATTTGATGACTCCATGCCCAATGGATTGCTTCAGGCAACTGGTATTTTCATCTAGCAGGCAGATGATCCCGCTGAGTCGCCAAATTGTCATCCAAAATTCACCTCCCAGGGTAATTTTGATAACATGCATCAGAATATTCAAGTCCCAGGCACATTGATTGATTCAGAGCAAACATCATGTTTCTGAGGTTCTCTCAGATATTTTTCTAACTCCCCTGGCCAAAGAAGAAAGGAGCAAGCTCTGAGAAAATGCAAAAAAGTTGCAGGAAGGCAAGTAGGTTAATCCAGGAAAAATCATGAAAATTGGCTAAGTCCTGCTCAAGAAAGCATTTGGGACATCCGGGACAAAAATGCGCGAACTGGCCGGTTCGGCCGAAATGAGCACAAACATCCTGAAAGCATTTGGGACAATCGGGCCAGAAGTACGCGGCGGGCGCGAAAAGCCGATCCGGCCGAAGGAGGAAGAAAAACGACTAACTGCCAAAGTCAAGACATTTGGGCCGCAAGGACGCGAATCGGCCGGATTGGCCGAAATGAGTCCAGACAGTCCAAAGCAAATTGGGACAAGTGGGAAAAAAAGGCGCGAACCGGGAGAAAAAGGTCAAGACAGTCTAGAAACAGTTTGGGACATTTGGGACAAATGGACGCGAACCGGCCGGTTCACGTGAAATCAGCACAAGGAGCACTAAGCATTTGGGACATCTGGGACAAAAAGACGCGAAGGGCGCGAAAGAGCCGGTAGGGCCGAGAACCAACCAGATCACGCCACGTGTCTCAAGGAGAAAAGTCAAAAAGTCAAAGGGGCAAGTTTTCGAGCACTGATCCGAACCAATGAAATAGCGCCACATGGCCAAGTTTAAGGGCCGCACAAGGAAATTTCAAAGGAAAGCCCACGAAAGATGGAGGAGAGAGAATTTCTCGTCCAATCAGCACGTGCCACGTGTCATCCAGGTGGCAGAGCGCGGGAAAGATTTCAAAACACGCTTTCACCTGTTTTGTGCCCTAATTCTTCAGATTGCCATAACTTTCGATCCAGAGCTCAGATTTGCACGTTCTTTATATCAACGGAAAGCTGGTGAAATTCTCTACATGATTCTGGGGTCAATCTTGCGTTTTGGTGCAGTCTGAAGGGAAGAAAATTGAGAAACAGCTCTGACACGTGTTCATGGCCAAAAATGACATTCCAGCGACCAGATTTAATGCAGAATGGGTCGCATTCTCCTGTAATCCGGTCAAAGTGACAGGGTATGGGTTTGTAAGGTCCCCCATGCCGTTTTAATGCACCTGTAGTCAAGAAATAATGGGCTCCCATGCCTTTGTACATTTCATGTCCCCTGGGTTCGACCCATGCAATGTTAAAAGCCAGATTTGGCTCATTTCAAAAGGGGGGAACATTTTTTGGGCATAGCAGACTTCTTCTTTCACCTCCAGCAAGGGATTGATGAAGGATCAGACCTCTCCAAGGATTGTAACAGTTTTCTTTTACCTCTCTGAGGGTGTAATGTGTGTTTTGACATTAAAATGATAATGCAAGCTCTGTGAATGGGTTTCAATCCTCTGTTTGTATTATTTGCTTGATTTCAGATACTAAATTATACATTATCAGTCTGTGTATGTCTTATGTTATGAACTTTGGTCTGTGTCTATTTGCATGACAAATATGTTTCACCACTCCTTTTTGGTGCATCACCATCTTTAGTTAGTTTCAATTTTTGCACTTCTACCCCTGTCTCCTTGCAAGTTAGAATAGGATTAGGATCTAAACCTCTGTAGTTTTACAAAATATAGATCTAAATCAGAGGAGTTTGAGGAACCAGCCTCTAATCTGGAGATTCCTCTCTCAGTTTTACAAGTCCCCACGCTTGGAGAGAGGTTTCCATGTTGTGCAATCACACTGGATGCAAGAGTGATCAACCTAGAAGCCTGATCTGCATCCAGGGGTTCTGTGAGTCTACAACATCAGAGATTCTAATTCATTTCCACTGTGATCGACCATTTCTTTTGTTTCTTTTTCTGTAAAAAATAGTGGTCCTAGGTCATGTCCAATGAAGGGGTTTGACCCTTGTCTATTAGAGGTTTCCCAAGTTTGCGCTTGTTGTTCCTCATATGTCTATTTCTTTAATCCTAGAAGTGTTTTAGGATCCATGTTTTCGTGATAGTCTCACTAGGGTAAGTTGTAAATGTGTTCAAAGCTTAGTGACCACCCCTAAGTGAAATGTAAGATGTAGTTGTTTAAGAGTATGAATAAATCAACAATGTGAAAATACCAAATAAAGTGAGTAATCACTAGTGACACAAGTGTTTGGTATTGAAACCTGTTTAAATGAAGTACCTCCTAGACTATGTTTCAAAAAGTAGTTTCACATCGCAAGATGATTAACAAGATGTTTTCACCTATGCCAAGTTCAAAGGAATGAACAAAACGTAAGTAAATACAAGAAGTCAATGCGACCTACCAATCAAGATATACGATGAGTAGCTAAAAATCGATTAAGACCTATATCTCAAAAAGTGCCAATTACAATTCGCAAATGACACAACAATATTACCAAGATATGCTAACCCACTTTGCGAGAAAGTGAAGTATTGATATCAAGATGTTATTGATATAACACGCCTAAAAGGTAACACCTAGCACTCTTTGAAATCGAGGTAATAATAGAACCGAACTAAAATGCTCAAAGTATAGCTAGGAATAGCTAAAAATGTGTGCAGTGTAACCTTACAGTATAGATATTTATGTCAAGTTTACAAGAAACAAGACGTAAATATCAAAATTGTAGTGATACGATACAAACAAGCTAACTCTTATAAGGAAGTCTGCGGTGATGAACCACGCCTAACTACAATGACGATGTTGACATGAATATCAAGATTACAATGGCTAATAATGACATGAATATGCCTCCGCACACTATATACATTTAACTTACCCAACCGCAAACATGAATGGGTGTAAACAGACATAAAAGTGACAGAAACAGTCGTTTGGTAACACAAAGGTAGTCACCCTTCTTCTGATCAACAAAGCATCAAAAGAATGTGAAGGAAGTAAATAAAAAAAGGATGAAAAATGCTGGTCTCACTTCAACAGAGTTTCATCTCGCCGTAAGACAAGTAAAAACTAGGTGAAAGTAATGTGTCACACGTTTCTCAGTGAAAATATGGTTCACAACTCAACACTATTTTAGAATGGTCAAAGAGGGATCCTGGCCAAAGTATATCTTCCTAGGTGGTTCTCTCGTCCTAGGTGCTACAAAGATTATCGACGAGCAGGATGATTTACCCAAAAAGTCGTAATGACTAGTTTGGGAGTATCTTGACTTTGCCTCCTTCAAGCACAGTGGGAAATAAATGCATCCAATTGTGTACTTAAAAGGGCCATGTAGGGAAAACTTGTAACTCTATCTCACAGAGGATTTACTAGTTAGATAGGTAGTGCCGAGCACTTCCCATTTCGTCCACAAGGTTACCTCTTGCGTGGAATACTTTGGGGTTCCTAGAACCACCCCCATTGTTGTAACTTAAGGCATTATGCCAAACGGGTTATGTTCCAGTTGAGCGGAGAGGGACGTACCCTTTTCTGAAACCTGTAATAAACTGTTTTGAATATTTTGTTCATTTTATCTTTTTTAATTAGATGTGGTTTGCTTGAACACTATTTGGCAACCTGTATAACAACTGTATTAGTAGTTTTCTAAATTTTGTTTCGATTCCTCCGTTCTTTGACAAGCGATGGCATTTTGGTCTTGTATGATGATTTTTAGTATTTTTCCATCAAAAGAGAAGGCATCATTTCTGATTCTCCAAATCGTCCAAGGACGCAAGAGAAGAGCATACGTGATTGCCTTCAAAAATCCAAAAGATATCAAATAGAAAAACACTTTAATTCAACTATGCCAATTTAACCAATTCCAACTTAAATACTCCTAACAACCTCAAAGCATCAAAAGGACTTAAGAATCGTTTATGATTCCCAAGATCGCCCCAAGGGACGTGAGGGAAGAGCATACGCGATCCTTATTCCTGTAAGTAAACAACTCAAAATATTACCTAATCAAATACAAACATGTAAAAATAGCCTACAAAGACAAATATATGATTAGATAAACCTGCAAGAAAGTTAGCACATCAACACCTTAATTTCAAAAATGTAAAAGGACACTTGCACCCCTTTTTTAGCACCTACGCACGGGTTAGGGCATATGCGCTACTTAAGGTTGTTTCAGCTTACAGTGCACCTGCACCACTTGAGAGGTGTGTGCGCCACAAAAATAGTATATGTGCCACTCTGTGGAATTTTTGGATTTACCAAGCACCTGCACCACCAAAGAGGTGTGTGCGCCACAAAAACATCATATGCGCTACTCTGAGAAAAATAGACAGAAAAACAGATAGAACAACCACATTACCAGAAAAATGTGTCTGCGCCACTAAAACAACATGTGTGTTCTGGTTAGGGCGTGTGCACCGATCTGAAAAGTTTCAGAATGTAGTGAAGGTACAGTATGAAACGACATATGTGCCCGGGTTAGTGTACCTACGTGCTGGTTAGGGTGTATGTGTCAGGGTTAGCATGCATGCTCCAGGGGTCGGAAGACAGAGTGACAAGTTTTAACAGTGTGACTATGCCATTAGAGAGACGTGTGCGCCATGAAAACTGCACCTGCGCCTGCATCAGGGTTAGCATGCATGCCAAATGTGTGCAATTATTTCTACAATTTAGCTAAATTTAAAGTAAGAAACTACCACCTAGAAATAGTTTCCTAACCTAGCTAGAAATGAGAAATGTGCGCCATCATGATGAAGAAATGAGAAAGTCCTACCCTTAACATTAATAACTTTGAAATGATCAAAACATAATGTAAATTAATGAACTCTATTCTCCTTAATTGCCTAATTTAACATTAAAATGAACTTAAGTAGTTCAATGGCAATCAAAAAAAAATTCTTTGCTTTGATCCTTCAATGGATGCTTGGGTGTGAGGCTTAGCTCTTCAAGAATGGAGGATGGAGATCTCAAGAATGTTAAAAGGCTATTAGTATGAAACTATTTTCTATCTTAATTTGTCTCTTGAGAGATTTAGGTGTGAGTGTAAAAGTAGAGGGAGGGTTGTTTATATATCCCAAAGGATAAAGGATTTAATACATCCTCATGAATGTGGGACTAATGTAGATGTAGAGTTAGTTATGGATAAGGGGGGTTTAGATGGGGTTGAGTTAACTTTAGGAGGGTTTATTTTGTCCTTAAGTGGCTCATGTGGATAAAGGGGGTGTATTAATTAATTAAGATGATTAATTAATACATGTGCAAGCTTTTATAAGCTTTTAGATGGATTTTAGTGTGATTTGGACCATTATGAGGGAATTAAACCAATTAAATAGTGATTTATTGATTTAATGAGAAGGGAGGCTAATTAATTAATAATAATTAATTAGACTAGATAGAAGGTGTTGATTAACGAAGGGTCGATAATTAGGGTATGTGTCAGATAGGAAACTTAATTAATTAGCATAATGTAATCAATCAACAACAATGGAAGAGAAGATGAGCGCTATTGACAATATGTTGTCAATTTGCGGGAAAGGAGATAATTAGCACAATTTAAGTATTTAAATTGCTCGGGTGTAATTATAGGTGTCTACACATACTTAAACTGGAGGTATCATCAGTGCACCTATGCTGACATATAGTATTATCTACTTTTGGATTGCTAAAAGCTGCTGTAGTTTGTAACATACGGAGCTCAAACTGAAAAAGTTGAAAGTATTTCTATCATAATTTGTTAACATTGAAAAGTCTGATATTGAATATGAAAATACAATTTTTTTTTTTTTTGTGTATTGCAGCCTTGATCAAATTTGAAAATTTGAAAATTTCCATACTGAAATATATTCTCATTTTTCAAATCAGATTGAATTCTTGTGAACTAGCAATTAGGCATGCCCCACTTTATCAGTGTTCTGCACAAACCGCTTTGTTCAAGAAGTTTCATGCGGTTAGCACAATGATCATGACTAGTCGTACTCAGTTGTCTTTTATGTGTTTTGCAGTTCAAAGGGAGATGGAAGTGATGTCATTGGAATTGATCTTGGCACCACAAATTCTTGTGTTGCAGTTATGGAGCGAAAGGTCAGTTTTTTAATTTTCTTTCCATTTGAAATTTCCTAATGTTGAAGATCCTCAAGAAAATAGGTGTTGGCTACAACTCCAATTTACATTTTTATGAATGAATGTTTTGCAAAGAGTAAAAATGAGCTTCGTCTTATTTGGTCATTTTTAATCAATGAGTTTTCCTTTTCCCTTGTTTAGAATCCAAAAGTAATTGAAAATTTGGAAGGGTCTCGCACAGCACCATCAGTTGTGGCTTTTACTCAGAAAGGCGAGCTACTTGTAGGTACCCCTGTAAAGCATCAAGCAGTGACAAATCTAGCTAACACAGTGTTTGGAACCAAGCGTCTCATAGGGAGAAAATTTGATGATCCACAGACACAGAAAGAGATGAAAATGGCCCCATATAAGATCATTCGAGCTCCAAATGGTGATGCTTGGGTTGAAGCAAATGGACAATAGTATTCACCGAGTCAAATTGGAGCATTTATTTTAGGAAAGATGAAGGAAACTACAAAATCTAATCTTGGCAGGAGTGTTGTAAATGCTGTCGTAACTGTTCCTGCCTATTTTAATGATTCTCAAAGGCAGGAAACAAAATATGTAGGAAGAATTGCTGGTTTAGAAGTAAAACGAATTATCAATGAACCGACGGCTGCTGCTCTATCATATGGCATGAATAATAAGGAAGGTTTGGTAGATGTCTTTGATCTGGGAGGGGGTACATTTTATATTTCTATCTTGGAAATATCAAGTGGTGTGTTTGAGGTAATTAAGAGTTCGGTGACATGATTATATGGTCCTCTTGTCTTTTCCTGATTGTTGTTGTTAGGATGATTATTCTTTTTCTGTGTTTTTGAGCTTTCCTTTTTCATGCAGGTTAAGGCTAAAAATGGTGATACTTTCATGGGTGGTGAGGATTTTTATAATGCCCTATTGCAGTATTTAATAGATGAGTTCAAGAAATCTGAAGGAATTAATTTATCTAAAGACATGCTTGCTGTGCAGAGGTTGCGAGAAGCTACCGAGAAAGAAAAAATAGAGCTTTCTTATACCACTTCCATAGACATTAATCTTCCCTTCATCACAACAGATGCTTCTGGTGCAAAAAATTTAAATATTACTCTGACTTGGTCAAAATTTGAAATGCTTGTAAATGATTTGATAGAACGAAAAAGCCAACCATGTGAGGATCGTATGAAGGATGCTAGTGTGACTCCCAAAGAGTTGAAAGAAGTATTATTGGTAGGAGGAATGACTAGAATGCCAAAGGTTCAACAAGTAGTCGCTGAATTATTTGGTAAGGAGCCAAGCAAAGGTGTTAATCCAGATGAGGCAGTAGCAACGGGTGCTTCCATTCAGGGTGGCATCCTTAGGGGTGATATAAAAGAGTTGTTGTTGCTTGATGTTAATCCACTATCTCTTGGAATAGAATCTCTTGGTGGAGTGGCTACAAAGCTTATAACTAGGAATACAACCATTCCAACCAAGAAGAGTCAAGTGTTCTCCACAGCAATTGATGGGCACACACAGGTTATAATAAAGGTCCTTCAAGGAGAACGTGAAATGGGAGCCGATAACAAGGTTCTTGGCCAGTTCGATCTTGTGGGCATTCCTCCGGCCCCACGCGGTGTTCCAAAAATATAAGTTACAATTGATATTGATGCAAATGGTATAGTCAATGTATCTGCACGTGATAAGTGTTGGAAATGATTTGTCTCAACCTTGTTTGGTTTATTCATTTAAGATTTTCCTACAACCGTTTCACATTGTCTAGGCTCTAAAAATAGAAATAGGAGTTGTCAAAAGATTCCCATATGATAGTATATCATGGAAAGGCTATTTTTAGAGATATTATGACAGATTTTATGACATCTATGAGGGTCAAAAATAGGGGAGAATATTATTGACGTGGGATCCTATTTTTAGACCGAAATCTTACTCTTTAATGCTATCCAACTCATGAGAGGTTTGGCACATGGTTTTGTAAATCATAGATGGTTTCTTGTATAACCGAAGGTCTATAAATTAAAGGCTTGGAGAAAGAAAATTCTTGGAGAAGTGAGTTTTAAGCTTGAGAGTAAGATAATACTGGTTACACTCCTGTAAGAAACTTGGTGTGGAAGTGTATGTAAATCTTCAATTATTATATCTTGTCAAATACATTGAGTGGAATAATGGAGTGTTGGGTTTGTTTCTCCAAAAGGATTGTAGCCTACATACATCTGGTGTTTGAACCATGTTATAAATATGGTGTTGATTTATATCTCTGTAACTGTTTGTACTATCTCTGAAAATTTTGCATAAGATATATCCGCTTTTATTTGCATAGTATGCTTAGATCCACTACTCTATATTATCCTATACAACTGGTGTGCTAGAGCCACAACAACTTTGGTATCAAAGATTGTGGTTTGTTGGGTTTTTTATGTTGATCCAGATTTGAGTGGGAGCTTGTGCAGAGAATAATTTGTCGATCTGAGTGCAGATATTTTACAACAATGGAAAAAGCAAAACTGGGAGGAATACACAGGTAGAGAATTGTTTGACGGCTGCAAACTTATCAATTATGGAAGATGTAGATTGAGGATCTATCTGGTTGATCAAAGAGATCTATGGTATTTACATGTTGAATGAGAAGGTCCATAGACCTATGGATCCATTTTTGGATGCACAATGATGAAGTAATGGATAGATTCTTAACAGATAAAGGTCTTATTGGACTATGTCTATGTAAATTCGATCCTGACAACATCTGTGGCTTCCAATATTATAGAAGTCCACTTCTATGGAGAAGGGTTGGATGAAATATTTTCTAATTTATATGAAAAATCTAAGTGCTCTAGTAAATAAGATTTTATTTGATGAAGAAACTATGTAGTTCCTTAAGAATGCATGAAGGTGGATCAAATGCATCTGAGTCATCTTGAATGATTTCAGAGCTATGTTGGTAAATCAGTTGAGCTCGGTTGGGGTTGACATATTGTTTGATGATGAAGTGAAAGGCGCTTTTATGTCTGTATGTTATTTGTCTGCCAGAATCATGGAGATAACCTATGGTAATGGTTGTTAGTAATAAAACTTTAGTCACTAATGAATATTTTGAAGTTTGATGATGTTGGTTGGTATAATCTCCGAATGAAGAAATTCGCAAGAAGGAATGTCTCTAGATGAATGCATCATATAGGAATGCTTTGAATGTTTGAGAAAGAAAGGGCAGGAAAGAAGGAGAGATCCAAGAGTAAGAGTAATGCATGGCCAATCCAAGAGTCAAGGGATAATAGATCTAAATCCAAAGGTAAGTCCAAGGTGATACCTGTTGGAGACTGTGGAAAGATCTGGACACTGCAAAGAAGGGATTATTGGTCAAAGAAGATAAAGAGAACCAACAATCAGAAGAAGATTTAGATGAAGAAAATATTAGCTTTGGCCACTCATGCAAGTGATAATGCATGGAAGATAGACTCTTAGTGCATCTTTCCACATGAATCCTAACAATAATAGAATTAGTAAGTCATGCATTTTATGATGGTGGTAAGAGTTTCTTTCCATAACAATTCTTTCCCTAATAAGGGTTAGTTTTAGAAATTATGTCCACGTGAAATTTTCTGATGGCATGAATTAGAATATTGGGTGATGATGAAACTTGCAGTATCCCATGGACTAGCAAGGGGAAGTTCATCTATCAATTGCAGCAATGAAAATACATGCGAGTATGCATGTAAAGTTTTGTGAGGCAGGTGTGCCAATGCTTCATGAGGAATCTTATGGTGATTGCAAGAGGAAGTAGATAGGTGTACATTATACCATCTGGTTACATGCACGATTGACATGCAATAGCAGACTCTTAGATAAGTCACAAAGCCAGTAACTTTGTTGTGGTGAGAGGTAAGAAGGTAGGAACGTTATATTTATCTACCTGATGGTTACTGGATTCCTGGGTACCCAAGGGGCTCTATCTACCAGAATCAAAATTACCTGCAGAGAAGACCATGTTATGGCACCAAAGGCTTGGCCACATTGGTGAGAAGGAATTTAAAATCCCTAAAAAATAAGAACCTCGTTGAGGGGTTGAATGATTGCAATCTGGAGTTTGATTTCTGTGAGCATTGTATTTATGGCAAACAAAACCAAGTTCAGTTTTACTCGTCTACTCATAAGTCTTCATGTATCTTAGATATAATCCATTCGGATGTATTTGGTCTTGTTAAGGTTGCTTCTATTTCTAAAGCATTTTATTATGTTACTTTCATTGATGATTTTAGTAGAAGAACATGGGTATATTTCTTAAAGAGTAAATCTGAAGTTTTTAGTCGTTTCTAGGAATTTAAGGCTATGGTTGAAACTCAAACTGGGAAGAAAATTAAGTGTTTGAGATCTATTAATGGTGGTGAGTACTATTCTGTAGACTTTGACAGATTTTGTACAGATTGTAGGATTAAAAGACAAAAGACAACTTCGTATTCTCCAGAGCAGAATGGAGTTGCAGAAAGAATGAATAGAACGTTGATGGAGAAGGCTAGGAGCATGTTGATTGGAGCTGGTCTAGAAAAGAGGTTTTGGGTTGAAGCTGTTACCACTGCTTGCTATTTGATAAATATATCTCCTACATCAGTGCTTGTTGATAAAATGCCAATGGAGGCATGGTCGGGGAAAAAGCCTTCAATTAGACATCTGAGATTTTTTTGTTGTGAGGCATATGCACATGTGCCTAAGGAGAAGAGAACAAAGTTGTATTTTAAGGCTGTCAAATGTATCTTCATCGGATATGGATATGGTGTGAAAGGATACAAGCTTTGGGATCCTATTGCACAAAAGGTAATATACTCTAGAAGTGTTATTTGTAGAGAGATTAAATCTTCCCCTGTTAATTTTCAGCCAGAACAACTTAAAGAAAATGAACAAAAAAAGGATGTGGTTCAACTTCCTTTTACACCTGAGAAAGTTGAATCGAGACCCCAAAATAGACAAGAATCCATTGAGGAGAGCTCACCAATCTTTAAATCTTTAGAAGAGGAAGAAGTGGAAGAATCTCCACCTCAGCTTGTTTGAAAGTCTACAAGGTCCAAAAGGCAACCACCTGAAAGGTATGGGTATTCTCCTGATGATTGGAAGTGTATATTTGCTTTGAGTACTAACATTGATGAATCGAGATCTGTACAAGAGGATTTGGGTATGAATGATGCAAAGTCCTAGAAAATAGCCATGGATGAAGGGATGGCAGCCCTTAAAAATAATGATACATGGGACCTTGTACCATTTCCTGAAGGTCGGAAACCTGTTGGATGTAAATGGGTGTTTAAGAAAAAGATTGGTTCAGATGGAAATGTTGAAAAGTATAAAGCACAGTTGGTTGTGAAGGGTTACTCTCAAGTTGAGGGTATTGATTATGGTGAGATATTCTCTCCTATTGCTAAAATGACATCCATTCATTTTTTATTATCTATTGCTTCATCATATGACCTAGAGGTTGAACAAATGGATGTGAAAACTGCTTTCCTTCATGGTGACTTGGAGGAAGAAATCTATATGACACAGCCAGAGCACTACATGGTGAAAGGTAAAAGAAAGATGGTTTGTAAGTTAAATAAATCCCTATATGGCCTTAAACAAATTCCTAGGATGTGGTACCAGAATTTTGATTCATATGTGTTGAGTTTGGGGTTTGTGCGGTCTAAATCTGATCACTGTGTATATTTTAAATCTGATGGTGATTGTTTCCTGGTAATTACTTTATATGTTGATGACATGTTATTTATTGGGAAAGGAAAAGGTTTGATTGCAAAATTGAAATCTCAGCTCTCTACGAAATTTGAAATGAAAGATCTTGGTGCAACAAAACACATACTTGGGATGGAGATTAGAAGAGATCATGAGAATAGAAAGCTATGGCTTGGCCAGAGTAAGTATGTTTGTTCTATTTTGCAAAGGTTCAACATGCAGAATTGTAAACCACTTTGTGTTCATGTTACTTTGGGAATGAAACTCTCCATTTCACAATGTCCTTCATCCCCATCGGAGATGGAAGAAATGAGCAGAGTTCCTTACTAGAGTGCAGTTGGAAGCTTAATGTATGCTATGGTCTGTACAAGACCAGACATTGCCCAAACAGTGGGAGTTACTTCTCATTTTATGTCTAATCCTGGAAGAATGCATTGGGATGTAGTTAAGAGGGTCTTCAGATATTTGCGGGGTACATCAGAGTACTCTATATGTTTTCATGGAAGAGGAGATCAACATTCCCTACGTATTCATGGTTTTGTGGATTCAGATTGGACCGGTGATGTCGATAGCAGAAGATCCACTAGTGCATATGTGTTTACTCTTAATGGTGGTGCAATTAGTTGGATGAGAAAGTGACAGGCTATGGTCACTTTGTCCACTACTGAGGCAGAGTACATGGCAGCTACTCATGCCTGTAAAGAAGCCATTTAGCTGAAGCGTTTGTGTTTAGATATTGGATTAAAACAGCATGCATCTACAATATACTGTGACAGTCAGAGTGCAATCTGCCTTGCAAAGAACCTGACTTTTCATGCCAGGTCCAAACACATTGATGTTCAGTATCACTTTGTGAGAGATATGGTCAAGGATGGAAGGGTGAAGCTGGAAAAGGTAGAGACAGTTGCGAATGTTGTAGATATATTAGCTAATCCCGTGAGCACAACGAAATTCACGTGGTGTTCCGAGTCTATAGGCCTCTCGGCCCCTAGAAATCCATGATGGTATCTTTTCCTTGGCCCTTGCAAGGTATTCGACAAGTGGGAGATTGTTGGAAATGAGGTGTCTCAACCTTGTTTGGTTTATTCATCTAAGATTTTCCTACAACCATTTCACATTGTCTAGGATCTAAAAATAGAAATAGGAGTTGTCAAAAGATTCCCATATGATAGTATATCATGGAAGGGCTATTTTTAGAGATACTATGACAGATTTTATGGCATTTATGACGGTCAAAAATAGGGGAGAATATTGTGGACGTGGGAGCCTATTTTTAGACTGAAATCTTGCTCTTTAATGTTATCCACCTCATGAGCGGTTTGGCACATGGTTTTGTAAACCATAGATGGTTTCTTGTATAACCAGGGGTCTATAAATTGAAGGCTTGGAGAAGCAATAGGAGTAGTGAGTTTTAATCCTCCTAGAATTGTTTCTGGTGATACTCCTGTAAGAAACTTGCTTTGCAAGTGTATGTAATCTTGTTATTAGATTTTAAATACATTGAGTGGGCTTTCGGAGTGAGGGGTTTTTTATCTGAAAGGATTTTCCCCACGTATATCTAGTGTTTTTGTTTTGTTATGAATATGTTGCTGATATTTTTGTAACTGTTTTACTATGTTGAAAAGTTTTGCATAATATCTATCCTCAAGATTAGCGTAGGAAGTTGTTTCGCTACTCTTTATTTCCTATCAATAAGGCCACTGGTAAGGAACATGCTATAGCCATTAAACCTTCTGGAGAAATTTCAAAAGCTGATATTCAGAATATGGTTAAAGAAGCAGAGATGTATGCCTAATGATATCATCAAAGGAAAAAATTGATTGAGGCTAAAAACCAGGTAGACAACTCATTATACACAATAGAAAAAAGTCTTAGCGAGTACAAGAGTAAGCTTCTAGATAATATAGTAGGTGAAATTGAGTCTGCAGTATCTGACCTAAAGAAGGCAATGGAAGGGGAGGATGCAGAGGAAATACTTGCCAAGATTGATGCAGCGACTAAAGCATCCATGAAAATAGGACAACATCTGTAACAACAATCTAGTGGGTCATATGGCTCCTCTGGAACTCCTGGAGGAGACCAAGTACCTGATGTAGATTATGAAGATGTCAAAAAATGAACAATATCCTATATTTGAAAATGGACTATGGTTATATTATGATTAATAATTTTGTTAGATAACTTGTAATAACCTAGCATAATATGATCTCTCAAGGATTAGGAACTACTAACCAGTACAGGCATTCAGGAAAGCATAGTGCTTGCTGAAGTAGATATCTTGTAATAACCTAGCATAATATGATCCCCCAAGGACTAGGAACTACTAGCCAGTACAGGAATTCAGGAAAACATAGCGCTCACTGAAGTAAATAATTAGTGTCTAGGAAACTGAGTCCTTGTAGTAGAAGATTTCCTTGAGCAAGAGTGTTTTTTTAAATCCTAAGTTTTTTGAACTATAAAAAATCTAAAACTGGTTTCAAGAACTCATTAACGAGTTTTCCCAGTAAATATCAAATGTAATGTACAGATTAATGATCTCTTGAAATAATTTTTTAGAGTTCAATTTGATTATTTGTACCTTGAAATTGTGGAACACTAATTGAAATTTGGCCAATGAAATTAGTCTGAAAATATGCTTCGGGTAGGAGTTGGAATCTCAAACTGCTGGGCACAGGGATTCTTGATTGAAATTATAGCTTCTCAATTGGTTACAATGACAACAAGATGAAGCCTGACTGCATAAAATATGTTTCAAAATATTCTTATTACTATGGACAATGCTGGGGATTCTTTCAAAGTATTTGCTGACAAAGTTTTTCTGTCCAAATTGAAACAGGAAGATGACCAAGGTGTGTGCTATTACTACTTGGAAAACAAGTAGTAATTATTGTTTTCTTTTTCCAAGTGGCTAAAAAAATTGTTTGCTATTCATTTTAATCTTTCTATTATTTTTTATAACCATCATGTTCTGTATTTTGTATGATTAGAAATCCAGGTTAAGAGTTCCTGATAATTGAATAATCATTAGGAATCTGTTGCATGTACTAATATTTAACTACGATTACCTATTAATTCTGAATAATAGTATGGATGTCTATGTTTGTCTGTTTTATTTCTGCATCTAGGTCTCAAGAAATAACAAATTTGCTTTTTGAGATTTCCCTTGTGAGTTGCGACGAGTAGTATTAGGGCATGGTCCCGTAGACCTACTCCATCTTCTATTTTCATGTTGCAAATGGTCCCATGTTTATTTTTTCAACAGGCTACAAGAAAAATCTAAACTTGGACCTAGAAATCAGGAGCTCCACATTTTTTGCCCCCTAAACTTCAGAGGTAGCTAGAGAGGCGGGGGATGAGAGTTTCCTCCTACTCTTTAGGCTGTTTTGTTTCCATGTGGTATCAAAAATGCATTATGACCACAAATTTTGGTCATTTTTGGAGGGAAAATTGCAATGGGTTCCTAAAATATCTCAAGAAGAAATTGTAGAGGAAAATGGTAAAAACATAGGACCTTAAATTGGTTATATAATTGATTCTATACATAATCTTCAATCATAAAGATAAATGATTGTGTTGAGGTGATATAATGGGATGGTGACGTGAGCACTGACATAGTGGTACCATGGGCCGCCTCTCCTAAAATAATTCAGCTATAGTTGCTGCAACTGAGAAAATGTAGGGATACTTTAGCACACGTATGGTCCTCTTGTATTCCTAAATTGTCTCAATATTACTCGTGAGATGTTTTAGGAACTTGTAGCAAGTTGAATGGTCCCATTGATATTTTAAAATTCTTATTCAATTGACTACAATAACCTATAAAAATTCATTACCAGGGCAATATTCTAAAAAATTTCAAAATTTATTCAACATTTATAAAAACTTTAGTCAAAAGACTATCTCAGACAGACCTTGAATTGTTAAAATTGCTCAAAATATTAGTGTCTAGTATAAAAATTTCTCGCATAGCCCCAACACAAAAAATTTAATGGACTGATGAAAATTTTAATTATAAATCTGCTCCCATAGCTCTGGTATGGAAATTTTAATGAACTGATGAAAATATCTTATTTTAACTTTGCCTAAATTCTTTATGGACTCTTAGGAGTGGTTTGTGTTCTCAGCTTTATTAGGGTTTCTCGCTTACATGTCATACTGCAGCCTCTTCGGGCATTGAGGGATAGTACTTTACTTATTAAGTTCTAGGGTCTCTCACCCTTTAGGCTTGCCTATGTAATGCCATCTCCACTTCAAGCATGAATATTGATGTCAAGATTAGAGCTTGTGGAGCTACGAAAAATGGCACCGCCTCAGAAACGTCTCTGAAAATTTGTCCCGAAGGTCTTTCATGAGGTAATGTTTCTCTTCCTGATGTATTACCCATTTCTAAATTTAATGTTATGTTCCAATGGCTTGAACAGTTCTGCAAAGTACCGATTAATATTTGGGTTGTATCCCCTCTGAAAGCATGCTTAAGTTTTGAGTTAACTTAGCCTGGGCCATTCATGGCATCCAACTTGAAAGTGTACAAAACATGACTAAATAATTTTTCCTTTTTTGGTATTTGACCCCTTGCATGCCCCAACCATCTTGAACCATTCAACTACTCGTAACTCCCTGTTGGTTCTTTCCCCTCAGACTAAAGACTTTGAGGTGTCTGAGTTTGCGGCTCTTAAAGTCCCAGTCTGGGTGGAGTTCCTTGGTTTTCTGCTTTTATGCGTGATTTTTCTTCACCAAATCACATGCTTTATTAAGAGAGTTGTTTGCATGGAACCACAATGATTTTATAGTGCCGGTCCGTAGAAATGGGTCTACGTTGAAGTAGGGAAAATTTTAGTCGCGAATATTCATAATATGGCGAATATTCCATTTTTGAAAATTTTGAAAAGGTAAATTTTTTGGCACGGGTCAGTGACCTGTTTGCCTAAAAATTACACTTTAATTTTTTTTAGGGGTCGGCTTCACCTACCCTTGAAAAATATCCCCTATATAAACCTAGATTATTCGCCAGGTAGAACACTTCTACTTCACATTTTTCAACAATATGATATATCCCGTATTATAGACGCGCGACAAGGGGGTAAGTTATTGACGCGCGAAAAGGAGGGTTTGCAGACAAGGAGATACTGTAGATATTGACGCATAGTAGACGCATGACAAAGAGTTTTTTGACGAGTGACATGGAGATTTTTTTGATGAGCAAGAAGAGGGCAGAGGCTGCAGACGTGCGACAAGATATTTGCTTTCGCGCGTCAAAAAAATGCATTGACATGCATCAACAGACCTCATTGACGCGCGTCAACAACCTTACCCCCTCAGTGATGTGCATCAACAGACCTCAGTGACGCGCGTCAACAGACCTCAGTGACGCGCGTCATTACGGTTTTTGATGTGCATCACTGAGGTTGTTGATGCGCGTCAATGAGGTCTGTTGACGTGCGTCACTGAGGGTTATTTGTTGACACGCGACATTGACAGATAGTTGACGCGTGACAAGGAGGAACAACAGATATTGACGCATAGCAGATGCATGAAAAAGAGTTTGTTGATGCGTGACATGGAGATTTTTTGATGAGAAAGCAGAGGTCAAAGGCTGCAGACGTGTGACAGGAGATTTTGCTGTCGCATGCGTCAACAAGGTTGCATTGTCGCACGTCAACAGACCTCATGACGCGACAACAACGGTTGTTGACGCGCGTCAAGAGGTTTGATGACACGCGTCAATGCATTTTTTTTGATGCGTGACAGCAAAAAATATCCAGTTGTGCGTCTGTAGCCTTCTGTCGCAGCACTTGACAATCTTTTTTCAGGTGAAAATTTTTCATACAAACCCCAAAAAATTCGCCTTCCCTGTGAAACTGGTTCTGGGGGTATTTTCGCCAAGGTATTCTCCACCTCTGATTTCCAAGAGGTCTCTTAAAATGAACCCTACTTCAGCCAAAGTTGATAGATTGATTCAAAATCACCCCTAATAGAACTGAAGGACTTCCTGTGGAGATCCAATTGACCCATACTCAACTATTCTCAGTGAGTTCTTTTGAAATGGAGGTCTAGTTATTTGTATGAAAACATGGATGTTCCTTTTTTTTACAATCTAGTATCCTATAAAACTATGGTGGTATTGATAGGAATGACATACCATTGTTAGAATTTATCATTATTGATTTGGTATGTGTCTTTTCTGCTCTTAAGATCTTTTTGAAATAGGAATAGTGCTTGGATACCCACTCCACTTTCATTCCTTGCATATGGGTCCTCCACAACCAATTATCCTCCTGCTGAGATTGGTAGTTTATAAATGGTATCTCTATGGCTCCCCACATTTTATCAATCATCACTTGATCAAATTAAGGTGTAGAGGATCAATCCATTTGGTTTGTCAGAGAATTGTGTTGATTCCCATGTCGTTCCTTATCTACATCTAACTCAAGTGTAGAATATAGTAATCCTTGTTAAACTTCCATCATATCCTAAAATATTGGGTCTGATAGTTTGAGTGAAAGGATATGATATTAGTTGTCATGTGCTATTCCTTTCCTATAGGTCGGGTTCAATCAAAATATTGGTTCTCAATCATTTCTCGAGCATCTGATATATACCTGTTGACCTTATGTTGTCAATTTTAATAAAATATATTTTTACTTTTCCACCTACCCCCTATTTCCAACTTTGATACAACCCTAGAATCATCTATGAACCTTGTTTTCAGTTAGCCTTTTGAATGATCCAATAATCCATATTTAAGTGTACCTTAAGCTATGTGTCTGAATTAGGTTTTTGGTGTGTAAATCTAAACTGATATATTTCATTTTCAAAGGTTAGTTAATCTAACTTAGTCCTGATCTTTTGGGCTGTTTGCAATATTACCTAAGAGTTATCGTACAACCTAATCACCTAAGGTGAATATTTTTTATTTTTTGTTCTCTAAGGTGTTAAAATGTAAATTTCCCTCTGATCTAACCATAATTCCACTAATTTTTCCACTTGCTATGAATGGGAACCTAAGGGATCACAAGTTTCTAGATCGAGTGGAATCTATGGACATTTAAATTATGAATTCATTGAGCTGATAAGGATTATTCTCCCTAGGTCCTATGCAGGTTAATTATCCAACAAAATTGTGAAATCCTTCTAACGTACCCCCAGCTATCATCTAAATTAATGGAAACTCTATGTTTATAGCATTGTGTCAGAGGAAATTATTTCCAACTTTGGCAGGCGGTGGCTATGAAATCATGCATTGCAGGATTTAAACCTAATTTAATGCAATTATCGTTCATGGGTCCTAGAACATGGACCTCTTTGAGAGACTTATGGTAAAGGGAATTTTCCTTGGTTGTTTCATACGATGCGTGATATGCTGGTATTTTTCCACTCTGAATGAGCACTGGTTTTTCAAACCAGCAGTTTGCTCTTTTGAACTTGCAATTTTGTATAGTTTATAACCTAATTCTGTGTCATGGGGAATATATAAGATCCTTGGTGTGTAAATTATTATTTCCTAGGATTTCTAAGCTTCACTTGTGAGCTTACCAATTCCACTGTACAATCATCCTATTCTACATCCAATCAAGTAACTTCTTTTTTTTTATGGATCTTGTGTATCCTAATCTAGTTATCATTTCTAACTGTTACAAGCTTGGTTCCATTGGCATGGCCACTTCTACTTTGTATAAAGAACTTTGAAATTGAGTGTATCATATATTGTGCATTGATAATTTATTAACTGGTATTCCCTTAGCACTACTGGGTTATGTGTAATCTTGGGTAATCATCCCTTTGAATATTTATTTATTTTGTGACTATCTTATTATGAACCTTGTTTTTCATTGTTCTTTTGATCCTCCATTTTCTGTGGATTAGACTTGGTAAGATGTAATATGGTAATGCCCAATCATGGAATTCTTTTGTCGCATGTACCTTTCATTTTATGTATTAATAACTAATGTGGCCATGTATTTCCAGATTCAATATGGTTTTCTTGGTGAAACCATGAAATTGGTGAATAATATTCTTATATCTTAAGATCCTTAGTGGTATCTCATGCTACATAGTTGTAGTGGTTATGGTGGCTTCTACTCATTTAGTGAAGTAGTTGTGTTGTACTGATTATACATCTAGCATTTGATCTAGTATATGGTGGATGAATCGGGCCTAAAAAGCTCTTATCTGACTGATTTATTCAAATGGTAAAAACATGCCGTATTGGAATTTGGAATAAAAGGTTTTAAAAGACTACTTTGATTTGGATTTCCAATACCTTTGGTAGATCATCATAATAATTGCTTCAACCTGGCTATGAACGTATTAAAGCAACGTTTTCTTCACCATGATTTTACTTTTGCAATAACATTTTCACATTTAATTCACCACCAAAATGTCCACTCATTATTCCCCTCATGTGGATTCACTAAGTATTGTTTCCCTTTCATGTGCAAGTGTAACCTTAAATAATATCTCATATTTTCCTAATTATTTACATGAATCCTTTAGCGAATGTGAATGGAAATGACTCTAGTGAACAAGTTGTTTGATTTCTACTTTTCTAAATAATGATCTTATAGAACTCCATCTTGCAAGTAATTGCACAATTTATGGTCTAGTTGTTTATTTTGAAGGTAACCGTGAATGTTAGCAATACGGGTATATGTTGAAAGATTATTCATTGAGTGGATTTCGTGTTCTTCTTGTGAATTCTTGGTTGATCTTGGAAAATTTGTACCTATAAGTTATTATATATTGATTTGGTTTATCAATGTCCCCTCCAAGTTTTTGCATTACATCTTAGAAATTGTATTCTTTAGAGTTGAAATGGGTTCATCCATCTAGAAGACTTATTCTTAATCAATAGTGGCTTATTCATATAAGGTATCACAATGGCTTGGTTATTTATGTGAAAGAGGGATTCACGAGAACTATGATGTCAAAATTAATGCACCACAACGAAGTTGCACTCTGATGGTAATGTCAAGCCAACGTAATACTCCAAGATTAAGAAACAATGGAAAGAAGATTACAAGTAAGAAGAATGGGTCTACTCATGCTCATAGATCAAAAAAGAGGAAGTACAAATAGGGGTGTTGTGTAACCCCCATGCCTAAACAGGAAATAAACTCAATGATGCCACTGACGCATATGACAATGCTGACGCATATGACACCACTAGTGGAGGAGTTACAATTCCAAATAAGGAATGTAACTCCTATGACACATTGACGTAAATGACAATGTAGATTCTATGACAGAATCTGACACTTGTCATTTGACTTCCTAAGACCTATGACTCTCGCAAGGTGAGATGACTCACCTAGGTGATGTAGACGATGACTGGAAAGTCACACACACTAACACCCCCCCTTCATCAAAAGTTGAGGAAGAGGTCAAGGTAAGCCAGAACAGAAAAAGAAGACTCCCCTAGACAACTAAGAAAGATGTGTCAATGGGGCCCGGAAACTAAAGGCATGAAGGTGCCCATATACAAACAACATCTTTTTGGAAAGAAGAAGTGGACAAGGAGGACTATATAGCTCAAAGAAGATGGGCGGCTGCAGCAGACCTCACCCCAAGAAGAGACCGCAAGTGAAGAAACTTCACCTCAGTGAAGGGCTTGGTGAAAATGTCTGCAACCTGATCAGCTGTCTGAACATACTGTATGTCGATGATGTTTTCATGTATCATCTCCCATATGAAGTGCATATGAATCTCAATGTGCTTCGTCCACTGATGCTGAACTGGATTTCTACAAATTGATATAGTGATCATGTTGTCACAGTAGATAATGATAGGCCACCAAAAGTGGATGCCAAACTCTATCATGATACCCTGTAACCAAACAGCTTCTGTGGCAGCGTTAACTGCTCCTCTGTATTCTGCTTCTGTCAATGATATGGAAATGACGTGCTACTTCTTGTTGGACCAACTGATAGGACCTGAACCAAGAGTGAAACTATAGCCTGAGGTAGACTTCCGATGATCTAGATCACTGGCCCAATCTGAGTCTGTAAATCCAACCAAGTCAATCTCAATCCCTCTTAAGTAATGAATACCATCTGTGTGATTACCACGAACATAGTGAAGGATCTGCTTTGCTACTTTTAAGTGCAGCTCATGAGGCTCCTACATAAATCTGGACATGATCCTGATGGCATACGATAGATCTGGTTGAGTGTGAGTAAGGTAGATCAAGCTTCCCACCAACTCTCGATAAATGGTACCGTCAACCAAGGGGGAAGAGCAATCAGAAACCAACTTAATCCCAGAAAGAAAAGGAGTAGGTGAGGACTTGCAGTCAGACATGTGAAACTGAGTAAGCAAATCAAGAGAGTACTTAGGCTGCGAGATCATAATTCCTGAGTCAGATTGTGAAATCTAGATCCCAAGAAAGTAATGAAGCAATCCTAAGTCAGACATGGAGAACTTGTTGGCCAAGGAGATCTTCAAAGAATCAATGATAGAGGAAGAGCTACCTGTGATCAACAAGTCATCAACATAGAGAACAAGAATAAGCATGGAGTCATTCTGTCGCATAATATACACATTTGGGTCAGAGTGACACCGAGTGAACCCTGATGCAAGTAAAAAGGAGTCCATCTTGGCATACCAAGCCCGAGGGGCTTGTTTAAGGCCATAGAGAGACTTATTTAATTTGCAAATGAGGGATGGATCATGGACATAACCTAGAGGTTGTTCCATATAGATCTCCTCCTCTAGGTCCCCATGAAGGAAGGCACTCTTAATGTCCATCTGGTGGACTTCCCATCTGTTAGTGGCAGCGATGGAAAGGGTCAGTCGAATGGAAGTCATCTTCACAAGTGGAGTAAAGGTTTCTAAGTAATCAACCCAAACTACCTGGGAGAAACCCTTAGCTATAAGTCACACTTTATACTTCTCGACTTCTCCATTAGCTCCATACTTTGTTCGATATACCCACCTACACCGAATGATTTTTCTTCCTTTCAGAAGAAGGGTAAGATCCCAAGTGTCATTATTTATGAGTGAGGAATACTCCTCATCCATGGTAGAATCCCACTCAGGAATCCTAGAAGATTCCTGGAAAGATGGTGGATCAGAAGCACAGGTGAAGAAAGAGTGAGGTCCAGTGAAGTCTGAGCAAGTACCTCTCTCATCCAAAGGATCTCCAACTAAATCTCTAGCACTCTGTAAATTTTTCCTGGCCCAAAGAGGTCCTGAAGGCTTGGGCTCAGAGTTAGAAGATTCTTCACTTGAGTGAGAAGGGACATAGTCCTCATCATCACTACTATTAGAATCAGAAGACTCAGAAGTTTGAGGATTGGGAGGAGTAGGGAGAGGCGGAACTCACTCAACAACATCATCATCTAAAGATTTAGAATCTGAATCAGTGGGAAAAATAACCTTAGTGGCAGTTGAATTCAAGGATGACTCATCAAACTTCACACTCCTCTCAATATAAAGCTCACGGGTGGTAGGGTTCAATAATCGATATCCCTTCACGCCATCAAGATACCTAACAAAGATACAAGGTTTGGATTGTGGATCCAATACCTTGCGTTTCTTTTTGGGAATCCAAGCCATAGCCTTGGATCCAAAGACTCGAAAGTGCTCGACGTCAGCTTGTGTCCAAACCAGGCTTCAAAGGGTGTCATCCCTCTTACTACCTTATGTGGAACACGATTCTGAATATAACAAGCACAATTCACTGCTTCAGCCCAATACTATGGAGGAAGAGATTTCGAGTGAACCATACAAGTAGCCATCTCCTTTAAAGTTCGGTTCTTTCTTTCTGTAACTCCATTTTTGGAAGGTTGTAAGCAACTGTACGCTACAAAGCAATCCCCTCAGAAGTGTAGAAATCCTCAAACCTGTTTCTCACATACTCGCCTCCATTTTCGGTTCGAAGAACCTTGATAGACCATTCCACTTGTTTCTTAGCAAGAGCCTTAAAGTTTTGAAAATGCTCAAAAACTTCAGACTTAAGCTTAAAAAAATATACCCAAGTATAACGCGAAAAGTCATCAATGAAGGTTAGTATATATAGAGCTCTAGTAAAAGAAGGAGATGGAAAAGGGCCAGAAATGTCACTATGAACAAGATCCAAGGGACGAGTAGCTCTCCAGGATTTTCCCTTGTCAAAGCTTTTTTCAGGGTGCTTTCCAAGGGTACAACCCTCACAAAGACCCTTAGAAAACTTAACTCGGGGTAGCCCATTGACCATTTCATTTTGGCTCAATTTTTCAAGGTAACGATAATTTAGATGCCCAAAATGCTCATGCCATAACTTGCTAACCTCATTTGCATGAGTGAGCAAGGCATTGGGCATTGAATCAGAAGAGAAGTGGGAAAAGGTATACAACTGTGAACGGTGATCTGCCTTTCCCTCAGCCACAGTGCAGTCAGAGTTAAGCTCATGAATAATCACCGAGTTAGGACCAAATTCCACTCACATTCCTTCACCAAGGTGGGTGATTTGGTAAACCGATAGGAGATTGGTAGAGAGATTGGGAACAATCAACACTTGGTTAAATGTTCCACCTTCTATCTCTACCGATCCACTACCAGAAACCGACACATGAGTGTCATCACCCAACGTGATTTGGGACATGCCACATGGTTCAATGCTAGAGAATTCAACCTCTAAAGAAGCCATGTGGTGCGAGGCACCGGAATCGATAATCCAAGTTGATGATGGAGCTGATCTAGCTATGAGGGCCTTACCTTTCTTCTTTTCATTTTTAGTCTCCTTTGCATTAGAAGACTTTCCTTTCTGAGCATTTTGTTTAACGGATTCAGGAACACTTATTTTATTCTTCTCAAGTAAATGAGTTAAGTGATCAATTTTTTTCCGAAAACAATGTTGGTCGTCATGGCCAGAATTCTTACAATAGGAGCATTTATAATTTTCCTTCTTCTCTTTAGGCTCAGAAGTTGAAGTATGAGTGATGGGCTTAACTGGGGGTAGGTTGGTCTTGGTTTCTTTCTTAGGTTGGTCCTTAGTTTCTTTCTTCTTTTCATTTTTCTTTCCCTTATTCACCACAAGGGCATGTGACTTGGATTTTAGAGTCCCCATTTGAATGAGTTTGTCCTATTCTTGAATGAGTTGGGACGAAAAACTGTCAAAGGAGGGCATAGTCCAAGTACTACCCAAGGCAACTTTCGTGGCATGGAAAGTTGAAACAAAAATAGAGTATTCAGGACCTAACTTAGAAAGAATCAATAAGATCAATTGAGAGTCTTTCTTATCCACTTTACATTCCTTTAGAAGCATTCTAGTGCAGACAAACTTTGAGAAGAAGGCCTGTAGGTTTTCAAAGTCACTAGGATTTAACCCTAGTAGTTCGTTCTCCAACTCATACGCTCTCATGTCATCTTGCTTCCCAAACATATCATCGAGCATTTTCCACGCTTGATCGGGTGTTGAGGAAGTTTTGATGTGGAAGAGCAAGTCGGGAGAGATGGACATACAGATAAGACCTAAGGCTTCATCACAATGGTTGAACCATTTAGATTTTTCCGGTTCATCAGTAGGTTTGGTCTCTAACCCCATGGTAACTCGGTATAACCCTTTACTTCACAAAACCAATATAATTTTATATTTCCATTCGAAGAAATTAAAATGTGTGAGCACTAGTACTTTAGAGATATCCATAATGAAGAGATAGAACTAAGGAATGCAGAAGGAAGGAGAGAGAAAAGAAATAACCACCCAAGAACAAAATTACACCCCCTTGAGTTTGGCACTTTATAATTCAGTGCATTGATTACAACCAGATGTGACTGTGTTTCGAGAACCAGTTTTTCACTCACCTTGCAATCAGCATAATAACACGCAATAGTGGAGACAACAATCAAGGTTCGTAGAGCACAATAGATCGACAATGCAAGAAAGCACAAAAAGAGAGAAGAAAGAGGGGGAAGAAAGAGCTTTGTGAGAAATAGCATCTCACATCGCACGAAAGAATCCCTTTGTTGTAAGACTATGGCGGACACGCTCAAAAGTCCACGAAAATAAAGGAATAGAACAAAGCTCAAGAAAAAATGAGCTGAATTTAGCAATACAAAGACCCCCCAGAATGTGGCACTTTATAAAATTAGTGTATTTACAAAACTAATGATCCCATCATCTAGAGTGCAAAAAAACATGCAACTTTGACTAAAGAAGTGCTTAAAACCGAGCAACGAGTCAAAAGTTATAGCAAAAACCAATTCCCACAACTGATGAGAAAAAGCCAATAAGCCTACAAACAGATTAAAAAAGCACCCTAAACGCATGCAAAAGGTGTCATATGTATGCCCGTTGGAAACAACATGGAATTTTAGATAGGGTTTGTTTGTATTGCGAGGGGGGATTAGCCACCTGCCAATCCCGGACCTCAGCCTTCGTCTTTGGCACTCGACGGAAGGTTAATAATACAACAAGCCAAGAAACCAAATTTTACAATGCTAATAAAATGAAATGTTTTTACCTTATACCTTTTAAAAGTAATGAAACAAAATGTTTTTAAGAAAAGTGATAAGGTAAAATATATACAAACACGTTTTTTTTAAAGGTGAATAAAAAAACATATTTTTAGAAAGATAATACCTGGCAGGCGGACGAGAAAGCCACGTGGGAAGGAGGCAGGCCACGTACCAGGAGAGGTAGGTAAAAATAGATAACCGAGTGTAACTGCCACTGCAAAAAAATGCCAACTGGGAGAAAATGCTCAGAACAGTGCAAAAAAAAGAACGACTGCGCAGAAAAAGCCTGAGTTGTAGAGAAAATGCCTAAGTTGCAGTTGTGAGATGTTACAAGAATGAGCAAGGAAGGTTTGATGGGAATGGTCTTAGAAACCATGAGCCAAGAGCTAGGATAACCATGGAATGCAGAGAGAATGAACCAAGGCCGAACCATTGTAGGTTTCAATGAAGAAAATGGCATGAGACCAGGCAGAGTTTAAACAGTTGGAGGGAGCACGAGCTGATGGCGGTGGTGTGGAAGCTAGATCTAAACAGAGATCTCAAATAGCAAGCAAACCATATGATTACGATGCCAACAGCCAAAAAAAATGTTTAGATAAAACGCAAGAATTTTTTTTTCCAAAGGGCACGTGCAGGTTTGAACGTGACTATCCAGAAAAGGAGGCACAATAGGTTTAAATGTGACAGTCCAGAGTTTAAATGATGGGTGAAATGACCAAAACGTGCATAAAACGTGCATGCAAAGGTAATCTTGAGACAACAATGAACCACGGCGATGAGCAAAAATCTCGGAATAGTCTGAGTATACACTGGTGAAAAAAAAGGATTCCAACCAGTAATCACAGGTCCATGCCAAAAAATGAGCTCTTCTTTTACCCTGTAGGTGCTGAATCTGAACACAACCAGCAAGAAACACACAAACAACCCAGAAACAATAGCCACAAAGATCTAGAAATATCCAAATACGAACTTAGCTGATAAGCAAACCAACCAAATACCTTAACTTACAATTATTGAAACCTCAATACGAGGTGAGCAATAATTCCAAAATGATAATAAAAAAAACTTGAACACGAGGAAATGAGAAGAAAACAGAAGTAATAAACAACTGAGAAATGAAGAGTGCACATTTACCGAAACTAGCTATGATACCATGAAAGAGGGATTCGCGAGAACCGATGTCGAAAAGCGATGCACCACAACGAAGTTGCACTCCGATGGTAACATCAAGCCAATGCAATACGCAAGATTCAAAACAATGGAAAGAATATTACAAGTAAGAAGAATGGGTCTGCTCATGCTCATAGATCGAAAAATAGGAAGTACAAATAGGGGTGCTGTGTAACCCCCATACCTAAATAGGAAAGAAAATCAATGACGCCACTGATGCATATGACGTTGACTAACTCATATGATGCCACTAGAAGAGGAGTTACAATTCCAAATAAGGAATGTAACTCCTATGATGCATTGACACAAATGACAATGTCAGATTCTATGACAGAATCTGACACTTGTCATTTGACTTCCTAAGACCTATGACTCTCACAAGGTGAGATGACTCACCTAGGTGATGTGGATGATGACTAGCCATGTCACACACACCAACACCCCCTCTTCTTCAGTCCTTGAGGTAGAGGATATCATCATCAAAATAGGATTCTGGAGACTTCTTAGAGTTGCAAATTTCTGAATCCATCTCATCTCCCTCATCTTATCTCTAGTTTCATTATTTTGAGAGATTTCACCTTTTGTTCATGGGTACCTTTCCAGCTAGATTAGTATTGAATTACTATGTAATCAAGGGAAAATGTTAAGTTAACCTAACTTGCTTTTAATCTCCAATGAGTTCGAGCCTCTCCACCATAAGTTCAATCTTGTTTGGTGTGGATTGGGTTTACTCATGTGAGCTCTGATAGATAGGAATGTTTAAGCGTGCTAGCCCCAAAGTAGATGTTGGTTTCATTGGGTGTACCTCCCAGTGGTAAATTCCTGTAGGGATCTAAGGGTACCTCCTATATGTTGTTGGGCTCTGATTGGGTGTATACCCAACTCCATTGAATGTACTTAAGGGTGCTGGCATAACAAACTATTCTAACATGATGATATCCCTATCCACCATTAGTTTGAGCTTATTGGTGTGACGAAAATTGGATGTAGCTCTGATACCATGAAAGAGGGATGTACAAGAACCGATGTTGAAAACAATGTCACCACAACAAAGTTACACTCTCAATGAGTTGAACGTCAAGAAAGGTCAATAAGAAGGGGATGTCAAACAATGGAAAGTTATATTGATCTCTTCTTGAATGAAAACAGGTACTGCTCATACTCATAGAATCGAAAAAAGGAAGTCAATCATTAAAGTTATGGGATGGAAGATTATTATATTAAGATGAAAGAAACATTAGGATTCGGGATCCTAACCTAGAAGACTCCTAAAATTCCATTTTACAGGAATGTTAAGATCCTATAATGCACTGACACTTGTTGACAATGTTACATAATCTGCAAAGCTAATTCATTTGACTTCCTATTGACCTATGCATTCTCGTCAAGGATTGAGATGAATCACCAGGTGATAATAAGATGAATGACTAGGCATTGGTCAGGACACACTAACATCAGGTGGCATTATATTTCCAAGATTCCTGTCTTGTTATATATTAACTTTAGTATGACACCCCTGGTCTGAATATGACATACAACAAAGTGGTTTAGTGTTAAATAAAAGGTGAATCAACGACACCCATCATATACAATCTATTTCAGCTCGATGTCCAACCATCCTAGGTGAAACCAATAAACATACTTGGGTAGATCACATGAGTCTAAATTTCCTGCAAGAAATGATCTTGAAACAATATCTCGAAATAGATCTGAAGTCAGAAATCAATTCTATAACTTGGCAAGTCACTTCTCATCCAGTCTGGATTATAATTGATCCTGAAGAAAACTCAGAGTGTATTATGATTTTGGATTGTGAAGGTAATTGTTGGAATCAATTATACTTTAAATTTAGGGAAAGTACAAAATAGAATATTCTTTCATGACCTCATACTCATCATTTTAACAGTAAGTACTAGGAATATTTCTATTGACCTAAGGCTTGACAGTTACAAAGTATGAAGTAATTGATGTCATTATAACAGGGTTGTTCAAGTGTCTCAACTTAGTGGAATGCCATTGTATTCTAGGATCTCGTATTTTATCACAATGCTCAAAACTATCACATGCACTAATCCCACCCTCATCATCTATTTTGCAGACTCCATCCTTTATCGTCAATGTGGATATTACAGGAAGGATAAACCCTATCTCATCTATAATCCATTCCCTCTTCCATTTTGGTACCTCATCCTTCATCCAATTTTCTCAATACCATACCCTATCCCATCTTTGGATCATTTCTTTACCCTTATCTAGTTTTCTCCACTTCGAATGTTTTTAAAGGTCTATTGACTTAAACTATGCTAAGAATAGTGCTGTGTGGTTGATACTAATGTATGGGTTATGGAATTGGTTTGTTTAACCAGTTCGATAGTGAGCTCATACTCTGGATTGTGTAACCCTTATCTTGTCTTATTGATATTCTCCATTATGTATATCAAAGGGTTTAGGATCCCCTTAATGTTATGAAGACCTTCCCCAAATGTAGGAATATAAATTCTTGGAATAAATTGGAAGCCATAGCCTTGATTATGTGGCTGAATACCACAGTCTTTACTCAGTGATTCATGTTATAATTTCCTGATTCAATGATGTAAACACTGGTAAATAAAATCACTGCATTTGGTTGGAGGGAGATAGAGAGTGAGTTATAGTCTCTAATCGAGGTAGCCTATAAGAAGACTATCACTATCCTCACTTGTACATGCATTTATTGTAGAGGAGAAATATATGGTCCCCCCATATCCCAACTTCTACTAAGACTTAAGATTATTAAGGAACTGACATGTCATAATATCCCTATCATCAGGTTCATAGATCTCCTTCAATGGATAAGTTATTTATAGATAACCAAACTTGCAGGTATTATGCAGGATCTCCTCTTCGAGTGATTTTAGCATCAAATGACATCTGTTAGGTTACAATCGACAACCAGGAAGTAACCCAGTATGTCTAATTAAGACCCTATCCTACAGGATGTATCTTGAAGTACAATATGATGTTACTTGATCCCAGAGTGTTGGAGTCGGGGTAACATGAATTAGGCTGACCAAGACCCTACGCAGTTCTAGAAAGGAAAAATGACTGTGCAGGGTAAGTCTTCAAAAAATCTTAGAAGTATGAAATGTGAGAAAATGTCTCTTTCAAATCTAAAAGAAAATAATAATCTCCTACATGTTTTAAGACTAAGGGAGCATCATCCTATGAGAGGGAGTGAGAGGGAGGAGGTTTTGAAATGTTCTCCCTTTTCTTTGTTGTTGCATTGATTTTTGGTTCAACCTCTAACTCAATTAATCCCAAAATATTTGTATTTTTGTTTGAGCCAAGGTTAGGGGAAACACAAGGGTTATTAAAAATTGAGGCCTCATGGTCATTTTTCCCAAAAGGAATACCCTTATTTATGTTTGGATTATCTACTTTACTATGCTCAAGATGTTTAGGGAGATGATCCTGAAAATTTCGTAGGCTTGCATTCTGATGTGTAATGGGTCTTGTATAACTCAGTTGTGAGGTTGTTTTATGATTTGATAAAAATATGTCCACTTAGAGTTTCTTTTGACTCTCAGGGAGTCTTTTTATGGACTTGTTTCAATCCCTACAAGTTATAGTATCATGACCAACAACAAATGAAAATTGTAATAAATATTGGGGTCACAGTCTATTGGCATTTGGTTTGATTTTTGTTGTTGATTATAACCTCGATTGTAATGCTTTGAAATGTGTTATTATAATTGTAGTTCATTATCCCTTGGCTAAAATTTAGGTACTGGTTCAGGCCTTGGGTTTGAGCTTGTTGAGAAGGGGGGTGATTGACATCTGAAGAGAATAAATTTGATAAACTAATAAACAAGAAGCTATACTGAACAAAATATTCAAGATAATCAAAGAAAACAAATGACAAAACACAAGATTTAACCTGGGAAACCCTTTCAGGAAAAAACCCAGCACAGTAACTTCTCTCTCTTATTGCATTAACTTAACCATTTACAATACAATAATGTACTTCCAAGTTATGCTTTACCCTACTGCATCTCCATCTATTTGTAAGAAAAATAGTAAGAAACCATCAAAGTGGTTTTACAATACAATGGGTACCAAAACCATGGGCTAATAAACACCCATAATGGTTCCCCATAATTCATGGATTATGACACCACCCATATATACGTATAGATAAAAATAACATATCTATACTCCCAAAAAAATAGGGACAAAAAAAATTATCGAAGATCAGCCCCCAAACCCCTAGCAAAGGCTAATGCTAACACTCATGGAAGAGGTGTACAATACTCTTGGGTATACAGTATGCAAAATATACAACATATTCTAACATTCTCCCACTTGTTGGATACTTTTCAAAAGGGGGCTACACTTCATATAGTCAGCAATCTTAGGGCATTCAAGCCCATCAATTTTCTACACCAAGAAAATTTCTCAACACTCATAGCCTTAGTTAAAGAGTCAACAACATTATCCTTTGTGTCCACCTTACTTAGTAGTATCTTCTTCTCCTCCACCATTTCTCTTACAAAATGGTATTGAACATCAATGTGTTTCATTCTTGAATGATACTCAGGGTTCTTTGCTAGAAAAATTACACTTTGACTGTCACAATCGATCCTTACAACATTTTGAGTGAACCCAATTATAGAGATTAGTCGTCGAATCCAAACCACTTCTTTACTTGCATGAGTAGCTTCCATGTACTCAGCCTCTGTGGTGGATATCACAACACTTGCTTGATGTTTACTCATCCAACTTACTGCTCCACCAAACAAGTTGAACACAGAACCACTGGTAGACCTGCACATATCCAAGTCTCCACCCCAATCGGAATCCACAAAACCATGTAGATCTAATGTTTTACTTTCATCATGTTTTCCCTGATAATAAATTACATAATTAGATGTCCCACACAGGTACCTGAAGATTCTCTTTACCGCAATCCAATGTTCCTTTCCAGGATTTGACATGAATCTACTCACTACTCCCACTGCATGTGCAATATTAGGTCTAGTACAAACCATTGCATACATCAAACTACCAACTGCACTAGCATATGGTACCTGAGACATGTCCTCTATTTCTTCTTCAGTTTTAGGACATTGTTTAGAAGACAAATTTTGACCAACAGGAAAAGGAATACTAACAGGTTTACTTTCATGCATTTGAAACCTTTGCAATATCACCTCAAGATACTTTCTTTGATTTAACACCAATTTCCTATTTACATGATCTCTTTTTATTTCCATGCCCAAAATAAATTTTGTAGCACTGAGATCCTTCATATCAAAATGAGATGAGAGTTGAGATTTAACATGACTAACCAATTTCTTACTATTACCAATTAACAACATGTCATCAACATACAATACAATGATAACATAATATTCACCTTCATGTTTAAAATAAACACAAGGGTCAACTTTACTTCTTTCAAGCCCAAGTCTCAACACATACCTGTCAAATTTTTGGTTCCACATTCTTGGTGATTACTTCAAGCCATATAATGAATTTTTCATCCTACACACCAAATCTTCCTTTCCTTTGATCTTAAAGCTTTCTGGTTGCATCATGTAGATTTCCTCCTCAAGCTCACCATGCAAAAAATGTTGTCTTAACATCCATCTTCTCTATTTCCATATTGAAAGCAACAACAATAGCTAAAATAAATCTAATAGAATGTAACTTAGAAACATGAAAACATATCTCACCAAAATCCAGCCCCTCCACTTGAGAGAAACCCTTACCACAAGGAGAGATTTATACTTTTCTATTTTCCCATCTACATTATACTTCTTCTTAAACACCCATTTACAACCAACCTATTTTCTTCCAGGAGGTAATTTCACCAAGTCCCATGTATTATTCTTATATAAGGACTCCATTTCTTCCTCCATATCCTTTTTCCAAAACTTTCTTTCATTAGATCCAAAATCCTCCTTCACAGTCTTGGGTTCATCATCAGTAACAAATAAAACTGAAGTAGAATGGAAATTAGGACTATACCTCTCAGGTACCCTTCTCAGCTGATCTGATCTTCTTAAGATAGGATTTTCTGGTTCAACATCTTCTGGTTCCTCATCTGCTTCATCTAAATCTTCCCCTTGCAACTCTCTTTGTGGTTCATCTTCTGTAGTCACATCAAATTCAGACACAGATTCATCTTCCTCAATTTTAACATGATCTTCCTCTAGTTTTGCTTCCTTTTCTGGAATTTCCTTAAGCTCTCTAAAAATTACATTATGGCTAAAAATAGCCTTTTGTGTTTCTAGATTCCAAAGCTTGTATCCTTTTACACCATTAGAGTATCCAATAAATATGCACTTAGCAGATTTATTATCTAACTTGGTTCTTTTCTCTTTTGGAATATACATATAAGCAATACAACCAAATACACGTAAATGTCTAACAAAGGGTCTCTTACCAGTCCATGTTTCCTATGGAGTTTTTTTCTTCAAGTGCATATGTCGGTGATCTATTAACCAAATAGCACAGTTGCCACTACTTCTGCCCAGAATTTTTTGTCCAAACCAGCACTGTTGAGCATACTTCTACACTTATCCATCAACATTTTGTTCATCCTTTCTACAACTCCATTTTTTTGTGGCGTATATGGAGTTTTATTCTGCCTTTCTATTCCACACTCTTTACAGAATTTCTCAAATGCATTAGAGAAATATTCCCCGCCATTTTCACTTCTCAAAACCTTTATCTTCCTTTTAGTCTGATTTTCCACAAGACCCTTAAACTATTTGAATTTATTGAAAACCTTGTACTTATTCTGAATAAAATATACCCAGGTCTTTCTTGAGAAATCATCTATAAAACTAACACAGAAAATGTCTTTTCCTAGTGATGGAACTTTTACAGGTCCAAAAACATCACTATGTATCAAATGTAGAATTCCTTCTGATCTTGTAGCATTCGTAGGAAAGCTTTACTCTAGTTTTCTTTCCAAACACATAATGCTCACAAAAATCAAAATCTAAAGGACACTAAAAAATTCCTTCAACCATACCTTTTACTTTTAAAGTATGAAGTATCCTTTCTCTTAAATGTGTCCCATCCTTTGATGCCATAACATCATCTTCATTACAAGTAGATATAGGATTTGGAACCCACTTGAGACCCAAGAACAACCTAGGATTAGTTAGGAAAATTATGGAATAATTTTTTTTTTGTTTAAAAGAGTCTACAACAGGTTACAAGACAACAAGTTGTCACTAACAAGTTCTAGAACAATTCTAATCCACTAGAATATACTTTTCTTGATTAACAATTATTAGAGGTCACAAGGTCCAAAATTTAGGGTTAGAAGGTTCAATTAGGTTCAGAGGGTAATTCCTCACCATACCCACTCTCTAACAGGATTTAAAGATTCAACTTGATTTTTCTCAAAATTAACGCATTCAAAATTTCCCTAAATCATTCCCATTGGATAGGAAATTTCCTCACCTTTCCATTGATATAAAGAAGTCCTCCTAACTCCTCATATTTCTCAAGTTATGGGCTGACGGGCCTTGGGGTGAAAATTTTCCCCAAGAGTGGGCCTGCGGGCCCAGGGGAGAAAATTTTCCCCAAGGGATGGGTCGGCGGGCTATGGGGGAGAAAATTTCCCAGAGGATGGGTCATTTTCCTGGAGGAGGGCAGTGGGGCCACGGGAGACATCTTGGAAATTTCCTGTGCTGGGGTGAAAAGCCACCTTTGCACCCACGCTCCCACGATTTTCTCCACAAGGGACACGTGGCACCTCTTAAGCCAACGTGGGGAAAGTGGGGCGGCGGGGATAAAAGAGTTTTAACCCCGAATGCAAAAGGGTAAAATTCACCCACACCTCCCGGAACCTCGTGATGCCACACGTGGCATCTCCTGAAGCTTGAATTGGCGGGGCGGAGGGGAAAGGTTGGAAAAGTTTCCCAAAATTTTTCTGAAGTAAAAAGGGGAACTGCCTTTGATGCCAATTTCCTGATTGGTTGCGGGCTGGCGGGGAAAATTTGGAAAATTTTCCCAAAAAAACAAAAAAGGAAAAAAGGAAACCCACTCCTCTGCTCACCAATGCCTCGTGATGCCACGTGGCTGCCCCTAATTGGTTGCGGGCTGGTGGGCCAGTGGAGGAAATTTAGAAAATTTTCCCCAACTTTTTTTCTGAAGCGCTAAGTTAAAAAGGGATCCACCCCTCTGCAATGACACCTCATGGTGCCATGTGGCAGCCTTTGATTGGCTACGGGCTGGCGGGGAAAATTAGGAAAATTTTCCCAAAATTTTTCTGAAGCTGCTAAGGGAAAAATTCGGGCCCGTGGGCCCGCCAAGGAAAATTTTCCCAATTTTTTTTGATGCCAAGTGAAGAAAAAACTTCAGAAGGCCATAACTTTTGATAGAGAGCTCGGTTTTGGGAAAACAAGGACTTTATGGAAAGATCTTGATGTCCTCTTTACTCAAGAATCATTAATTTTTTATTTTGATAAAGTTTAAGGGGTCAATTTCAAGAAAACGATCTGCAGGCTTTTATAGTGCAAACTGGTAAATTTTAACTTATGAGATTTGTTCAATTTGATCTTCTTCCTCTCTCAACATGTCAAATAGACATGGAGAATTGTTCTTAGATGGATTTAGGATAAGATTTGTGAGGTCAATCTATTCTGATTGATTTGCAATTTGAAATTTTACAATTTTTGACAGCAAAACGACTGTGAAAGCTTTGAACTCAGTTTTTCCAGGTTTTGAAAGATTTCCTTTAAGTGTTTTTGTCTAATTGGATTTCGTTTAGGGAAAAATATGTTCAATTTAATGTTTATTTGTTATTTCTTGTTGCAGGTTCGGTCTGTGCATTTTGGATTAAATAATTGCCAGTTTGAAAATACAAAACAAAGATCAAATTTTAAAGGGTTTATTTGCCATTTTCTTCTTCCAAGTATTAAATTCATTCCAATTCTAATCTAATACATTTAGTTGATTCAAATCAAACTATTCAAAAACTAAAATACACTCTGATTTCCAATTTTCACATATTTCAAAAGAAAGAGTATTACATTTCCTTCATACACATTTCTTCCTTTCAAACAGAGATTTCAACTACATTTAAAAGATCAAATTCAATACAATATGTAATTTGAGAAAGGTAATACATTCATTTATTGATTCCAAAAGACAACTTTGTAACATCCTTCTTTTATTCATTCAATTTCATCATTAATTTCTTTCAACTTCTTTCAATTTCAAAATACAAAAATAGAGTATGTATCTCTTTCACATTTCAATTTACAACTTTCATAACAACTACAACATCTTTCCATTACAAACATATACAAGTTCATCCACTTCAAGTGGGAAAGGTTACAATAAGATTTCATTTCACAAGGGACTGTCAAACTGTCTTTTTCTCAGCTCTAGAACAACAACATGCAGATTTCTCATTCTTCAAATTTGATCACAACAAGAGTAGGGGAAAGGCAACGCTCTCCACCCAACCAAGACATCCAATGAAAAGGAGAAGCCATCCTTCTTCATTGGCCCCCGAGCCCCAACCACAATGCAATAAAAGATGTGATCCAACTCATGGCAACAACAGGCTTCCACAAACACACAAGCAACATTTTCACAATAAAAACATAGTCCAAAACAGAATGTAGTTTACAACTACATTAAAACATGACAAACATTACTAAGGCTTCATCAAGCAAGCCAAAGGAGCAAGAAACTATGGGGGATGCTTCTTATGCCTCCCAAAAGGGGAAATGGGTATCACCACCTGAATTACAAACCACCAAAATATAGTATATCAAAGCCCTGACATTCCTTATGCCTCCCCAAGTACCCCTTATTCCTCACATTTCCTTATGCCTCCCCAACCTCTTATGGCACCCCATAATGAGTAAAGAAATGCAAGCTATTTCTTTGTAAGGTGGAACCCAAATCCCAACTCCCTCCACCCTTATACCTCCCTAAAACACACTTGTGCCTCCCACAAAATGAACCCCATAGTCTTCTCCTACACCATTCCTAGGCCATCTACCCAACAACCCACAAACATGCCAAAACATTCACACATTAACATTTACATTCATAAAAGAAGAGCATTTCAAGAGCCAAGCTCTTACCTCTCCATGATGGAGTTTTCCAAGTTCCAAACAACAATAGTTTTTCCCAATGCAAGCAATCCAAATCCACCAAGCACAAGCATGCAACAATCTTCCAAAAACTTCTTCAAAGCAAGAGCTCCCAAAACAGCAAGGAATTCACCCAAGAATGAAGTCTCCAAAATGAAGCAACCCAAAACAAGGCAAGGAATTCAAATTTTATAGAAGAGGGAAGGGAAGAGGATGAGGTGGATCCATGTAGGATGCCACATCACACATCCTCAACCCAACCCCCAAAGTCAACTTCATTCTCCAATGCATAATAAATAGGTGGGTGAATAATATGACAGTTTACTTACACACTCAAATCCAACCCACACCCCAAAGGACTGAAATTAAATCATGTAAGAAAAGTGCAATTAAAACCTACAATTTTCCTTCTCAAAAAGCATTATAAAAGTCTAATCTCAACTCTCCAACCATAGGTATGGTTGGTAATTAAATTTAAGAGGTATGGGACAAGTTTAACTTGTCCCACAAGCCTCCAAAATCAGCCTCCAAGGACAATTTCGAATTTCCAAGAAGGTGGAGTGTTTCACACTCAAAAGTTAACTTACACATCACTTACACATCTCTTACAACACTTTAATTCAAGGCCAACAACCCTATTAATTAATTTCTTATGACATATTTTAATTAATTATCTTAACAACATGATTACTCACAATATTACACACCATTTAATAAATAATGAAAGGGTAAAAGAACCACAAAATAAACACATGCAAACATTAACAAAGGGACAAAATAAATAAATACATAAAACCCCTTGGTCACATTTAAAGGTGATCCCCCCATGGGAATCCCTAACACACACAAACACGCACAAACAAATACTAGTTGCCATGGTGACCTTGTTGAATTCATCTAGAATTCCAATGTGGTTGGTCTCCAATCCCCTGATGTTTGTTGTGATATTTTAACCTGCAAAACACAAATACCTCCTTCAGCCTCGTGGCCATATCAGAACATCCAAAATAATATAAATATAATTCCAAAATCATCTAGATATATGAATCACAACAACATCAAGCAATCTAACAATATCATTTAAAATTTTACTCAACAACTATATCATCATCCAATAATTTCCATTTCTAGGTCTACTCACAATATCCAAATATCACATGTCTGAACAACATCCATAATATAACCATGTCAAATAGTATATCATCATCAATATCCAAAATGTCTCTAATAATCATCATGCATCATAACTGAATCAAGTCAACAATAATCCATGATCTAACATCTAACATCATACTATAATAAGGTCCATAATCATGTCCATAATATAATCAACAGTATCATGATTAGTATCAAAAAGGTGTCAAAGGGAAGTGGGCACTACATCCCCCTCCCCTTAGACTTGACTTCCTCCTGGAAGTCACTGGAACAAATGTGGAAACTAAACTCGTAGCAAAGTAGCATCCTCCCATGTAGCTGCAGTCTCATCATATCTGTCCCACTACACCCAGACCTGATCAACCTCTCTACCTTGAAGGCCCAGGGTCCTGCGATCTAGGATGTGAACGGGCTCCACCATCACCTACCCCTGATCCTGCACCTGCAATGATGTCCAATCTAACACATGAGAAGGATCTGTAACATATCTCCTAAGAACTGAAACATGAAACACATCATGTACATGAGACAAGCTAGGTGGCAATGCTAGATGGTAGGCCAAAGGGCCGATACGCTCCAAGATCTCAAAAGGACCCATGAATCTAGGAGCTAACTTAGAACCTTTTCCATAATGGATAGGGATCTTATGTGGCCTGACATGAAGGAACACCTTCATGCCCACATCAAAACTATGATCGGTCCTATGCTGATCTGCGTACTTCTTCTGCCTGTCTTGTGCCTCCTGCAGTCTCTGTCTGATCAAAACCACCTGCTACTCCATGTCCTGCAACAAAGCTGGTCCAAGAGAAACCCTGTCCTCTAACCTGTCCCAACTAAGAGGTGTCCTGCACTCTCTACCATACAAATCCTAAAAAGGAGCCATGCCTATAGAACTCTGAAAACTATTATTGTAGGAAAACTCCACCAAGTACAGGTACTCCTCCCATCTAGACTGTTGATCCATCACATACATCCTAAGCATGTCCTCTAAAATCTGATTCACCCACTCAGTCTGTCCATCTATCTCAGGGTGATATGTTGTGCTGAAATTGATCTTCGTCCTGAGGGCATACTGCATGGTAGTCCAAAAATGGGAAGTGTACAAAGGATCGTGGTCACTAATGATCTTCTATGGAATCCCGTGCAACCTGACAATCTCATCCAAATATACCCGTGCCACTGCACTAGCTATATAAGTGGTCTTCACCAGAGAAAAGTGAGCCACTTTTGTCAATTTATCAACTGTGACCATGATGGCGTCGTGGTGATATCTCGACATCGGTAGCCCAACAATGAAGTCCATGGAAATGGTGTCCCATTTCCATTCCGGTATAGCATGAGGAAAGAGAAGGCCAGCTGGATGCTGATGCTCAGCCTTTACTTTCTGGCACTCTAAACATCATGACATGAACTGGGCCACGTCTCTACGAAGTCCTCTCCAATGATACAACTGTCTCAAAGTAGCGTGCATCTTCTTCACCCCAGGATGGGCTGAATAGGGTGCATGATGTGCCTCTGTCAATATGTCCTGCCTCAAGCCTCCATCTCTGGGAACATAAATCTGACCTCTGTGCCTGAGAAGGCCATCTACCTCTAGTGAGAAACCATCAAACTTCCCCTCGAGGGGTCTCTGAGACTCGATCTCTGCTCGAACTGCAATGTAGAAGCTGTCAAGAGGAAGCTGCTGAAGAATCCTACTCCGTAAATCTGTGCTCACTGAGGTGGCCTTAGCCACATGTCTCCATCTACTGAGAGTGTCTGCCACCACATTCTCCTTCCCCTTCACATGCTCTATCTCCATATCATACTCACAAAGCAACTCCATCCAACGCCGCTTCGTGAGCGTTGAGATTGGGCTATGTGAAGAGGTGGTGAAGACTCAAGTGATCTGTCCTGAGTGTGAATCTCTGACCAAGAAGAAAGTGCCTCCATCAAACCAAAGTGTGCACAACTGCCGCAAGCTCAAGATCATGAGTCAGATAATTAAGCTCGTAATCTTTGAGTTTGTGAGACTCAAAAGCCACTACTCTACCCTCCTGCATCAACACACCTCCAAGCCCTGCTAAAGAAGCATCCGTGCAAACAAAAAAATCACCCTATGGATCTGGCACTGCAAGAATAGGTGTTGTAGTGAGAAATTCCTTTAGTGTACTAAAGTCCTTCTCGCACCTCTCCAAACAATCAAACTTCTTCCCTGTCCTCTGAAGGGAAGCGATGGGGTGCGCAATCTGAGAGAGTCTATGAACAAATCTCTGTAGTAACCTGCTAATCCCATGAAGCTGCGCACCTCAGTCACAGTAGTGGGTGCTGGATAATCCATAATAGCTCTAATATTGGAAGGATTGATGGTGATACCTTCCCCATAAATGATATGACCCAAATACTACACCTTTGTCTGAAAGAATGCACACTTCTCCAAGTTCCGTAAAGCTGTTGCTCCCGAAGACACTGAAGAACCTAGTGAAGGTGCCCCTCGTGCTCCTCATGTGTACGTGAGTAAATCAAAATGTCATCAAGGAAGATGAGCATGAAGTGATCTAAGAAGGTCCTAAATACCCCATTCATCAAACTCATAAACACTGCGGGGGCATTAGTCAAACCAAAAGGTACCACTGTGAACTCATAGTGGCCATATCTCATACGGAAGGTGGTCTTATGAATGTCCACCTCTGAAATCCTCAGCTGATGGTAGCCTGACTTAAGGTCTATCTTAGAGAAAGTTGTGGCTCCCTTCATCTGATCAAACAAATCATCAATGCGTGGAAGGGGATAACGATTCTTGATCGTTACTTTATTTAGCTGGCGGTAATCAATACACAACCACAAGGATCCATCCTTCTTCTTTACAAAGATCACTGGTGCACCCCAAGGGGATACACTAGGATGAATTAGGCCTTTCTCCAAGAAGGCCCTCAAGCTGTAACTTGAGCTCACAGAGCTCTGGGGTGGTCATCCGATAAGGTGCTCATGAGATAGGCTCTGCTCCAGGAACCAGATCTATATGAAAATCAATCTCACGTGGGGGTGGTAACCCCGGTAGCTCCCCTGGAAAGACATCTGCAAACTCTCTCAAAATGGGGTGATCATCTAGCGATGGTCCACTAGACCCATCCTCTGATCTGTCACTAACTGTAACAACATACATCTGACAACCCCATCACACACACCGCTTAAGTTGCATAGTAGAGATGGTGTGAATAGAAATGGGTCTCTTGACCCCTAAAATCACTGACTCAACTCCTAAATCATCTACACAAGATATAATCTTGTGGTAACAATCCACTCTGGCTTTGTGTGCAGACAACCAATCCATGCCCAAGATGACTCCATAAGAGCCCAAAGGAAGGATACGAAGATCTGAGGTAGTGGTGAAAGGTCCCAAATCCACCACACACTCCTTAACTAAGGAGTCTACAGAGATCTTGGCTCCAGAAGCCATCTCAACATCCCAACTATGACCCTACCTAACTGCCACCAGCCCGCATCGCTCTACTAAAGATGGTGCAATAAAAGAATCAGAAGAACCAGAATCAAACAAAATGGAGGTAGGAATGCCTCCAATGTTACCTGTAGTCTCAATAACTATACTTTGATGCTCTGCCTGGTGGTTCTTGACCATTGCATACATCCTATGACTGTACCCCATATCACCAACAGTAGGCTCTGAGATCTGTGTCTTACCCTTGTTATTAGGGTTCTGTGGGTAGTCTCTCCAAAAATGTCCAGTAACACCACAACCAAAACAACCACCTGATCCTCTCCCTTGTGTAGCAGGTCCAGTCGGTACTCTAGAGGTCTGTGGTGTGGATCCTGATGATCCGGCTATGGTCTACTGAGGTCTCTGCTGGTGAGCTCCTGCTGAGTGAGCTCTCTGGGCACCCTGTGTCCTGATGGGACCCCTAGGAGGAGGCCCCATACTCTGACCTCTCTGTGCATCAAATCTTTGTGGAGGTCTATAAGGTGGGCAGGACTGCTGCTGCTGTTGTGGTCTAAAAGATGACTGTGTTGAACCCTGTCCACCATGAGGAAGAGGTACTGACCCCCTCGATCTGTTGTCCTACATCTGCTGTATGTGGCTCCAGACTCGGTCTCTAGCCTGTTGGGTCTTTCCCTGAGTCTCCTCTACTATATAGGCCTTCTCGACGGCCTCAACTAATGTCTATGGACAATGGATCCACACTACACCTCCAATGTCTAGATTCAGGCCCCAGATGAACCTATGGATCCACACCTGCTCATCCTGCATGTAATCAACATACTGGAGTAGATCCAGAAATCTACTCTCATACTCAGCCACTGTAAGAGATGCCTGTCGGAGGTCATGGAACTCATCTATCCACTGCTGTATGAACCTCCATGACAAGTATCTACTCCTGAAATGCTCCTCAAAGAGCTCCCAGGTAACTGTCTCAGAATCAACATGGAGCTTCTGCTCCTCTGTCTGCCACCAGACACCAACTCCATCCCTCAGTAGATGGATCGCAACACGAGCTTTCATGTTGCTAGAACAAGGACAGAGCTTGAAGCATCCACTCAAGCTCACCAACTAGGCCTCTTCCTGAAATCCACCTATGTCACCATAATAATGTGATGGCTCAAAGCTTCAGGATCTCCCTAATGTGATCTACAGCTGTGGTCTGACGGCCTCTAGGCCTCTCTGTATGCTCATCCCTAAGCCTAGGGCTCTGAGACCTCTCTCTATGTCCTGAAACTTGGTCACCCTGTCCCCTCTATGGTGACTCTACTCTGGCTGACTCTGCATGGAAGTTCTCTCCTCCATGCTCCTCGCTGGGTCGAGGAGATACATGACCCTCAATGGAAGTGACTCTATCATGTCTGGCTGCATGTCCTCCTACTGATCCTCTGTGTAGAGCGACATTAACATCCTAAAGAGTCTACAAAATCTGGGGTAGGATGGCTGCTACAACATAATCTGGTGGTGGTAAGTCTAGGTCTATGTGAAAAAACCCCTTGTCATCATCTGCGCCTCCTGCATAGACCAAGGCGAGAGTTAGTTCATCTTTCTAAGTTTTACTCAGTTTCCATGTTTACTAAAATATGTAATTTCTAAACTAAGTTGTTTTCTAGATTTAAAAGTGTGCTAGGTTTAAGGTTCATGTCTCAAGTTTTCTAGTGTGCCCAATGGCCCAAGCTTTTGAACCACTACTTTGATACCAAGTGTGATGCCCATTAAAACAACCCACTTGAGACCCAAGAACAACCTAAGATTAGTTAGGAAAATTATGGAATAATTTATTTTACTTTTTTAAAAGAGTCTACAACCAGGTTACAAGACAACAAATCACTAACAAGTTCCAGAACATTCTAATCCACTAGAATAAATTTTCTTTCATTAACAATTATTAGAGGTCACATGGTCCCAAAATTTCGGGTTAGATAGTTCAAATTAGGTTCAGAGGGTAACTCCTCACCAACCACTCTCTAATAGGCTTAAAGATTCAAGATTTTTTTCAAAATTAACACATTCAAAATTTCCCTAAATATTCCCAATAGATATGAAATTTTTCTCACCTTTCCATTGATATAATGAAGTCCTCATAAACATTACTCGAGTTATGGGCCTGGGCCTTGGGGTGAAAATTTTCCCCAAAAGCTTGAGCCCAAGAAACTATTACCCCATGCTTCTTAGCCTCCCAAAAGGGGAAATGGTATCACCACCTGAATTTTAGAAAACTACCAAAATATAGTATATCACAACCCTGACATTCCTAAAACATGACAAACAAATGCCTCCCCACCTGAATTACAAAACTGCCAAAATATAGTATATAGCCCCCCTTATTCCTCACATTTCCTTATATGCCTCCCCAACCTCTTATGGCACCCCATAACGAGTAAAGAAATGCAAGCTATTTCTTTGTAAGGTAGAACCCAAATCCCAACTCCCTCCACCATTATACCTCCCTAAAAACACTTGTGCCTCCCAGAAAAATAAACCCCATAGTCTTCTCCTACACCATTCCTAGGCCATCTACCCAACAACCCACAAACATGCCAAAACATTCACACATTAACATTTACATTCATAAAAGAAGAGCATTTCAAGATCCAAGCTCTTACCTCTCCATGATGGAGTTTCCCAAGTTCCAAAAGTCAAAGTTGTTTCCAAGCAAACAATCCAAAAATCAGCCAAGCACAAGCATGCAACAATCTTCCAAAACTTATTCAAAAGCAAGAGCTCCCAAAACATCAAGGAATTCACCCAAGAATGAAGTCTCCAAAGTGAAGCAACCCAAAACAAGGCAAGGAATTCAAATTTTATAGAAGAGGGAAGGGAAGAGGATGAGGTGGATCCATGTAGGATGCCACATCACACATCCTCAACCCCAACCCCAAAATTCAACTTCATTCTCCAATGCATAATAAATAGGTGGGTGAATAATATGACAGTTTACTTACACACTCAAATCCAACCCACACCCCAAAGGACTGAAATTAAATCATGTAAGAAAAGTGCAATTAAAACCTACAATTTTCCTTCTCAAAAAGCATTATAAAAGTCTAATCTCAACTCTCCAACTGTAGGTATGGTTGGTAATTAAATTTAAGAGGTATGGGACAAGTTTAACTTGTCCCACAAGCCTCCAAAATCAGCCTCCAAGGACAATTTCGAATTTCCAAGAAGGTGGAGTGTTTCACACTCAAAAGTTAACTTACACATCACTTACACATTACTTGTACACATTACTTATAACATTTTAAATCATGGCCAACAACTCTATTAATTACTTTCTTATGACATATTTTAATTAATTAACTTAACAACATAATTACTCACAATATTACACACCATTTAATGACTAATGAAAGGGTAAAAGCACCACAAAATAAACACATGCAAACATAAACAAAAGGGACCAAATAAAAAAAATACATAAAACCCCTTGGTCACATTTAAAGGTGATCCCCCTATGGGAATACCTAACACACACAAACATGCACAAACAAATACTAGTTGCCATGGTGACCTTGTTGAATTCATCTAGAATTCCAATGTGGTTGGTCTCCAATCCCCTGATGTTTGTTGTGATATTTTAACCTACAAAACACAAATACCTCCTTTGGCCTCGTGGCCATATCAGAACATCCAAAATAATATAAATATAATTCCCAAAATCATCTAGATATATGAATCACAACAACATCAAGGCAATCTAACAATATCATTTGCAATTTTACTCAACAACTATATCATCATCAAATAATTTCCATTTCTAGGTCTACTCACAATATCCAAATATCACAAGTCTGAACAACATCCATAATATAACCATGTCAAACAAGTATATCATCATCAACATATAAAATGTCTCTAATAATCATCATGCATCATAACTGAATCAAGTCAACAATAATCCATGATCTAACATCTAACATCATACTATAATAAGGTCCATAATCATGTCTATAATATAATCAGCAGTATCATGATTAGTATCAAAAAGGTGTCAAAGGGAAGGTACGACCTCTTACATATAATTCATCCTTGGATTGATAATCCTCAATGGATTTCTGCCTTGTTTCTTCTGATAGTAAGGCTGTAACTACATCCTCAACTAATAATTTACTTTTAGTACTAGTAATAGCCATAACTAGATTATCCCAAGACTCAAGTAAAGAACACAAAAGAGTAATACACTTATCCTCTTTTTCCATTTTAATATAAAAAAAAATCAACTGACTTAGCAGAATATTAAAGATGTTTAGATGTTTTGAAATAGAGTCTTTGTTATTCATTCTTAATGAATATAGATTATTTCGAAGAAACAATTAATTCACCAGAGACTTTGTGTGATACAAATTCCCCAACTTCTCCCATAACACTTGCACAGATTTCTCATTTGACACATTCAGCAAAACTTAATCTAATAGACACAATCTGATTGAACTCCTTACCTTCCTATAAATATTTTCCTAGTCCTCTACCTTCATACTCGTACGTATGACTCCAGACACAGCAATCCATTGATATTTATCCACAAGAATATCTTCCATCTTGAGCTTCCATAACTCAAAATGTTGACCATTAAATTTTTTGATCTCAATCCTTGTGCTTCTCGTCATTTTCTTCTACCTGAAAAATTCACCCGAAGATCTCCCACTCGAATTTTTTTTATCACAGGATTTAGAAACCCTAACTCTTCACATAAAATATAAAACCTAGCTCTGATACCAAATGAAGAGAATTTAATTGATAAACTAATAAACAAGAAGCTATGCTAAACAAAATATTCAAGATAATCAAAGAAAACAAATGAAAAACACAAAATTTATTAGAAACAAATGACAAAAAACAAGATTAAACCTGGGAAACCCTTTCGGGATAAAACTGAGCACAATAAATTCTCTCTCTTATTGAATTAACTTAACTGTTTACAATACAATAATGTACTTCAAGTTATGCTTTACCTTACTGCATCTCAAGTTATTTGTAAGAAAAATAGTAAGAAACCGTCAAATCAGTTTTACAATACAATGGGTACCAAAAGCATGGGGTAATAAACACCCATAAGGGTTCCCCATACTTCATGGATTATGACACCACCCATATATATGTATAGATAAGAATAGCATATCTATACCCTCGAAAAAATAGGGATTTCTAAAAAAAAATCTTGGGGGCTAACCCCACGACTCCCGATTGGGGGGCCACTGGACTCCCAAATTCCCCAGCTTGGGCTAGCTCCGGACCCCTGCTAAGACTTGTGGAAGAGGTGTAAAATACTCTTGGATATACAATATAAAAAATATAAAACACATTATAACATTAAAACCCCTCTCGAGATTCCATGGTAAGTTGTGATCATAACATGACATGTGTGTGTGTAGTTAATAGAGGAGTATAATATTGAGTATGCTGGACAAATGATTTTTTGAAGCAAAATAAAGCTCAATTTCTATAAAACCAAATTGATGCCTTAGATGGCTTGGATATGGATGGTATGTCCCTTGACCAATGTTTCTCATAAATTTTATGTCATGGAATGCATGGGGACTTACAGACTCTAATCACAAGTATATTGTTCGCGATGTTTGCCAAAAAAAATCCAACTTAGATGTTTTGTGTCTTTAGGAAGTTAATGTTATAGGTTTTCAGTTGTCAATGGTTTGTAAATCCATTTGGTCAGACAATGTTGTTTCTACCAGTTATCACGATGGAGGGTGTAGGGATTTAATTTCCTTTTTTTCTCCTAAATGGTATCCCTTCTTTATAGATCATGGCGTCGACCCTATCAATCAAGCCATCTGGGCCCTATTTAATATTGAAAGTTTCCTTTTTGGCTTCATCAACATTTATGACTCTAATGATGCAGCTAAAAGGGTTGTTCTTTGGTGGTGGATAGCCAATGAAATCCCCGATACTTATTGGGTCATTTGCGGTGACTTTAATATGGTTGAGTTACCCATAGATAAATACGATCACTTGCCTATGTGATGTATAATTGGAAAAAGGAAGGCGTGGTTTTATATGCATGATAAATTCAAGTTTATGATCCAAACACCTTCCCAAAGGCCCACTTCTGAAACATGCTTCACTTGGTCCAATCTTCGAGGTGGATCAGATCGGGTTCTTAATGGCTTGACAGGTCCATGTTGTCCACTGAAGATTTTTTTGAGTTTGACAACATTTATTCCTTCCCTGTGGAAGTGATATTATATTTCATCCTTTCTGACCACTTTCCTAGTCAATTTCGTATCACTTGGCAATATTAGAGGCCTTTTAGTCATAAAGGCTAATTTTTTCTCAATACAACCTTGATGGAACACTAACCCACACTCAATAATATTAAACGAGTGTGAAATTTAACATCCCGACCATGCCATATGCATAACTATCATCCACCTCTTCGGTATCTAGATAGACCAACTGGTGGGACTCCATATAGGAAAACATTCCTTAGAATCTATGGTCGATAGTGCCAACTCCTATTCAACTCCACTACCTCCTCCTCTCTTAGCTGGGTGATGGTGGAACTCGAGGGAAATAATTTCTCCAAAACCTTGTAGCTCCAGGTGGAAAAGCTTAGACAAAAAATCCAAATTGTGGACAACTATAATGCTCGAGGCACTCAAATCTATGCCCGCCTCCATTGGCTCAAGGTTGGGGATCGTGTTTCAAAGAAATTCTTTCTTTCACTCAAAGCCGTGCCATTTGTGATGGTGGAACTCAGCTCACGGATACCCAACTCATGTTGTAGGCCTTTATTAATCACTACAAGCTAGTTTTCCAAGCTCAAGCTCCTTCAACGGAGTGACAGATTGATTTGGATCAATTCTTAGCTGTCGTGCCATGCAAGCTCTCTTAGGTACATAAAATTTCTTGCGACCGCATGCTCTCCCTCCATGACTTAGAGGAAGTGGTCATGCAAATGGCCAATGAAAAGGCTCATAGCTGCGACTGATTCTCTTACAAAATTTACAAATCGCTATGGGATACAGTTGGCTTGGACCTTTTTCAGCTCTACCTGGAAGGATTTTAGATCTAGACTCTTGGCCCTCATATTAACAAAGGGAATATTAAGTTCATCCCTAAGCCTGGAGACCCAGAACTAATAAGTAATTGGCATCGTATAACATTGATTAATGTGTCTTACAAAGTTATTGCCAAATCTCTTGCCATTTGGTTGCGTCACATTCTTCCAGCCATTATCCAACTGGAGAAAATAAGTTTCATCCAAGGGAATTATATCTTTGACAACATCATTACGGTTTGGGAAGACATGGAATGGGCACACATATCCAACTAGCCAACCCTTTTCATCAAAATAAACTTTGAGAAATCTTATAATAGGATATGGTGGCCTTTTATTTTTGCTATGCTTCAAGACCTGGGTTTTGGTCCCAATTTCATTCAATCTATCAAGATGCTTTTTACTCATGCCTCCACCTAAATCACCATTAATGGGCATAGGTTGGCTCCATTTTCCCTTTTCAAATCCATCCAAGAAGGTTTCCCATTAGCACTCACTCTTTATGTTCTTATGGCTAAAGGGTTTGGCTATCTGCTCACCAAATAAAAATCTCAGGGGCTTGTCAAGGGAATTTCCTTACCTTCATCCGATAGCTCCCAATTGCTCAATGGTCATTTCATAGATGATTCCTTCCTTACAATCATTGAAGATGAAAGTAACATTATCAATGTTATGCAGTGCCTTGAAACTTTCTGTTTAGTTGTAGGCTCTTCCATTCAATGGTGTAAATCACAATGCTCTGGACAATCCTTCCTCCCCAAACCCCCTGGATAGCTATGTATGGTTGGAAGATGCTCAAACATGGTGAAATGTTTAAATTTTTTGGTATTCCTTTTTCCTTTAAAGTTTCACCTATCAATCTTTGGCAATATGTCATGCAACGAGGGGCTTGAAAGTTAGAATATTGGATAACTAAGTTGTTTTCTTTAGTGGAAAATTTTAGATCTATTCCAAATTTCTTTAAGCCACACACGTGTATTGTTCTTTCTACTGGGTCCCACCCAAAAACATTGTGTAGAAGTTAGAAAAAATTCTCCAAGATTTTCTATAAACTAACGATTCATTTTGCAAAGGATTTCACAGAGTTGCATGGGAGACTTGTTGTCTTCCTAGAGAATTAGGAGGGTTAGGCAACATTGACATTTTTCATCAAGGACAAGTTCTTTGCTCCAAATGGATAATTCATTACAAAGAAGGGAAGAAGCTTGGAAAGTTCTTCTGTAAAATGGCATCGTTGATGGCTTCCCTTATGGCTGCCCAGCTTGGAAAGGCATTGGATTTTCCAATCTTCTCATTGCCCCCATCCCAATTAAGGTGGTCGGCATTTTTATGCTCAAAAGTATTTGGAAAGCTTGGGAGTAGGTCAAACCATGACTTATGTGGAATGGTAACGAATTTTGTAATGGTATTTCATTTAACCACCACTCCTCGTGGTGGTATTTTTCATTCAAATCCAAGATCGTTGTCTTACCAAGGTTCTTTGGATTCCTTCTCTTCTCCTTTTCAAGTGAGGAATTCACACTATCCAAGACCCTTTTTTACAAATGTTCTTAGTATTGGCATCCCTGGAATGAGCTCAAGGCTCAATTCAAATTATATCTGCATGATTATGCCATCATCAATGATATCGTCTCCTTTGTGTCCCTGATCACATGATCCACAAAATATCTGTACTTTCCTTTTTTCCTTGGTGGATGGATTGGAAGTGGTATGTGGACACCCCTTTTTGGAATTACTCTGCTGGCAAAGGCTATCCTTGGCTTTCACTTGATTTTCCCATGATGGGAAAGCTCAACGCCTGGTGGGAATTGCATTTTCCTCCATCCAGTTGGAGAATCAGATTCGATAATATGTGGTCCACTTGTGTGGAACCAAAAAATGCTCATTTTATTTGGTGTGTTCTTCACCAAGGCCTTTTAATTGGCACTTATCTGGTTCATCTTGGTGTTTCACCCCCAAATGCCCCTTCTGTGGCCACTTCAAAACCTTGTCTCACCTCTTGTGGTATTTTTCCAAAGCCCAAAAGGCTTGGAACTAGATTCATTCATTCTTTCTCCCCTTTGGACCATAATGTTTTACTTAGAAACATATTCTTTTAGGAGATAATCCTAGAATGCCTCACAAGTTTTTCTAGATTTGGCATGCTTCAGAGGGAAAATTCTCTTTTATCCATGGAAAGAACAAAATTCTTGTTTATTTGCTAATGTTCAAGTTGACCAACAATTCTCTTTTTATAATAAGTATGTGGTTATCGTGAATGTATTATTGCAGATTCAAGTGTAAGTAAACAAGGTGGCACTCGAGGTGGAGTATCTCCAACCTCTTTTTCGGCACTGGGGTGATGCCCCTTTCAATTTTTATCATGAGATGATGCCCCACTCCCACCACTCATCGCCCCATGGCAGTGCCAATTGGCATCTCAAAGGTTTCGATCATTGGAGCCGCTCACAATGACACTCTTTCAACTAGGCCTGCCAGTCTCTGCATAGTCAACCTCCTTGGAGGAGCTTCTCCCCTATGCCTTTATCTCACTACTAGGGTTGGGATGCCCCTCCACCACCCAAATAACTTGACTGGGGCTTACCAACTGCCCCCTTAGCCATGCACTCACGACGGTTGGAGCCTCCTGCCTTTGCCTGAAAAATTTCCTAGGTTGTCTCTTGCCATCTCACCCATTTGGGCACCATTGATGATATCAAAGAAGGAAGCCATCCTGACTTTGCTTAGGACGTGCTATATACCGGTAAGGACCTATCTAGTTTTGGATAGCCTGATCATGATCCACCCTCTGCAGAACAACAATTCACAATGATGGCTTAATTTCCTTGCTTCTATGCTTTTTGATGTTTTGTAATAGTTGATTTTCATACTCTCTGCCTAATCTTAACTCGTGAATTTGGGGCGTGCTTCCACACCATTCATTTTTTTGTAAATTATCTCATATCATTTTACTTGTTAATATACTAGCAACATCATCCATAGGTGCTTATGGGTAGCCGATAGGAAATGACAATTAAGTTTTGTTCTAATTCTTGGTATAATTTGTGAATTTGATTCATTGTTATTTTCTCTTATTTCTTGCATTTTGAAGATTTCTTGTTTGCCAAATTGGAAAATTGGAATCAATGAATGAAAAAAAAATCAAATAATTTATTACACTTATTTATTAGATGTATGTTAGTTGTCAGTTGTGGGAGAGAGAGAAATGGTTGAATGAGGAAAATCATTGTTAGATATGCACAATATAGGATTGATGTAAAAGCCTTGATGATTTTTAATGTTTTTTTCTTGGAAGATGTAATTTTGATATAACTAATCTTTTCCATCTTCCTCATATAAATTATCAACAAGTTCTCTGAGATACAACATATATTGTAAATCATAAAATATTCAAGTTGTATTTTTAACGTGCTCTAGTATTCACTTCCCTAATGAATAATGAAAAGCTCTACAAGAACTATATAAAATATTTAGTGTTGAATAATTCAAGCATGAAGGTTAGTGAGGAAGCTAATAATTTTGAAAGTGTGGAAGTTTCAAATAAGATTTATGCATTCATTAGACCCAATTACCATTTTCTTCGCTGTTTTTTTAGTTCTTGAATATTTAAACCCACTTTGATACTAAGATTGAATATAGAAAATAGTATTAAATATATAATTATTTACCTTGAAGTCATTTCTACAATTTTAAACCATATTGAATGATATATTGAAGCCAAAAATGCTTTGTCAATAAAAAAAAATACTAATTTTGTTTTGAATTATACTTATTCTTTATATCAAATCTCATGTACCATATGGTTGAAACAATCTACATTGCAAGGAAATATGAATGAACCCTTTTGATAGAATTCAAATACCTCCTTTTTTTCCTCCAAGAGCCCGTTGAGAAAAGAATCACATAAATAATCTAAATGCATAAGAAATACTTCTAATGTTATTTCTCCTCTTTCTAGTTTACATAAAATATACCTTTTTTGTTATAATAACTAGATATTTGTACTTCATTTTGTAAAAAAAATGTTATTATTTTCAAGATTTCATTGATTACAAGGAAAGGAAAACCCTTGTGTCTTTGTTTATGGAACAAAATTGCTAACATTAAAAATTCCTTATTGAAAATTCTATCATTATGCCATAGAAATATCTATTAATATTTTATCTTTAAAACCATATTTCATTATTCCCCATCACTTTTCTTATGTTCAAATTATTAAATGAATCATAGAAACAAAAATACATAAATAAATGTCAAAAATTACAAATAATAAAACAATAATTTGGATGAAGATGATGTCATATATCAAGGGAATCCACTCTTCAAAGGCTCGTCGACCAATTATTAATTATAAATTGTTATTTATGTACTTAACATATGCACCATGAATGCTATGATTAAATGTACCCGATAATTTAAAACACCTGACATGTTCTAACATATCGATATTAGAAAACTATATTTTTTTAGCAAATATTTCAAAACTTGTGTTTGATAAACCATGTTGTTGTAAAAATCCTTATTTACTAATAAGAAATCTAATATTTGATGCCCCTATGCAGGGAATATTTCTTGTCTGGGGTTGTATTATAATTATGTTGAGAGGACATCTACACTTGTATATATGGAGTGAAAGAGTGTGATGTCTGTGCCCATGAAATAGAAACTAGGGGCCCATTCACCTTTTGAAAATAAAATCAAATACAAATGTAATTTTACTTGCAACACTTAAATTACTTAAGAAAAAAAATACCAAATGTAATTTTATTTGAAATAAAAACTAGGGCCCCCTCACAAAATAAAAACAAATATAAATGTAATTTTACTTGCTGCACTTAAATAATAATAATAAAAAAAAAACATTTCATGTTATTTTGTCAATTGTATATGGAACATTACAAAAATTTGTATCGCATTATTTTTTTATTCAAAATATTACCTTTAAAAATATGAAAAGATCATATAATATTTACAAATCTATATAAGTAATCCCACCATTAACGTTATAAATATAAATTATTGCTCCTTTTTATCTATAAAAAATATAGAGAGCAAGAAATTGTTTATATAATTGTTTCTTGTCCCTGATGGGGAAATTTTAGTATATTTAGCTCGTTCAAATGCATGGCATTTTAGCTAGTCTTGTGGTTGTGAGGAGGTGGAACCATGCAACAATGGAAAGAGGCATTTAGAAGTTGTGATGCTAATGATATGTTCACTTTTATTGATTCTAATAGTTTAGGGAGATTTAACCTCCATATAAACTAGAATAGACTTTCATCAAAAAAATCCATTGGGTAGATTTTATCATGGTTAGCTCCTAAATTAAAATTTTATGATGATTTTTTCTTAACATTCGTATTATTTGAACATATACAAAGGAGTGTTTGTTGGATTTTACTTAACAATGGTCAGAAACAAACTAATATTGGACATCCCATTCATTCTATTTTTCCCATTTAAACGTGGGTTTGAGTATTATAAGCTAATACCCACTTAAACTATCATTATTATTAAAAATGGTTGAAAATTATCGAATGACCATTGGCCCATTTAGTGAAGTTTCTTAGCTCATAAAGATCCTGTCAGGCTTCAATTCTTGCTGAGGCAAAGGCCCGACCTTTGGAAAGTCTTGGCCTTGCATTTCTTGTCAAAGATCCTATTGATCAGTGCTTGATTTTTCTCCATGGTTTACATCGCATACTACCTAAATTATTCCAGCTCCATAAGCTCTGCATACCTCACCTCCATGAGATCAAACTCAGACAACTCCAACTACTTGAGAAGCTCAAATGTTGGTAACTCAAGTGATATAGGAAATGGTACATACCCAAAATTGTAAGGGTACTCCGCTGCCAAAACAATGTTACACATGCCCCAATGATGAGACAGGTCTCCTTGTAAGGTGTTCAAGATCCAAAAGAGATGTCCAAGTGTACATTAACATCCTGCATGCCCCACTTAGCCTCTTCATGCTTTGTTTTACTCTTTCCCCCTCTTTTCCTTTGAATTTTGGTCTTCAATGACAAAACTGCCGCCCTGCCTGGGTGGCGGTCTCGTGACCACCGCCCAGGTATGGCAGCAGTCCTGTAACCGCCACCCTGCTCAGGGTGGCGGTCCTTCACGCATTTTCTAGCACACTCCTTTAATCATGACTTGCGTGATTTTTCAACTTTCACCAGCTTTCTCACCCGTTTTGGCTCATATTAATGTTTTATGTCCCCTGGAATAGTGTTTCTTCATTGTTTAATGGTAAAAGAGTCCTAGTTGGAGTTACCTTTGGGTGAATGGGAATTCTATAAATAGATGGTTTGATTACAAGAAAATGGCTCCTCATCCTCTCATTTCAATAGTTTAGTCTTTCAGTTCTTGCTTAGGAATTCAATAGTTTCCATTTGTTGCATGCATAGTTAGTCTTATTGTGCTGTTTAGAAGCCACATGATCTTCTTGTTCTAGTGTTATTACTGTTTCATACAATCAATTAAGGTAGGATAGTTTCATTTTCAGTCTGAAGCCATTAGAGTTGTAGGTTTTGTTCGTCAAGAAGGATAGTTTCAGGTTCTGGATGTTTTGTGTTGTATGACTCGCAATAAATCCCGCTAGGAATTACATAAGCCAAGCTCTGTTCTCTTGCGTTATCCCTCTCCTACTCGCATTGTATTCAGTCTACATCCAAAGCTGCCATTGTTCCAATACCTACTTCTATTGATGCTAGCATTACATGCTTTTCTGGATTCATGTGAGCACGAAGGAACGAGGAGACCACACTGAGGGGACAAAGCCACACACAATCAGATTCACCACTATTCTGCAAAATCTAGGTTCAAGCTTTCAAATTTCTAGTTAAAACATATCAAATAGAGTAGTGAATCATTTCATTTCAGTTAATCTCGCTTTCAATATTACCGGGGAAGCTGTGGGGATTGATAGTTTCTGAGAAACTATGATTCATTCCTCACTTCTGAGGTAGGATTGAAAATTATTTCAATTAAATTAGATCAGTTATTTAGTTATTTTCAATAGATTTCCACAACTGCACAGACAAGTAGCTATACTCAGCTACTATGTTTGTTTTTAATTCTTTTATTAGGACCTTGTCATTTTCTAGATATATTAAATAGTTGTTATCTTAATTCAAATATTCTATCAAAAATACAAATCATAGAGAATTTCTATATGTTTGGATAATTTGCATCAAATAGTTTACTTATTCTTTAGTTAGATTTACTATTGTCATGTTCTTGTATTCCAGACCTAGAGTTCCCCAACATGCAATCCAATAGATCCAATTGCTCTAATTTTATGACCATGTTACTGGAGATATACTACGAAACTCCTCAGGTCTTATTTTCCAGTATTCCACAACCTATAGATCGGATCATGCTCAGATCTCCCTATTGATTGGAGCCTTGAAGAATTCATCCTTCGCCGAACGATCTATCACATCCTTCAGGTTAGGAGGGCCTTCTTTTCTTTAGATTCACATGTATTCCATTAGTGCGCTGTATGAAGACATAATATTGCCTAACTAGTTTGGAAAACACCCCACGTATATTCCATCCCCACTGAGCTGTCTCAGCACGATCTTGGGATGTTAGGTACGAGGAAGAGTTACTTAGCAGATTATCATGCTCGCTTGTCACTTTTCAAATAATGTACAAAATTGGTGAACCCGACATGAACAAACTATTGTTCTTCAGTCAATAGAGGTCCTACCTCACTAGCCTTCCATTAGTATAATTTTCATATTTTCCCCAAGGTTAGGCTTGACATCAACTAGATATTGATCAAACAATTTCTTCACTTTCACACTCTTCTTTTAGTTTTATCCATCTTCGCTTCTTCCCATTATTCTGTAGGTATTCATATACCCCCCGAATATGTCAGGATTCGATGCATATGGCAGACCTCCTCCTAGGTCTTGAAGCATACTACAATCAACTGAATAGACAACCATCACCCTCGCTCTCAGCATGGGGTGACAACTATTCAACTAACCGGTTTTCAACACAAACTCCACCTCAAAGGACTAGATATAGTTCTTCTTTCCAAATAGAGGAGTTGGATCATCTCACTCAAACACAACAACCAGAGCCTTTAGGCTCAAACAACATGATGTTCACTGGAGAATCTGGTTCATCTCCTCAGGTGTTGTTTAGACCACAAATCAGTAGACAATTAGATCCATATCTATTTTAGATGATGAATACTTATCACGTTATGCTATGCAAGTAGGAACAACATTATCTCAAAGTATGTACCCACCTATAGGAGGTTTTCAAATACAACCCGAGGTCTCTTCCAAGAAAACACCTCCATTCCTCCAATAGGAAATTCCCTCGGTACAACTTGGCAGGGCACCGATCAATTCATAGCACAGGTACCATATGCCTATACAACCTCACAGTATACAACAAACACCACTAAGGAAAAATACTCCATCTTCACCAAATGAGGTCATCTCAAATAATTAGTCGAAAAGGTTAGAGGGTTAGAACTTGCTCAAGCAAGTCAAAATCCACAATTCATATAGGCAAGAATTCCTAAATCCTCCACATCATCCTAGCCAAGTAGACCTCCTCACAGGAACAGGCACATTGGGCATGCCTCCTCAGTATTCACAACAAATGCCAACTAGAACCGCGTTCTCTAATTCTTGCATATTAAGTGGAAAATATGATACCTCCCGGTTTAGTACAAAAAAATCCATTTCTGAACAATGTTCCTCCATATTTAAACATGTATTCCAAAGTCAGCACAGGGAGATATGTTCTCTTCTCCCAGCATGTTCACTCAACCACAGGGATTTCCTTATGCCCCTGTAAATACATATGCTACACCATATCAACAAACCATCCCACCTCCCGCACCCCCTCAGCAAGCACCATCAATGGTCGAAACCTATGTGATAGGAACTTATTCAAAATATTTGAAAGAACCTTTGGACTTCACTATACGAAGTGTCATGCTTCCAAGACCTCTCCCCGATCTACCCAAATACAAAGGAGAGGGAGACCCGAATGCACATATTAAGGCCTATGCCACAGCCATTCGAGAACTTCTCCCTTGGGATGGAGTTGTTGCTAAAATATTCCCCAAAACTTTAGAAGGTATCCACCCTCGATTGGTATTATAGAATACCTGAACCCTCAATACATTCATTTAAACAACGCGGTCGTTTCAGAGTTCATCAAGGTGTTCGACATGAACAAATTGATTGAGAATAGGAATCAGGGAATTCTTGCATATTAAACAAGAACATAATGAATCTGTTGCTCATTTCATCCAAAGATGGTGTACAGTCCTCTATTCTTCAGCAAGCACTCCAAACATGGATCAGATGGAACTATGTGATTTATTCCTTCATTCTCTCAGTAGAGAGATAAAGGAAGAAGTCCAGAAGTTCCCACTAAGAACTTATGATGAGGTGCTCGAGAGCACTCTCTGAATAGATCAAGCTACAATAGATAGCGGTCGCAAGACATATGGAACAAATGGGAGGTTAATCATCCCCAACCAAAATACTACGACTTATCCTACTACCACAAATGCCAATCAAGGACCTAAAATCCTTAACAAGAACCGTGGAGTGACAACAAATGGAGTAACTGACCAAACTAAAAAGGTAAATGTTGTAAATGCTCCACCACCAGTTAACAATCAACGAAACAAAAATTTTACCCCAACAATCAATGTGGTGGATTTTAATCATCCACAACAACAACAATGACAATGACAGATCTAGACACAGGGTCCAAGTCAAAACTCAACTAGATATAAAACCAAAACCAAAGGCAACAAACGCAAAACTTTAATCCTAATAGTCAATGTTTTAATCAAAGTTTTGGACCACAACACGTACCAAACCAACAACCTAGGAATTATAATCCTAACTCGTATTGTGGTTTCCACAAAATTCAAGGCCATGACACTAGGACTTTCCATGATTACAATAAATTCATGCAACATTTGCCAGAGGAACAAAGAAAACTTTTCATAGATATGTTCTTAGCAGATCCTGCATCACCTGCGCCAAATACTTTCATGGGAGCAGTCTCCCCTCAAAATGCACCCCTCAAGATCTTCAATGATCCGCTCCCAAATCACAATAACAAAAAATTAAATCCAAATGGGATGAACAAGGGTGTAATGACAGGAAATAATGCTCATGAAGCCTCGACTTCACTAAATCCACCTGTCACACTGTAATTAGGAAATCAGCCACGAACCAAGATAGTCATTTTAGTGGAGTTAAACACTGAGCTACACGTGGAAGCCATAACAAGGACACGAGATTATTCCTCTCAGCCAAATCCAATTTACCCACTAGAGCCAGATAACATTCAACAAACATTAGTAAAACCTGTATGTGCCCTATGATTTAATTAATGACCTAACAAAGACCTTCTCTCACATCTCCTTTTTGGACTTGTTGAAGAACTCTCTTGCCCATAGGGCTGCTCTTTTAGAAGCACTAGGTTTAGGTCATTTAATTAACATCACTCCACCTCCCGAAACACAGGTAAACCATATAAACTTCAATATTCACCCTCTAGGACAGCCAGATAGGGATACTGAGTTTATATTTGACATAAACAAAATGCCAACAGACACAGATTACATGTAGAGGTGATCCATCCTTACATTTACAAGTGTGGGTTTATAACAACTACATTAAACATGCAATGGTTGATGATGGGGCAGCAGTTAACATAGTCCCCTTCTCTTTCCTTCAAAAGCTAGGGTATGGAGAAACAAACTGTTCCACGACTCGGAATACACTAAGAGGCTATGATAGCCTTAAAGCTACTTCAATTGGGACTATAATACTACCAGTAACCTTAGGACCCAAAACAATCCTCACTAAGTTTTATATTATAGATCAGGAAACCAACTATAATATGATCCTCGGCCGACCATGGATACACCGTATGAAGGCAATCCCTTCTACCTTATTTCAGGAAATAAGGTTCTTACACCTAGGAAAGATATTCATAGCAAAAGGTGACCCAAAACCATTCGATATACACCTAGCAGACCTGAAGAAAAGACCAGGCATTCACTCTGAGTTTGAACTCCCAACAAACCAACTCAAAACCAGAAGATAAATTGATACCTACAACAGAATCTAGAAGTTACGAACCTAGTCAAGAACATCCCAGCCCTCAAGGATGAGGCTAACATTGTAGAAACAATATCATTAGGAACTACTCACAAAAAATTGTCGAATTACTAGAACAGGATCTACCAATTTTCCTGCCATTTGATTCTGTAGGTATGGGATGTACCCTAGGAGTTGGTTCTCTTCCAGCAAAAGAACTCTGCATGGTAGAAGTAACCGAAGTAGAAGAAATAGAAATAATGAATTTCCCAACAGCCATCTTTCCAAGTAAATATTGGACTCTCCATTTCGATGGAGCTAGATGTCATTATGGGGCTGGGGCAAGTGTGATCTTTACTTCTCCCGAGGGAAAGATCCTACCATTCGCCTTTAAATTAAATTTTGAATGTACAAACAATGGTGCTGAGTATGAATCCCTCATCCTTGGTCTCATCATAGCTAAATGGATCCGTGTTAATGACATCAGAGTGTTATGAGACTCACAATTAGTAGTAAACCAAGTCTATGAGGTGTATGAGAGTAGAGCTGAACATTTACAGCTCTACAAAATAGTAGTATTAGATTTGAGCAAAGGATTTAACTTCATATCCATTGAGGCAATCCCACGAGAAAAAAACCTTCTCGTGGATTCAATAACAACCTCAGCTTCATGTTTCACTCCAAACAGTGAGTTGGAAGACACTCGTTTAATGGTATCCCTTCGTACTGAACCGTTAGTAAAGAAAACATCAACAAACCCTCTTCTAACGCACATAGATGAGAATAAATCCACTATCTTAGGTCACATTGATAGTGATAGAGCCACTCTTGATTACCTAAACACCTATGTAGAGTTATATCTCACCCATCACATGGTAGATTTCTCCTTAGTCCCACATTCGTCTTCTTACTTTGGAAATCCCATGGTAGAGCTTCCCCCATAAAAAGGAACTCGACATATACGCGGTGGACAATGGAGAAGATATTGAGCTACCTCCAGCCCCACCTGAGTTTAAAGAAGGTAATTCTTCTTTAATCGAAGAAAGGATTGATATTAACATCGAAATAGAGGAAGAACCAAAGAGGTTGAAACTAGGATCTTCGTTAACTCTAGAAGAGATAGAAATACACACTCGAATCCTCAAAGAACATTCAAATGCTTTTACATTTAATTATAAAGAAATGACAGGAGTTACACCAGACATCGTAGTACATAACCTTGTCACCAAACTAGATGCAAAGCCAATTAAAGAAAAAACAAGACCAATGAAACCCAAGGTAGCTCTCATGGTGAAGGAAGAAGTAATGAAACTCCTCCAAGTATGATTCATCAAGCCAGTTGATTATTCTTAGTGGGTATATAATATCATCCCCATTCTCGAAAAGAATGATAAGATACACATATGCATAGACTTCTGAGACATTAACAAGGCGTGCCTCAAGGACGACTTCCCATTACCATCCATTGACATCATCATTGACGCAACGACTAGATTTAAGCTTTTGTCTCTCATGGATGGGTTCTTGGGATACAATCAAATCAGAATATCTACACAAGACCAAGCCAAAACCATGTTTATAACTCCTTGGGGAACTTATTGCTACACTGTTATGCCATTCGGTCTCAAGAACGTTGTTGCTATATACCAATAGGTAATGACATATATATTTCACGATCTTATTCATAAAATCATGGAATCCTATATAAATGACTTGTTGGCCAAGGCCAAGAAATGTTGTGATCACCTGAAAGTGCTTTGCATCATTCTTTCACGTTTGATCGAATACGGAGTCACGCTAAACCCAGAAAAATGCGTATTTGGTGTAATAGGAAGGAAACTCCTAGGTTACATTATATTATCATGAGGGATCGATGTAGACCCAACCAAAATCTGGGTTGTTCTTAAGATGATCCCACCATCAGACGACTCTAGCATTAGATCATTTCTCAGAAAGCTCGGTGCAATCCAGAGATTTATTCCAGACTTAAGTTTTTTTGTTCATCTGATTAACAATTTGTTAAAAAAGGATTGTTGTATCGATTGGATTGAAGACTGCAATGAGGCCTTCGAAGTAGTTAACCATTTCTTGTTGTCACCACCTACACTAATGCTTCCTAAGCCATACCACCCTTTAATTCTATACTCATGAGCTACTCATGTCTCGCTAGCCTGCATGCTAGCTCAAGAAGACGATGACAAACAAGAATGCACAATCTATTTCATTAGCCAAACATTAATCGATTATGAAACACGTTATACACAAGTAGAACGAGAATTCCTTGCCATTGTCTTCTCAACCAAATGCCTAAGACATTACATTCTAAATCAAGAAACAAGGGTCATTGTAAAAACAAACCATTTACGAACTTTTCTCATATAAGGCTCCTTGTCTAAAAAGGCTGGACACTTTATAACCTTAATGGGTGAATTCGAATTAACTTTTGTAAACCAAAATTTTGTTAAGGGACAAATCATTGCAGATTGGTTAGCTAACAACCCGTTAGATGGAGGTGATCTAGTAGATCTAGATTTTCCCGAAGAATGCATCTATCACATAGAAACCAAACCTCCCATCTCATAATGTCCTTGGTATACTGATATTATCAATTTTATCATGGACCATACGTATCCAGAAGGTGCTACACTGCAACAAAGAAAGTGGTTACGCATTATCGTAGCTAGGTACGATATTATAGAACAAGTACTCTATCGTAACGCTTTCGATGGAATGCTTCTAAGGTGTGTTGACACAGAAGAATCCAAGAAGATTTTCTACGAATCCCATAGTGGAATGTGTGGAGGTCATTTTGGTGGTCATGCCACTGCCCCGCAAAATACATCGGATGGGCTATTTCTATCCCACTCTAGAACACGACACAATAGATTTTGTACACAGATGTCATAAATGCCAAGAATTTTCCCACTAAATTCACATGCTGGCACAAGCTCTACAACCAATCGTGACTCCATGGCCCTTTTCTACATGGGCCCTAGATTTGATAGGAAAATTCTCTCCCTCATCAATAGATGGCCATAACTTCATAATCACAGCCACCGAATACTTTACCAAATGGGGTAGAGGCTATGCCTCTTACCACTGTACCAGGTGTCGTGATCACCAATTTCATTTTGAACCAGATCATTTATCGGTACGGTGTCCTGTAAATCATTATCTTAGATAATGGCACCTCCTTTAAGAATGACGAGGTCCGTGAGCTATGTAGTAAATTGGGGCAAAATAAACCATCATACAACCTCCATTGTATTACCCTCAAGCTAATGGGTAGGCTAAAGAGACAAACAAAACATTGAAAGCTATCCTCCTTAAAACGCTTAAAAGAAAATTTATGTGAGATTGGCATTAAAATTTATATCCGGCCTTGTGGGCCTTCCAAACCTCAATAAGAACACCAATAGAATTCAACTCCTTTCTCATTGGTATGTATATATTTACCCCCGGGTAAATATAGACACAAAATAATATGTCGGAGGGGTTAGAAAACCCGACATCAAAAGAATATGTCGGAGGGGTTAGAAAACCCGACATCAAAAGAACATGTCGGAGGGGTTAGAAAACCCGACATCAAAGGAAAATCGGGTGTTCGGGGTTCGGGAAACATGTGAAAACATGAGGGGTTAGAAAACCCAAGGGAAGCATGTCGGAGAGTTTAGAAAACCCTGACAAACACATGTCCTAGGGTTCCAAAACCAGGTTTTGGATGTCGGGAAAACATGGTCGGGAAAGCATGGGGCGGAAACATGTCGAGCCAGTTTTCCAAAACCCGATTCGGAAGAAAGGTCCATCAAAGGAACCCCGAAACAAAGGGAACTTGGAAAACCCGACATCAAAGAAGTTATGTCGATTGCAGGTTTTGGGAAAACCCGACATCAAGAAACATGTCGAGGCCATCCTCCAAACCCGATGCAAATGAAAGAGGGAACCCGGAACCCGAAACAGGAAAAAGAGTCGGGAAAACACGGGGGAAATATTCCAAAGATGTTGAGAAAACCCAACCCTTTCGAAGGGAGCATGCGGTTCATCTTCGACACAAAGGTTGGACTTTTCGGAAAGCTCTCGGGCGTCCTCAAACCCAACTAGACATGTCGAGCCATCCTTGCAAATGGGTGGGAATCCCGAAGACAGGCGGAAAAATGTGGAAAATACAGTTCGCCATGTTTTGAGTTGTTGAGTTTTTTACCTACCGCCATGATTTGTTGAAGTTAGGTGCAGTCTTGGAGGTGGTTGGGGCAAATTCGAATTCTTCTCTTCTCCCTCATTTTTTCCTCATATAAATGGTAAAGGAGAGGCTCTTTAAAAAGTGGTTGGACATTTTGTTTTGCATCCCCCCTTCTTCCCTTGCTTGCAAGAGAATTCGTGGAGCTTTCAAACATCCCATACGGGTTGTAATACAAGTTTTTCTTCTGCCTCTTGGCCACTGCAATGTATTGTATCGACTCTTGAGCAATAATATACATATGTTTGTGATTGATTTTTCGACCCTCTCATGTATTCATTGTTGCCATTTTGATCTCTTATTGCAGTTTGGTTACCTGTGCATGGTGTTTGTATTGCATCTCTATGGTCTGTGTTAAATTTGCAAAACGAGTGTTTAACATTCCTCGGTGCATCACCTCCGTAGTTTAGGTTTTATTTTTATGCATTCTCTACCCTGTCTCCTTGGCAAGTTAGATTAGGTTTTTTGGTAAACCCTCTGCATTTTATTCGTGCATCTGAACAGAGGAATAGGAGCCGGCCTTCATCCGGAGAGCTTTTCTGATTTCGCAAGGTCCCACACTTGGGAAAAGCTCCATGTTGTGCAATCGCACTGAGACTTTCAACCCATCGTGTTGCAGAGTCCCAGGGGTGCTGTGATTCGACACCAACAGTTTTGGCACGCCCGGTGGGACCAAGAGGTCATTCCATAAAGATTTGAAGGAGTTTTCAGGAAATTCAGACTGAGAAATTGCAAGTTTTAAAATTTCGGATTTTGCTCCGTCCAGGCTGAACTCCGAAATCATTTTTCAAGGGTTTATCTTGCTCAAAACAGGTCAAAATTTCAACAGTTGGTAGATCTGAGGGTAATCTTCAAAAGGGTATCTTTAGTTTTTTGATATTTTGATTTTCAAAATTTCATGGTTTTTAGTGTTTCGGGTTTTCGGGGTCCGAGAACATCAAAAAGCAACACATTTTCAGGTTTTGGGGGATGCATTGCATGGTCTTATTCCCGACAACAGTCATTTCGGGTTTTGATGGATGTCGAGCATGTTCCAAGTTCTGACACATAGCAATTCAGGTTTTGTGAGTTGCATCGCATGACCTGAGTTCCGCCTGTACTTTTCAGGGATCCGCAGCTGCACAACAAGGCCCGAATTCCGGATTGAAGATTGTCTCCTCTGGGTCCTTCAAATTTTAAATTATATTTTCAATATTGTCAAGTTTGGTGTGTAACTTGGCAAAATCCAGCCTTTTAGAGGCTTGTTATCTAACACATCTGGCGACTCCGAAGGGATAGAGTTCAGTGGTGTAGCAGCACAAGTTGCCCAGGCACATGAGAAGAATTCGAACCAGGTCTAATACTCGAGAAGAGGGGCTATTTTTCCACTTGCAACTTTCACCAGGCAGAGGAAGGAGAGGAAGAAGACCACAAAGATCACCATCTCCACCTAACAGGACTTTGTCTACACCTCCACCTGGTAGACCTTTTCTCGCATCAACCAGGGTTCTTAGGCCAATCATAATGGCACATCTACCACCGAATCCCTTTGTCAATTTCACGGGAAGTAGTCCACTTGCCCTAAATGCTCAGAATCAAATTCCAGTTGCAGCGCTAAAGAATATACCCTATTTCACAGGAGAAAATCATACTACTCCTATTGATCACATCCAGGATATTGCTAATGCATGTGCAATCCACGAAATAAATGAAATGGATGTTGCAGTCAAGTTGTTGGCTTCATCTTTCAAAGGTAAGGCCTTACAATGGTTTAGGAGCCTACAGCAGGGTCTATTACGAATTGGAACCAACTTTGTTCAGCTCTTTGCAACCAATTCGGGGAGAGGGCAGACAATTTGTCTTTATTGGAACAACTGACAACAATCAAAAGGGCTCCTAACGAACAAATGACAGATTTCAACTTCAGATTCCAACGGACATGGGACAGGATTCCAATAGCTGTTAGACCAACCGCCGAAGGAGCATTCCTTTATTTCTTAAAGGCTATAAATTCAGACATAGCCATGATGATCCAATCAATGGGAGGGACAACGCTGCCAGGGGCCTATGACACAGCTATCAGAGCAGAGAACTGTTTGATCCAAGCTGGCAAGCTTGCACCAAGGCCACCAATGCCTCTCTATCCAGATATGGGAAATCCTACAACCAGTCAAGCACCAGAGTTGAATCCCATTCCAACTCCTAGAAATCAAAGCAATAATGAGGCGTCAACTTCTTCAAATACTTCAAAGGAATTGCAGGAGGTCATGAAACAGCTACAGAACCTTGGAAATGAGCTAGTGACTATCAAAAGACAGCAAGCTCAAAGTGCTAGACCATATCAGCCTCAAGCGTAGTACCAAGCTAGGCCCTCATACCAACAGAATAGACCACCGGCTCAGGCTGCAAATCAAAACCAAAACCAAGGACAACCTCAAGCTGCCAGGCCATTTCGACCATATGATCCAAATGCAACGACATCCTCAAGAGCCTTGGTTCCAACACAAAATAACATGGCACAAGAGTACAACTGGTGTTACCCTTGCAATCTACCTCACAATCAGTCAGCATGTTTCAATGGTGCACTGAATCAGGCCTTGATGGTGCAAACCATTGGTGTGCCTCAAGAACCAAGCCAAGAAGGGAATCAGCAGCAAGAAACGCAACAAGAAGGACCTCCAACGGAAACCACATTGGCCAATTGGCAAACGGAAGACTTCTGTGGAGTTAACCAACAGCCTTTTCAAGGCGTGGCTGCCAACACACGGTCAAAGAAGAGAAGCATAGAAGAGGGACAACCATCTAATCCAGTTGTTTCTCAACCCACTCTTACACAACAGGGGGTCAGTAGACCAAACATAGCTCCAAATGTGCAAAATCAGCTTAAAGTACCTGTTGTAGCAACACACGCACCTATTCAAGCTCCAGAAAAGTTTGCACCAAGTAAGGGATAGCAAAAGGACAATTCATCCCCCTTCAACATCATCGATCAAATGAAGAAGACACATGTGAACATTTCCATGTGGGAATCACTGGCGATCCCAGGGCAACGAGATTTATTGCAAGCTGCAATGGCTAATTGGTCTGCCACAAATGTATCAAACCAGGGACATGAGAAAGTTCTCACTAATGCAGTGCAACATGATGGGGGCCAGACAAGAAAAAATTTGAAGCCTCCACCATTCTATGTTTCATTGATTGTTGGAAACCACTTGGTACACAACTGCATGATAGATTCAGGAGCAAGTAGTTCAGTGATGCCGAAGCAAATAGCGGATCAACTGGGTTTGAAGTATGAGCCAGTGCTGAAAGGAGTAGTACAGCTAGATGGAACGGCAGTGGGAACAGTTGGGGTCATCAAGGGGTTAAGCCTAACACTACATTCATGTCCTAATGTTACAGTTCTGCAAGATGTGTCTGTGATTGACCTTCCGCCACTCTTTGCGTTGTGTCTATCAAGGGACTTCACTGCAAAAATCGGTGGATATTTATCTGCAGATTGGTCACACATGATTTTTAGGACAAGGTATGGAGCTAAAGCAACAATCAGGTCAGAACCAATTGCCAATTTCCATATTGAGCCTCATGTACCAAGTCCTATCAATGCAAATTGCTCAGCTTTTGATCAGGAGGAGTGTTCAAGTGATCTAGAAGCAGGTACTAAGGTCGAGGGAATTCCTGATTTAACTTTGGATGAATGGGCAAACAAGAGTCATGAATTTGACCCATACAAGGAAATTGAAGAATCTGAATTGGGCGTGTATTGTATACACGAAGAAAATTCACCCATTCCTGACATCATTCAGCCTGAACAAAAGGATGAAAGCAAAGTTTGGAAATTATTCTTCGATGGTTCGAGAAGCAGACAAGGTGCTGGAGGTGGTGCAGTGTTGATTTCACCACAAGACATCAAATATTATTCAGCTTTTCGTTTCCAGTTTTCTTGTTCAAACAACACAGCTGAATATGAGGCCTTGATTCATGGACTTCATTGGGCCAGGAAAAAGGGCATAAAGAACTTGCAGGTGTTTGGAGATAGCGAGCTAATCGTCAACCAAGTTAGGGGACAACATGCTACAAAGAATGACCTGCTAAAGAGCTACAAGAATAGGGTATGGGACCTCATTGAGGATTTCGAAGCTTTCAACATTGTGTCCATACCCAGGAAGAAAAATGAAGCCGCAGATAGGCTCGCAGCAGTTGGAGCAACGTTTGATGTGGTTGACAACATCAGAAGGGAAAAAACACAGCCACATATCCATGTGATTGTGAGGCCAGCAGTTCCAGATAATAACACAAGCTGGCAGGTGTTTGAGAACGATCAACAGATCGTCAATTTCTTACAAGAAGAAGCTGAATTCTCAGCTAGAAATCAGGATAGGCTAGAGCAGCAGTATGGGGATCAAGTAGTGCAGCTGCGGACAAACAAGCTTCCTAAGGGTTTAGTAACGTTGGAGTCTATCTTCAACCCTAACGACCAGTTTCGTAAGGAAAAGGCTAACATACAGGTCAAGAGAGAAGATTCAGAGCCAATTCTAGTTGGGGAAGGCAAAACACTTCAAATTGGTAAAGTGGCCACTGAGCAAGAGAAATCAGATTTCATACAGCTTTGCCAAGAATTTCCAGATGTCTTCGCTTGGAGCTATGAAGACTTGAGAGGATTCAATCCAAATTTGGCACAACATACCATAGAATTGGATCCAGATGCTAAGCCCATCAGGCAGAAGCAGAGACCAGTCAACCCTCACATTGAGCCTCTAATGAAGAAAGAGCTAAACAAGCTAATAGAGGCAAGCATTATATTCCCGATCAAGCACTCAAGCTGGGTTGCAAACTTGGTTCCGGTCAGGAAGAAGAGCGGAGAAATCAGGTTATGTGTGGACTTCCGAGACCTCAACAGGGCATCTCTCAAAGACCATTACCCACTTCCTTCAATGGAACAAATATTGCAAGTATTATCCGGTTCAGAGAGGTTCTCTCTCCTAGATGGCTACTCAGGGTATAATCAGGTGATGGTGAAAGAAGATGACCAATTCAAGACGGCTTTCACCACCAAATGGGGGACCTATGCCTACAAGAAGATGCCATTTGGGCTATCAAATGCTGGAGCCACCTTCCAAAGGGCAATGGATATGGCATTTAAGGGGTTGATCAATAAAATAGTTCTAATATATCTTGACGACATCACTGTATTCTCAAAAAATGCAGTGGATCACCTCTTTCATCTAAGGCAGGTATTTCAGAGGTGTAGAAGATTTGGGGTATCATTGAATCCCAAAAAATGCATATTCTTGGCTCACGAGGGAAAACTTCTAGGCCATATTGTTTCAAAGGAAGGGTTGATGATTGACCCAGAAAGAGTTGAAGCAATTCAAGCATTGCCATTGCCAAGTCACAAGAAGGCTCTTCAAAGCTTCTTAGGAAGGATCAATTTTGTCCGCAGGTTTGTTCCAAACTTTGCAGCTCTCGTAAAGCCAATAACGCTGATGTTAAAGAAGAGCATGGCATTTAAGTGGACATCTGAAGGCAAGGCAAGTTTTGAGGCAATAAAAGAGGCTATATCTCAAGCTCCAACTCTCGTCAATCCAGACTTCTCCAAGGGCTTCATGCTATATGCCTTCGGTGGTGGAGACACAATTTCTGCAATCCTGGTACAACAAAACAAAGGAGGATTAGAACAACCAGTTGCTTTCTTCAGTCAAGGCTTGGAGGAATACGAAACTAGGTACTCTTTCATTGAAAAGCATGTCCTTGCAGTGATCAGGAGTTTAAAGAAATTCAAGCACCTAGTCTCAAACAACAAGATCCAATTATTGGTCTCTCATGCGGGAGTCAAGGACTTCCTTCTAAACAAGGATCTGAATGAGAAACGTGCAGGATGGATCACTCGTGTCATGGAATATGACATCGAGATCAAGGTCACAAAACTAGTACGTGGAAAGGGACTATGTGAACAGCTAGCCTTGAGTCAACAAGTTGAAGCAGGTGATGAAAAAGAGACTACCTTGGTACTACAGGATGGTCAAGAACATGAAAATGATGATGTGCCTACTCCTTGTTGGACTCAGAATATGATACACTTCCTACAGACAGGCCTATGCCCTCCAGAAATGAGCAAAGCAAAGAGGAGATACTTTAGATTACAAGCTATTCCATATGTGCTTGTTGATGGTGTTTTGTTCAAGAAAGACATCAATGGAGTTCTATTGAGGTGCATTGGGACAGGTCAAATTGAGAGGGTGTTACGAGATTTTCACGATGGAGATTCTGGAGGACATTTTTCCCCACGAGTAACAGCTCTCAAGATAATGAAGGCAGGGTATTATTGGCCCACAGTGTTCAATGACTGCTATACATGGATAAGAAAGTGTAAGAAATGTGCACTCTTCACAGGCAAAGAAAGACTAGCAGCACTTCCATTGCACCCAATTTTGGTTGACCAACCATTTATGCAATGGGGATTGGACTTCGTCGGGGTCATCAATCCAAACTCAAGCCAAGGCCACAAGTGGATTCTCACAGCAACGGACTATTTCACCAAGTGGACTGAAGCAGTAGCGCTCAAAGAGGCAAACGAGTCTAATATACTAGAATTTTATGAAGGAATAGTGACCAGGTTCGGTGTGCCGGCCACTATCATATCAGACAATGCATTGGCATTCATAGGTTCCAAGATTACAGAATGGGCTGTCAAGAATGGAATCTACTTGAGCACCTCTTCCAATTATTACCCACAGGGTAATGGACAGGCAGAGTCCACGAACAAAAATTTGCTAAGAATCATCAGGAGGACTCTGGATGAAAATCAAAGAACATGGCATACCAAGCTAAAATCAGCATTATGGGCTGACAGAATAACACCAAAGAGGTCTACAGGTAATTCCCCTTACAAGTTGGTCTATGGAAAAGAGGCAGTATTGCCTATATCATTAGAACTGCCTGCATTGGAGTTCATGAAGCAGTTGGAGTTGGCTGAGTTCGAACCAATGGAGGCCAGGTATGCAGAGTTGATGGAATTGGAAGAAATTAGAGAACATGCAGTTCAAACAATTGAGAAAGATCAGGCCTTAGTGAAAAGATGGTTTGATAAGAAAGCAAGAGCAAGGACCTTCCAGTTAGGGGACCTAGTTCTGAAATGGGATGCAGATCGGGAAAAACCAGGAAGGCATTCCAAGTTTGATGCCATTTGGAGTGGCCCCTACATGGTCATGGGATGTAAGAATAGCAATGCCTTCCAATTGTCTACATTGGATGGAGAAGAACTCCCGATTCCGGTCAACGGAATCTATCTTAAACATTGCTACTAAAAAGAGAAAATATTTACCCTTGTAAATATTAGCCTAGATTTCAATTCCTCTAAGTGCGTATGCACATTGTCTTGTTGTAGTTAGGTTTCAGTTTCCCTAAGTGCTTTGGCACAGGTTTTGTTGCTCCTGGGTTGGTTTTCTACAGTTCAGCGTGCTCTCAGAGAAGGAGTTGCGGTATCAGGCTCGGGATCAGATATCAGGTTGGTTTCAGGTTATTGCTTATGACTCCATGCCCAATGGATCGCTAAAAGGCCATTGATCTTCTACCTAGCAGGCAGGTAACCCCGTTGAGTCGCCAAATTGTTGTATATATTTACCCCCGGGTAAATATAGACAAAAAAGAGAAGCATGTCGGAGGGGTTAGAAAACCCGGGTCAATCAGAAAGCATGTCGGAGGGGTTAGAAAACCCGACACAAAAGCATGTCGGAGGGGTTGGAAAACCCGACATCAAAGGGATGTCCCGCATGTCTTCAGAGGGTTGGAAAACCTGACATCAAAGGAAATCGGGTCTTGGAGTCGGGAAAACAGGTCGGGAAAGCATGGGGCGAAAACATGTCGAGCCACCTTCCAAACCCGAACATGCATGTCCATTTTCGATAAACCCCGAATCAAAGGAAATCTTGGAAATGTCGGAAATGGGTTTCGGGAAAACCCGACATCAAACACATGTCGAGGGAGCGCAAAGGAGGAGAACAGGTAGAAGACCGGAACACAGAGGCACATGTCGGGACAGGAAAGACCCTGACGCGGGAAATATTCAGGGCCATAACTTTTCACAGGGAGCTCGGATTCACATCAAGGTTGGACTTGGCGGAAAAGCTCTCGAGGTCCTCTATCAAACTAGCGATGTGAGATATCCAAGCCTTTAATGCACAAGGGAATCCTGAAAGTTCTGGAAAACCCCGATGCGGAAATATACAGTTCGCCATATTTTGAGTTTGTTGAGATTCTCACCTACAACCATGATTTGTTGAAGTTAGGTGCAGTCTTGGAGGCGGTTGGGGAAATTCTGAATTCTTCTCTTCTCCCTCATTTTCCTCATATAAATGGTAAGGAGAGGCTCTTTGCAATTTGGACATTTTCATTTTGCATCCCCCCTTCTTCCCTTGCTTGCAAGAGAATTTGTGGAGCTTTCAAACCTCCCATACGGGTTGTAATACCAGTTTTCTTCTGCCTCTTGGCCACTGCAATGTATTGTATCGACTCTTGAGCAATAATATACATATGTTTGTGATTGATTTTTCGACCCTCTCATGTATTCATTGTTGCCATTTTGATCTCTTATTGCAGTTTGGTTACCTGTGCATGATGTTTGTATTACATCTCTGTGGTCTGTGTTAAATTTGCAAAACGAGTGTTTAACATTCCTCGGTGCATCACCTTCGTAGTTTAGGTTTTATTTTTATGCATTCTCTACCCTGTCTCCTTGGCAAGTTAGATTAGGTTTTTGGTAAACCCTCTGCATTTTATTCGTGCATCTGAACAGAGGAATAGGAGCCGGCCTTCATCCGGAGAGCTTTTCCGATTTCGCAAGGTCCCACACTTGGGAAAAGCTCCATGTTGTGCAATCGCACTGAGAGTCTCAACCCATCGTGTTGCAGAGTCCCAGGGGTGTACAAGGGATTAATGGACACTTGAGAAAGCTTATAGAGAGGCAATGCCTCTCCCAACTAGAAATCCTAGATTGAGGCCAGGTTAAATATTCTAAATAGGACATAGAGTCTATTCTTGACCGGATGTGATCCAGCAGTATAACAAAGAGGTCTATGATAAGAAATATATGAAGGAGATCTAGTTCTAAGGAACTAGACAACCAGATCGATAAGAAAGATCGGCGAAGGAGGGAAATTCCGGCCCAAATGGTTGGGCCCATACACAATCATGAAGGACTACGGAAATGGTGCGTATCTCTTATGTTACACTAGAAGGCAAGGAATTCAACGAAATTGTCAATTCCTTGCATGCTTAAACAATTTTACACATAATGGTAACATCAGCACTATTTGTATTAATCATATCTACATTGCATCTTCATTTAGATAGGTTCATTTTGTTCACTCATTTCATAAAAAAATTGTGATCAAGGGACTTGTTCTTAAGAAATTCATTACAAACTTCTGAAAGCATTGATAAAAAGAATTCAAATCATACTTCCTCATTTTCATAACATCATCAACTGTTTCAGAAACATTTCATCAATTAAAACTAGATATGACAAAGTCTTAACGGTAGCCATACCAAGGCATGCATGTTTGTTCTTACTTTTTGTTTCTTCCTAGGATAGGTGTCTTGCCTATGGTGTTCTAGAAGCTTCATGGTGTCACATCTATCCCATATAGATCTCTTTGGAAATAAGAACATACTAACATTTTTCTCAAATAAATAAGTCGAATATAGATCAACACAAGGCTAAAATTTTACTTTTACACATTTCCTTACCCTACCAACCTTCAGTGATGAGTTTGTGTCTCTTACTAGTGACATAGTGTTGGGAAAGGATGGGAATTCCCTTACTCACGTGTGCCTTGTCCATGGTGATAAGCCCATGCTTCCTACTAGTAGCATGAGGCAAGGTGTAGGGGGTCATCTTGATAGTAAACGTTGAAAGTGGATAAGAAAATAGTTCAAATAAACCTTTGAAATCTTGAGTCAAAAACAAATGAATCAGATGTCCAAAATTCCAATAGAGTTCAAAACCCTAAAAACCAGATTTTGTCAACCAAGTGGCCATCTACGTAATCTAAGTCTAGATAAAATATTAAAGCAAGTCACATTCTAAACTATGGAGTCACTTAAGTAGGGTAGGTTTGTAGCGTCCTAATTTGGTTCCACCAACTCTTTGTCTATCTCCCATCATTTCCATTTCGACACACCTCATGGCTTGTGCCCTTTCTAGCTCTTGGTGGTGAGCCCTCGCATCTTACTAGTTGCGTGGAGTTAGGAGTATAAGTGCATCTGCTCATCATACCATATTCGTCATTACATTTTTCAAAACAAATATGAAGTACCATAAAAATTGCTTAATAGAAATTTAAAGTTCAAGATCACAAGTTAATATTTGCATTATCATACATCAGCATCACAAAATACAAAAAGAAAGAAAGCATTTGTCTTCATTTTTTCTCCATTGTATACATTCTGAAAAGCATATAAAAACAAGAATTCTAATAAGCATCTAATATACATGTGGAAATGAATCACAAAATCCTAGCATACACCAAGAGTCTGATCCAAACTTTGAGAAGTATATATATATAGATCATCTAAGTTTTATGTAGTTAATGCCATCATGTGCTAGGCATGGTCAAAATGCTCAATGAGCCTTGGAAAATACAAAATGATCATATAAACAATCTAAAAAGAGTCACTACAAAAAGAGCCAAGTGGCCTCTCAACCCCTATGAGATCCCTCAGAAGGTGCATGACCACGTCTAGGACTCTGGCTATTAGTGTGGCGCTCTGAATGCATTGAGGGCTCACGGTCCCGAACAATAGCTATAGCCTCGCATATGATAGTGGCTCCTCATCAGGTGCTCTGCAGTCCTATACCTAGCTAACTGGGTATGGAGGGAAATCACCATCTTGGCCACATGCCAATATAGGGGAAAAAAGACATCGACTATGCCTACCAGCTGCTGAAGGATCCCCCACATCCACTGACAGCTCGTAACATGGGTCTTCTCCATGGGGAGTATCAGGAGTATCAGTACATACCCTGCGAATCAAGTCTCACCACTCATCAATCCAGTCTCTGTAAGCAAAGGAGATTGTGACAAATTAGAAAATAATCAAAATATAAAAACAAATGGTGAACAAAAGGAGAGATAGCAACTAAGGCAATCCTAGCTAAAAAAAATATTAAAAGTAAGAGTGAAAACTCACTCAGATCTCATTGGGCCTCCAAGAGGGATCCCTAGGATCAGCGTCTACCACAGATGTCGATGCTGACTGATGTCCTCCTCCTGTATCTGGGGTAACATAGCGTCCTGCTACGGACTCATCTTCTCTGCCTAATTCCTGAGAGGGAAACTCCTCTGAGACTAGAGTCACCCTCTCTACACTCTTCTCTGCCCTCTCGGCCTGTAAGATCTCCTGAGTGTCATGCCACTTGGGATCGCTATCCTCCTCTCCACCTGACTCACTAACCTCCATGTCCTCGGTCTCCTCCTCTGTCTCTCCCCCTGTGAACTCCTTAGACTCAGAGTCTATATCAATAGGGTCATCACTGCTATGGGTAGGACCAGGTGGTAATCTGAATTAAAGGTGCCTGAGGAGCACCGAACTCTCTCTCGAGCATGTACCACCCACCTAGCTGCAATAGGGACTCAGGAGTAACAACAATCCAACCCTGGCCTCTAGGACCTCCCCTAGCCTCCTGAACTGATTGAACAATGGCACCACTGAGGGGAAGCATATCAACGTAATTTCAAAGGCCAAACTAGCTGAGGCACTCGATCAAAGGGGTGTGTCTCTACCTTCCCGTAGTCCTGTCCACAAGCTATGCCCTGTAGTAGAGCAGGAAATCAAAGTGAAGGTCTCCTCATGGGCCCCACAACCCTGCCATGGCCTGATAAGGTGTGGCCTCCATATCATCAGTAGTCAGGGAAGCAACTGGCTGGTGGGGTGCTCTAAGCACCAACATCTCTGTCCATCTAGCTGCCCTCATGGCTTCGGGATCCGCCACCTCTATGCCTCTCCCATAAGGGATGATACGCTCATAGACCCAGCTCATAACCAAGGTCGGATGGCTCAAAGACTGTCCCTGTAAGTGAACCACCCTGTACAATTCATGATAGGTGGTCCTAAGTATATCGGCTCCCCAGGCATAAATCTGACCATGTGCCTCAATCTGTGTAATAATAGGGGACCAGTAGTAGAGTAAGGTGTCCCCTCCCTTGTCCCCGATCAATCTCGAGGACAAGGATCCCCATAATGGCCTGAAAATCAAAGGGATAGGCAAGCTAGGAATGGAACACACCCTCACCTCCTTCTTCGAACTAGTGGAGACAACTATGTCTCCCATATATGTAGCCCACTGAGCTATCTGAGCCCGCGACCCCACTGTCTCAAGTGTAAGTCATCTCCCGATGATCGGGACTCCCAAGATGCGGTAGACATCCTCTAGGGTGATAGTCCACTCACCCCTAACTCCTGGAAATCGAAAAGTGTTCCGAGAAAGGACCAGCATCCCAATATGAAAATAAGTCACATAGTATGTGACTAGAAGGTGCGACATGAGGAACCCATGATATACGTAATATGTAGCCCTCTGAAGAGTATCCTACTCATCCTGAGAAAGTGCATCCAACACTGCTGGAAGCCAGTCACACTCTCTCTCTCGGCTCCATCTGATATATTCCTCCTTCTTCTGCATACACCCAAAAACATGCAAAAAGGAGTAAGTTAGTATTTGAATCACATTGGAAAAATCATTAAATTTCATATAGGAAAATGAAAAATACAAAAACTTGGTCAAAAATTTAAATAGTTTTATTCATTCTGGTAAAGGACCGCCACCCTGAGCAGGGCGCAGTTTGGAATGTAACCGCCACTTTGAAAGGTCAGTGGTCCTATAACCGCCTACCCTGCTCAGGGCGACGGTCATGTCTTAGTTTCCAAACGGTGTCACGTGCCCTCAAAAATGCTCAAAAACATAAAAAATGACCATTTTGACTAAAATGAGAGCCTACCCATTAGGCGTCGCCCCCTAAAGACACATTTAAAACTAATATTTTCAAAAATTACCCCCCCATGGCGAAGATTTCATCAATCAAACATTTTAGGGGTAAAAATGGTAAATCGAGAAGAACTAACCTGTAATGATCTCGCGGGTACGATGTTCATGCTCACAGAGGCATGATCACTATCTCGTCGTGAATGGTTTTGACTATACTCTCATAAAAAATCTCATCACCTGTGGGTCCCAGAGCTCAAAATCAATCAAATCGATTGCACACAAATGAATAGGAAAATGGCTTTATTTTTATATATATAGTATCTTAGACTCATTTTGAATGCCCTTTTCGCAGGTTTAGAGTGCCGACGGAGTTAAGTTCTTATCCCCACGTAAATGGTAAGTCCTCATTTCATATTATTTTAGTATTTATTTTTTGATTTATTTATCTATCTACACTTGAGCCCTCTTTTCATTTTACAGGTAGCGGGAATTTCTAGATGGCGTCATTTTGACACACGGGCATGTCAGGTATAATTTCTAGCTTCCCATTTTGGGACCGCCATACTCGGACCCACCATTTTACGCCTCTTCATGGCTAAAATGCTTCTTTGAGGGGCAGTATGTACGTATCCCAAGTTGTAAGGGTACTGCGCTGCCAGAACAATGTTACACATGCCCCAATGATGATACAGGTCTCCTCACAAGGTGTTTAGGATCAAGAAGATCTCTCCAAGTGTACATTAACATCCCACATACCCCTCTTAGCCTCCACATGCTTTTTTTTACTCTTTCCCCCTCTTTTCCTTTGCATTTTGGTCTTTAGTGATGAAACTGCGGATACCCTACACTAGGGCGGTGGTCTTCATGACCGCCGCCCAGGGTAGGGCAGCAGTCCTGTAACTATCGCCCTACTCAGGGCGGCGGTCCTTCATGCATTTTCCAGCATGCTCCTTTAATCGTGACTTGCATGATTTTTCAACTTTCACCAGCTTTCTCACCTCACCTTTTGGCTCGTATTTATGATTTTATGTCCCCTGGAATAGTGTTTCTTCATTGTTTAATGGTAAAAGAGTCCTAGTTGGAGTTCACCTTTGGGTGAATGGGAATTCTATAAATAGCTCAGTTTGAGTTACAAGCAAATGGCCCCTCATCCTTTCATTTCAATAATTTAGTCTTTCAGTTCTTTCTTAGGAATTCAATAGTTTTCATTTGTTGCATGCATAGTTAGTCTTATTTTGTTATTTAAAAGCCACATGATCTTCTTGTTCTAGTGTTATTACTATTTCATATAATCAATTGAGGTAGGATAGTTTCATTTTTTAGTCTGAAGCCATTAGAGTTGTAGGTTTTGTTTGTTAAGAAGGATAGTTTCAGGTTCTGGATGTTTTGTGTTGTATGACTCGCAATAAATCCCGCTAGGAATTGCATAAGCCAAGCTCTGTTCTCTTGCACTATCCCTCTCCTACTCACATTGTATTCAGTCTATACATCCAAAACTGCCATTGTTCCAATACCTACTTCTGTTGATGCTAGCATTACACACTTTTCTGGATTCACGTGAACACAAAAGAACGAGGAGGACCACACTGAGGGGAGCAAAGCCACACACAATCATATTCGCCACTGTTCTACAAAATCTAGGTTCAAGCTTTCAAAGTTCTAGTTAAAATATACCAAATAGAGTAGTGAATCATCCTCATTTCAGTTAATCTCACTTTCAATATTGCCGGGGAAGCTGTGGGGATTAATAGTTTCTGAGAAACTATGATTCATTCTTCACTTATGAGGTAGGATCAAGAGTCTTTCAATTAAATTAGATTAGTTATTTGGTTATTTAGAATAGATTCACAACTGCATAGATAGGCCCATCTATACTCACGCTACCTTGTTTGTTTTTAAATTCTTTTATTAGGTTACATTGTCAATTTTCTATATATATTAAATAGTTGTTATCTTAATTTATGTTAAATATTATGTCAAAAATACAAAAAATAGATAAGTTATATATGTTATGGACATACTTTTCATATTTAGTTTACTTTAGCTTTATTTAGATTTACATTGTTTGATCTTGTATGACAATCATGGGACCTAGAGCCCTAGAGAATCCATCATATATCCAATTGCCATTTTATGACCCTGTTTGGAGATATACACGAAACAATCCCAGGTCATTTTCTATGTATCCCACAACCTATAGATCGGATCACGCCAGATCTCGATATTGATTGGAGCCTTCGAGCAGTCATCCTCACTGAATGATCTATCATGCCAGTTCAGGTTAGGAGGGCCTTCTTTTCTTTAGATTCATAGATTCCATTAGTGCGCGTCAAAGACATAAGATTGCCTAACTTGTTTGTTTGCACCCCACGTATTTTCCATCCCCACTGGCTGTCTCGGCACGACCTCGAGAGTTAGGGTGTGAGGAAGAGTTACTTGTAGATTCCCATGCTCGCTTGTCACTTTTCCATCATATAGAAACCTTGCCTCCCTTTCGTAGACCAACTTATATGGAGAGATGCCTGTAGATCTCTTGGGTGTGATTTTATCAGACCATAAGGCTGATTTAATCTTGGTATACCATGTCCTCTTATTTTCATCAAGATTTCTTCTTATGATTCTTAGCAAGTTATTCTTTGTGGACTCTGCTTGCCCATTTCCGTGCAGGTAATAGTTAGAAAAAGTGTTGAGATATATTTCGTTCCTAACAACCCACTCAGTGATCTTTGTGCCAAGAAATGCCAATGCATTATCTGATATAATAGTGGAAGGTACACAAAACCTCGTTACTATCCCCTCATAGAAGTCCAATATGTTGGATTCATTTTCCCCCTTGAGTGCCAGTGCTTCGGTCCACTTGGTGAAATAGTCTATTTCTGTGAGATTCCCCTTATTACCTTGGCTTGAATTTAGATTGATGACTCGAATGAAGTCTAATCCCCATTGCATGAAGGGTTGGTCTATTGTGATTGGATGAAGGGGAAACACTACTAGCTTCTCCTTTCTTGTGAAGAATACACAATTTTGCACTTTTTAAACCATGATTAGCAATCACCAAATATTGTAGGCCAAGAATAACTAGCTTTCATGATCTTGATGGCTGTCACTCGTGGAGAAAATTTACCTCCAGCTTCTCCATAATGGAACTCATGCATCACCTTTTCAATTTGATTTATTGGGACACACCTTAGGATAACTCCATTCAAATCCTTCTTGAATAATATGCCATCAGTAAGAGTGTATGGAATGGATTGTAATCTGAAGTATCTTCTTTTCACATTTCTTAACTCTGGAGGACATAGACCTGTTTCAAGATAATGCATCATACCCTGGGTCCAAAAAGGTGTAGGTGCATCATCATCTGGCTTATCTTGACTATCTTGCAGCACTAAAATAGTTTGTTCCTCACTACTTGTCACATCATGCTGACTGGAAGCTGGTTGCTCGCATAAGCCTTTCACACATACCAACCTAGTCACTTTGATTTCAATATAGTACTCCATCAAACGAGTGATCCATCTTTCCCATTTCTCATTTAAATATTTATTCAGGAGGAATTACTTAACCCCAAAAATAGATACTAACAACTAGATCTTGTTGTTTAAGACCAAGTGCTTAAATTTCTTCAGGATTCTAATCATAGCGAGAACATGCTTTTTAATGAAAGAATATCTTACTTCATTATCTTCCAGGATTTGACTAAAGAATGCTATGGGTTTCTTCGATCCTTCTTTATTCAATTTTACCAAGATGGATGAGAATTTATCTGAACCACCAAAGGCATAGAGAATTAAATCCTCAGAAAAATTAGGTTTTATGAGAGTTGAAGCTTGGGATATGGCTTTTTTTATGGCCTCAAAATAATATTTAGCCTCTATTGTCAACTTGAATGCCATAATTTTCTTTAACATTATCATCAATGGCTTCACGAGATTGGAAAAATATGGTACAAACCTTCTAACGAAATTGATTCTCCCCAAGAAGCTTTGGAGAGCCTTCTTGTGACTTGGTAGTGGTAGAGCACGAATAAATTCAACTCTTTCTAGATCAATGGTTAACCCTTCCTTTGAAATGATATGGCCAAATAAATTTCCTTCGTGAGCCAAGAATATGCCTTTTTTGGGATTCAAGGACACTTTGAATCTCTGACATCTTTGGAACACTTGTCTAAGATGGAAGAGGTGGTCAGTTGTGTTCTTGAAGTATACTGTGATATCATAAGGGTAGATAAGCACTATCTTCTGTATTAGCCCCTTAAATGCTATATCCATTGCTCTTTGTAAAGTATATCCAACATTTTACAACCCAGATGGAATTTTCCTATAGGCATAAGTGCCCCATTTTGTGGTGAAGGTTGTTTTGAATTGGTCCTCCTCTTTTACCATAATCTGATTTTAACCTAAGCAGCCATCTAGCAATGAGAATCTCTCTAAACCAACTACTACTTGCAAAATATTTTCCATAGAAGGGAGTGGATAATGGTCCTTGAGTAAAGATTTGTTTAAATCACAGAATTCCACACACAATATGGATTTTCTATTTATCTTTCTTACTAGCACCAATTTTTCTACCCAACTAGAGTGCTTGATCGGAAAAATAATGCTAGCCTCAATGAGTTTGTTCAATTCCTTCCTCATGAGAGGCTCAATGTGAGGGTTCACCAATCTTTGTTTCTTTCTAATAGTCTTGGCTTATCTAGCTCAATGGTATGTTGTTCCAAATTTGGATTGAATCCTCTCAAATATTTATAATTCTAGGAAAATACATTAGGAAACTCTTGACAAATTTGGATAAATTTATATTTTTCTTGTTGAGTACTCACCTTTCCAATTTGTAACATCATACCTTATCCAACTGAAATAGGTTCTGAATCTTCACCCTTCACCTGAATATTTTTCTTCTCTTTCTGAAACTGGTCATTGGTGTCAAAGATCGAATCCAAGGTCACTAAACCCTTCGACAACTTGTTAGTTCTTAGCTAGACCACTTGATCACCATACTTCTACTCCAATCTCTCTTGATTTCTTGAGGAGAACTCAATTTCTTCTTGAAAAAAATATATGATGTGATGATCAATTTCAAATACTTTCCAGCTTGTATAGCTATTTGGAATATCCGGCCTCATAATCACTCTAATATGAGGTTGATTCTCATCTCTCTTGATATTTTCAACAACATCAAATGTTGCCCCTACTTCCGCAAGTCCATCCACAACCTCATTCTTCTTCCTTGGTATGGCCTCAATGTTGAATTCTTCAAAGTCTTTGATGAGATCCTATACCTGATGTTTGTAGCTCTTTAGGAGATCATTCTTAGCCACATAGGACCCTCTGACCTAGTTTACTATCAGCTCATTATGCCCAAAAACTTACAAGTTCTTAATATCTTTCTTTCTTGCCCAATGCAATCCACGGATTAGAGTTTCATATTTAGCTGTGTTATTTGAACAAGCAAACTGAAAATGGAAAGCTGAGTAGTATTTTATACCTTCCGGTGAAACAAATATTGCACCTCCTCTAATGCTTTGTCTACTCCTCAAGCCATTGAAGAATAACCACCATACTTCATTATCATCATTTTCATCTAATTTTGTGATGCTAGGGAGAATTGAATTCTTCTCATGTAAACATTAAATACCCAGCTCATCTTCCTCCATCTCTATGTATGGATAAAAAGCATTCCTTTTGTTTTCCCATTCATCTAGTGTTAAATCTAGAATGCCTCTAACTTTAGTACCTATTTATGGAGTGCTTGAATAATCTTCTTGATCAAAGGCTGAATAGTTGGTATTAATTGGGCTCGGTAAATATGGCTCAATATGAAATTTTTCAATAGGTTTAGATATGACTATATCCTTTGATCCATACCTTTTCCTAAAGAGCATATGTGACCAATCAACTGATAGGTACCAGACCAATTTTAGCCATGAAGTCCCTTGATAAGCATAAGGCAAAGAGTGGTGGCAAGTCAATCATTGATACATCTTGCAACAATGTGACATTGGGGCATACATGTGGTCTGAGGCTCAATCCTTTGATTACTCCAAAAATTTTCACTGTTGTCCCATTTAATTGAACTACACATTTAGAAATGATTTCATACTTAATACCCAACTGATCAACTATTTGTTTGGGCATCATTGAGCTGATTTCTCCTGAATCAATCATGCAGTTGTGCACAAGATTGTTTCCGATGATAAGATATATATATATAATTAAGGAGGCTTCACGTTTTTACCTTGTTGACCTCCTTGAACACCATGCAGAAAGCATTATTAGTGAGCACCTTCTCTTGAGTATTTGGATGGTTTCATTTGATACAGACCAATTTTTCATGGTTGCTTGTAACAAGTCTCCATTGTGCCAAGAATCTCCAATGACTCCCACATGGAAATTCTTACATTATTCTTATTCATTTGATCAATGATATTGAATGGACAAGAGATTATGTTTCTACTACCCCTTTACTTGGCACAACTTTCTCTTGAACATGATATGACTACAATTGGTACATGAGTTGGTCTAGAAGGTGGTTTGGGCTGGTTTTGCACATGTTTGGGAGTTGCACTTAGGTTGCTGATACTCCTTATAGAGTGACAACAGGTTGAGAAACACTTGAGTTAGATGAATTCCATTCCTCTATATTCCTATTATTGGACCTTGTGTTGGCTTCCACACCTTGAGAAGGAGACTTGGTTTATTCCACAAAAATCCTCAACTTACCAATTCAAAAGGTAGTAGTTTCACTTGGAGGTGCTTCTTGAGTAGTCATCTTGTTGCTAACTTTCTTCTTGATTTGTCTCTTGAGGTGAACCAACCATTTCCACCATCAAATTCTTGATTTAGAAGTACCATTGAAACATGTTGCTTGATTGTGAGGTTGATTGCATGGGAAGCACCATTCATACTCTTGTGCCATGTGTTTTTTAGACTGAAACCAAGGCTTGGGATGTTGAAGGTGTATTAGGATTATATGGATGAAATAGCCTAGCAGCTTGGGGTTGTCCTTGATTTTGGTTTGAAAGCTTAGGAGGAAGGTCTATTAGGTTGATATGGAGGTCTATTTGGTTGGGATTGAGGCTGATAAGGTGTAAAATTTTGGGCCTGCTACCTCTTGAGATTCATCAATTTATTCCCTAGGTTCTACAATTGTTTCATGACCTCCTGGAGTTCAGTTGAGGTGTTAGAAGAAGAAGTGGAAGCCTCATTGGAATTCTAATTTTTGGGAACAGGGACATGGGCTAATGTGGGAGTGCTTCATCTAGAACTAGATTACCCATTTCTGGATAAAGAGGCATAGGTGGCCTAGGTGCAAGTTTATTAGCTTCGATTAGGAAATTCTTAGCTTTGATGGCTATGGCACAAGCCCCAGGTACAGGTCATTCCCCCCATATATTGAATAATTATAGATATATCAATAATTAAAATATTTAAGGAAATAAAGGAATGCTTACCTTTAGACAGTTGGTCTTGTACGGTTACTTAAATCTAGTCTGACATTATTTGGAATCTGAAATTGAAGTCGGCCATATACTTGTTTTGTGCTCTCTTGATTGTGGTCAGGTGCTCTAGTAGAGATAGATTGTTTGAATTTTCTCTGAACCGGCCACAAAATGTTGTGCATAGTTGATCCCAATTTCGGATTGACCCTGCTTCCAAGATTATGAACCAATGTAAATATTTTCCTTTGAGAGATGAGGCGAGGAGTTTCACTGCCACATCTATTTCAATAATATAATGTATGACACAGACATTCTCAATGTCCTGAATGTGATCAATTGGTGTCATCTGATTCTCTGCATTAAAGAATGGAATATTCTTTAATGTTGTCACCAATACCGGATTCTATGCATTGAGGGCAAGTGGACTGCTGCCCGTGAAATTCACAAATGGATTTGGTGGTCCTTGTGGCAATATTTGATGTGCAATCCTGATTAGTCTATGAACCTTGATTGATTGAATGAAATGCCTACCAGGTGGAGGTGTAGGAACTGTTCTATTTGGTGGAGATGGAGACCTCTAGTCTCTTCTCCCTCATCTTCCTCTACTAGGAGATAAATGTAGCTACTTAAAAACACCTTCCTCTTTAGTTCTTGACCGTGTTTGAATTCTTATCATAAATTTGAACCAATAGCACTACTAATACCACTGAAGCAAATCACTTGGAGATTCCAGATGTGTTATTACAAGACATCTAAAGGATGAATCTACAACAAGAGCACACAAATCTTGCTGCAATAAAAATGAAGACTTCTTGTCCCACCGGGTATTCCTGAACTGTTATCACCAAATTACAACACCCTCTGATTTATCATGAACTTATTAATGAGAAATCAGTGTAACTGGGTAACATGAGATTGTCTTAAGGTGTGGTATCTTTGCTAATGAGAAAATCCTCTAGAGAAGAATGGTTCCTCTACCTACTTCTAAGGCTAAAACTACTCCTAGAAAGGGAAAAACAACTCTTCCAACACTAACCTAGATTTTCAAGGGACCAAGGAAGAGTGAAATGCATAAGATGAAAGTCCTAAACTAAGGGAGGCAATAACACCAAGAAAAGGGGCCTTGAGATATCCCCAGTGAGTGAAAACGAAAGAAAATGAGGTAGAAGAGGGCAAAAAAAATGCCACAGTTCAAAGAACACATTCAAATCTCCAATTTCATGAAGCAGAATGAATTTAAATCCTGTAAAAGAATACAACATGTGAAATATACTTGAAAATGAAAAGGAGGCAACAGAACTCAAGCTAGGGCAAGAAAAGCCACAAAATACCAATGTTATTGCTTAAAATGATGCATAATACATTAAAATATAGGTGTTATCCAAATAACTCTCCTATTTATTTGGACAACTTACATACATATTTTGGCTTAAAGATCTTCATTACAGTGGTATGCACCTAAGTTGTCTCCTTGGCACATACATTTGGTCATTTTTTTCTCATGCATCACATGTCTTTCATGCTTTCCCCTTCCCCCCTTTCCATTTTCCTTTTACTCTATGTTCCGCTCTCACCTTGAGCGCATCTTCTAAGCATTCACCTTCTCCCTGGAAACTATTTCACACTATGTGCGAGCCTCACACTTACTTCAATCAGCTAATTCCCTGGCGCTATCGCATGCCCCACATATTATATTGTAATAATTGTGCCTTGACTATGCATTCTTTACTCATTGATTTGCCTCATTTCCCTGTGTGGGAAGTGTACGCCTTCTTTCTGACTTTTTCCCACGCCTCATTCTTCCACACACATATTTTTTCCCTCATTCACACCTTTTCGTGCCATGTCATTCTTTGACATGCTTAAGTTTTCCACACACAACCAGTCAACGCACACTAATAGGGTACCAAATCCATGTGACAAATCAATGAGTGACATGTGGTAGAAACAACAAGAAAATTTACACAATTGGCTATCCTTTCATCCAATCAGTGTGTGCCACATGTCTTGCATGCACAAATAACTCTTACAAAATTCTAACATCCATATCTTTTTCTACACAACTGTGATTAGTGTGCACCTATTCTTAATCGATAGTTGCTGACATAGGCTATAGTGCTAGACATTCAAATTCAAATTCTTGGCAGATCTAGTAGGTGAGAAATAAGAAAAGTATTTTTTAAACATTAATGAGTAGATTTAATTTCCCTAGCCACCCTATTTTATCTGATTCTCCCTCCTTCCTTCTTCAACACGCCAAATAGACTTGGGGAAGTGCATTTGATAGATTTCTAGGTAGATTTATAGGAATTGAATGCTTCTTGTTGGTGGTTGCATTTCAAATTTGGTTTTTCCCTCCTTATTCTCTTCTTTTTCCATGAATTCATCGATAAATATAAGAGTTGGGCTCATTTGTTATCTTGTACATTTTGGATCCTTACGCTTTTCCTAAGGATTTCATATTTTATATATTTTGAGTCGTAAACATCTAGATATGGCTCATATATGTGGATATTAGCCTCTTTCATCATTGTAATAGCTTTGTGCATTTCTTGAAGTAATGTAAGCATATTTTTGTGACTATTATCTATCTTGAGCGTGTTTATATTATTTCTTCTTTCCTTCCTTTTACATTACGTGCTTGTTGTGCCATTCTACGTCTCTTGCATCTCCTTATTTAGTTGTGTTCCATGAAATTGATTTGGTAAATATGTTTTAGTTGTGCTACATGTGCCTAGCCTTATTTCACTCATGTCCCTTCATTTTCACTCAGAACAGATAGTGTTCATCCCTCTTTTTCTAGTGTTATAACCTTTTAGTGTAGTTTCCTTTCATGTTATCCTTCTATCCTTGGTCCCTTAGAATTATTAGCTTAGTTTTCCCTTTCAGCACTAGGAGTAGTAGTATAAGTAGAAATATATAGAGGAACTAGCCTTCTCCAGAGATCTGTCCTAAGCACGCAAGGTCCCACAACTTGAGGATGGTTCCATTGTTGTCACAAATGACTCAGCTCTTTTGGATCTGAGACATGTGTGCACATTTGAATGACCAACAGTTTCTGGCATGCCTGATGGGACCAATATTGAAATCTTAAATTTCATATTGCTAAGTTCTAGTGTGTGGACTTAGTATTTCAGCCTTTGGAGGCTCAATTGAACACATCTGGCAACTCCTAACATTTCCAGAACTCCTGTTTTATAGCTCTGAATGCCTTTCATGAGAAGAGTGCATACAAGGAAAAGTGCAGCAGATGAATATTCCTTTGAGTACCTCTAGATATCCCCAAGAAGAGTTCATTCCAGAAATTCCGCTCACACATTTCCATCTCCACTGCGCTATGCCCATTTAATTCCTCCTCAAAACATACAACCAACATGTATTACAATGGTGCATTAGCTACCTCCTCCACTAAGTAACTTTTCTAACTTCGCCGAAGGAAGTACCATGGTTCTGTCCATACAAAATGATATGCCAAATGGCACACTCAAAAGTATTCCATACCTTATTTATGAGAATCAAGTAAGTTTTTGAGAAAATGCATCTACGAATAAGTGATATGATTTTTCCAGATGAGTATCATAAGAAGTGCGAGAATTAAACAAGAGAGAAATGATTTTATCTTGACAACCAGGATTGGATAGAAAGAAATATTGAATAGAGATATCCATGATGATATGAGCATATGACGATGGAAAAATAAGAATAAGAGAGATCCAATAGTGCTCAAATGAGATGGGTTCACCAAATGATTTAACAAAATAATAATTATGCTAAAACCTAGATATTTTAGAGTCACAACTGATAAATAAAACATTAAGGCACATATTTGACACAAATAGTAAACAAATGGAAATTGAAAGCCTATGTGCAAGAGAGGGAAAGAGTGACTTAGATGAATTTTTAATTAATCATGAGGTATGTTGGACTAGAAGACTAATGAACACAAGGGGGAAAGTGTCACAACCAAACCCAAAAAATTCTATAATTGCTGAAATACCCTGGACTAGGTCAAGGGTGCCTAAGTGCCATAGACTGATTTTGGGCACCTGTGTCTACAAAAATGGTAGGAATCTGATTCTTTTTGTGTCCCAAGGTGTTCACTAACCTTCGATGTTGGTAACCTCTATGTCACTCTAAGTCCACATAATTCACATGTAACCTACAAAACAAATGATATCCCAAAACCCCAAAACATATCAAATCCTAAAAAGAAAAAAATGAAAATGGGGAGTCAAGCTAACCTTGGAGGTCACCCAATAGAGTGAACACATGATCAAGTGCTACATTACATATCAAAATCCATATATTTTTGTGTGCTTGTGTAGAATCATGCCCTACAAAGCTCTTGTGCAAAATGCATCGAATAACAAGCAATAGTTAAATGTACTAATGTAAGTAGATGTGTGGATGCCAAAATGAATTTCACATCCTATGAAGTGTATGTAGAAAAATGCAGTCCCTTTTCCCTTGAATGATAGTTAGATAGATGCCTTTGATTCTCTTAGATGGCCTTCATGTTAGGTTGTGGAGCTAGATTTCTTCACAATTAGCATGCAATGGAAAGTGACTGGAAATACAGTGGCTCGACTTTAGTCAGAGCAAGTGTGAACCGTGACTCATCATCAGTCAGACAGACAAAAATTGGTTAGAGCAAGTTAGAACTGGCCGCGGTTAGGTCTAACTAGTGCCGGTTACCTGTGCGCTATGTTTTTTTTAAGTCACGGGCTTTAAATATAGATCATGTTTTAAAGAAAATCTATTGGATGTAATTACATAGCTAAGGTGCCCTAAGTTTATATATTTTATATATAAGCGTGAAAGTTAAGGGTTCTAAATAAGAGTTGAAAAAGAGGAATTGCTTTAGATCCTTGACTCTCCTAGACCAGCTGGATGAAGAAAAAGAGAAGGATCAGATTAGATCCTTGGATTCTCTGAGACCAAGAGGATGAAGATGAAGAAGAAGAATGAAAAAATAAATAGGTCACATGAAGACAGAGACTCCATGGAGAGGAGTGGGACAAAAGGAAATAGCAGGTACATATGAATGGTGAGAAGAGGGAAACGTCTTCTACTGTATTTCCTTTGTATTGTTTAGTCTCATGTAATGGATTACATAGTATGCAAAGCACATAGCATTTTATTCTTGTAGATCCACATGTTGGTGAGATCTTGTATTATAGATCCATGAGATCATGTGTATTGTTGATCCATAGGAATCTAGTATTGTAGAGGAATTTGTCTCCATGTTTACACAAGTTGATGTAGTGATGGAGGAGAGACTAAATTCTTGGTGCATGGTTATGATATGCACATTGGTAGACCCTTCTAGAGGTCTTGTTTACAGATTCACGTAATACAGTGAGAGCTTGGTTGCATAGTGGTAGATGCAGCGTAGCTTTAGGTATGTGAGATCTGGTGGTGTTTTAGAGACATGGTTGCAGTGCACTCAAGTAGATCTAGTTAGATATCTAGAGGAGACACAAGTGGTGGTATGGATGCATGGTTTAGTGTACTTAGGAAGATCTGGTTGGAGATCTAGAGTAGAGGAGATACTCTTATAGAGATACATGTACTCTTGTGTAGAAGAGTTGGTTTGTAATCTCTTGTTATATTAATATATATATATATATATATATATATATATATATATATGAGATCTCTATCTTTGGTGGATGTATCCCACATTGGGTGAACCACGGTACATGTTGTGTTATGTGTGTGTACTTTTTGTGTGATTTGGATTATTCTTGTTTATACTTCCACTTGCTGTAGATTTTGTGGGGAATTTTTAGATCCATATTTTCATGTTTTGGATTTGTATTTTATAGTTACAAATATTTCTGCATAGACCCATCCCAAACAACTAGTATCAGATCAATGTTTGCCTAGAGTGATGGCTTTACTTTTCAGAGCAAGGGTTTGCTTCATGTTTTGTTAGTGGTTTACTGACAGGTGTATGAGAGCAGGGTTTGTTTTTCCTAATGTGTAATATCACAGGAAGAGATCTGAATCTCAAGTGGGAGCTAGAAGAGTAAGGTTGCTAGAAATTACAGAGACCAGCGTCATTTAAGTGGCAACTAGCATCGGCAAGGTGACCGCAGTCAGTTACAGGGTGACCTTGGTCAATTACTGGTCAGCCTAGTTTTAAATAGAAAATCACAGATATGAAGGAATGGAAAGATGCATAGAATGTATCTAGTTTGTTGAGGTGTTCCTAGTTCTTGAAGGCACAAACATGTTGGTCAGATTACAGATCCGGTTATTGAGGTATGGTTTTATCTTGGGTATTGCAGTGCCTATATCATTTTAATTACACATGCATGTTTGGGACTGCAGATCTAGATCTGAGAATGAGAGAAAAATGAGCAGTTATGCATCCTTTGGTATAGTTAGATGCACAGGTTTCGGTAGAGAGGAAGTAGCACAGAATGAAGATGAGGCTTCCATTAGGGAAGCATGTACTTCAATTGAAGATGTGGTTGAGTATCTTGGTGCTGGTAAGGTGATGTGTTTCATCTTGATGCAATTTATTGCATGGATTTGTTGTATTATTTTTTGTATAAGATTTGGATGCTTCTTGAAATGACTGGCTCAACTCAACTATTGGCTTTGGTCAAAGTAGGCACCTGGTGTGGTGTGCTATGCCAAATTGTGTGGTGTTGGGTTTGTTCTAGTAGCATTGACATAATTCTGAGAACCGAGGTCTGTTATAGAGGAACTGATACGAGTCAGCTAACCATGGTTGGTTAGGGGATGACAGTGGTTGGTCTTTGTGGCAACTTATCTATACATAGTTTTTGCAGCAAGAGAGGATAGGTTGTTCTATGTCCTATTTTGGAGGATCTAGTTTCTGGTATAGTGTGTACAGGACATAAAACAATGTTGATCACTTCAATGGTTTAGATCAAAAAGAGGACGGAGTTGGCTCATTTAGTCCATTGAGACTTTGAGTCAGGTATCTCTATATGGTTCATGTTTTATTTCTTTTGTTTGGAGTAACTGATATTATGTTTGGATTGTGTGCACAAATTTAGACCATGGTTTTTTGGTGTTGTTTGACTTTTATTTCCGGGTTTTGTGGAATCTTGAGGATAGGGGTTTCTAGTCTAAGAATGAGATCCTCAATGAAAATTCATGGTTAGACACAGTTACAGGTAATGAGAGATGTTGAGTACATACGGATGAAAAGAAGTTGATTCACCTACTTCACAAGAAGTCCAAACTTCTGTGATGTAGAAGTATTCTTTGATAAGAAGGGAATAATTTTATATTTTCTTTCATCTGGTTTTATTTCTCACTAACATATTAGCTTTTGAGCTTGGATGTTATAGGCAGTGTAGGGGATTTTGTGTTAAGTGGGAGCAAGCCATGGTTTTTGGCATTACAGGATTAGATACATGATGCACATGCAGAGTGAGGGGAGATTGTTACTATTCAGAGTGACAGAGGCACTTGTTGGTTTTGGAGGACAATTCATATTTGCAGGTATATTGAGTTTATTTCTTTGTGATGTCACTTCTGGTTTATTTTTTGGTGCCTGGATATTCCCTATGGGATTAGGTAGTTGATGGTTAGATTCAGCTGGGTGAAGATGATAGAGCAATTTTTAGAGTTTTAACGGGTTAAAAGAGAAAATATGCTAGTTACAAAGACCTAGTGTCGGTTAGGGTTAACCGTGTTCAGTCATTTGGTAACCGTGGTTGGTTTGGTTAATAGGTTTGATAGCAATGTTTATTTACCATTTTTAGATGGTGCCCTTATTTTTCTTTCATCTTGGTTGATCTGTGTTGTATTTTGATGACATGTATGCTGATATTTTCACTTGGTATTAGTGGCATGGTTTAGCATGGATGTTTGTTATTGACATTGATGAGCACATGATTCATATTCAGCTTTGGAGTTAGTCAGTGGCAGACTTGGAGCTTCTGGAGATATTGGTGATATGGATGGATGTACATGGTGAGTTTGTACATGTGGATAGATTCAATTTTATGAATCTATGATGATGTAGATGTTTGATTTGCACATCGATGCCTTGAGCATGAGTAAGGGGATGTTTGTATTTCCTCTTGTTACTATGTTACTTATTGAGAGATGTTATCTACAGATGATTGTCTTGGACATGCTAGTTGTTGATGCAGGGTTGGATTTGCAGATTGTAGTGTTTGGATTCTTTGAGTTATGTAGGATTTTGGATTGATCACTCACTGTTGCAGGTAGAAATCATTTGGGTTGTCTTTACCCATGATCTTGTTTTGCTTTCGCATATTCTAGTTTGACCTGTCTTGGTCAATTGCATTGGCGGTTGCATGGAGACATGGATAGATGGATGGATAACATGGCTGTTTTTTACAGGTATGGCTACGGATGCGATTGAGGCTTAGAAATTCAGTTTGAGGGGGAGCTCTTGTAGGTGTTTTAGTCATGATGGCTTGAATGCATGAGAGGCTTAATTGTTTGATACCAACAATGGGTATGGTGTTGATTCAGTGGGATCTTGAGGTTTGGTGTCATGAATCAGTTGTAGCTTCATGCAAGTTTGGTAAGCCATGGTTTTATCTTCTTTGTTTGAGAAGATGGTTTGATCTTCCTGGATTTTCTTTGAGAGAATTATTGAAGGAAATAATATATGGTCTTCACAGTGCATAGAGGATGGTGATGTACAGGTACAGGTACAGAGGTTTAGCAATTTATCTCTAAGTGGGAGATTGTTAGGTTGTGGAGCTAGATTGCTTCACAGTTAGCATGCAATGGAAAGTGACTGGGAAATACAGTGGCCGACTTCGGTCAGAGAAACATTGGGAACAGTGACCCAACATCAGTCAGGTAGTGACCAACATCAGTCAGAGTAAGTGGGCACCGGCATTCGGTTAGGTCTAACCGACATCTGGTTACCTATGCGTGAATGTTTTTTTTAAGTCACGGGAATTTAATAGAGATATTGTTTTAAAGAAAATCTATTGGATGTAATTTCATAGCTAAGGTGCCCTAACTTTATATATTTTATATATAAGCGTGAATGTTAAGGGTTCTGAATAAGATCAAAAAAGAGGGATCGCTTTAGATCCTCGACTCTCGCAGACTGGAAGGATGAAGAAAAAGAGAAGGATCAGATTAGATCCTTGGATTCTCTAAGACCGAGATGATGAAGATGAAGAAGAAAAATGAGAAAAGGAACATGTCACATGAAGACAAAGACTCCATGAAGAGGAGCGGGACATAAGGAAATAGTAGGTACATCTAAATGGTGAGAAGAGGGAAACATCTTCTAATTTATTTCCTTTATATTGTTTAGTCTCATGTAATGGCTTACATAGTATGAAAAGCACTTAGTGTTTCTTCTTGTTAGCTATAGGTTGTTGTGAGATCTTTTCATTCTTGTAGATCCACATGTTCATGAGATATTTTATTATAGATCTATGTAGAAATAGTCTTGTATTGTAGATCCATGAGATCATATTGTATTGTTGATCCATGTAGATCTAGATATAGTAGAGGTCTTGTTTGTAGATTTGCAATACAGTGAGAGCTTGGTTGCACAGTGGCAGATGCAAGGTAGCTTCAAGTATGTGAGATATGGATATGTTTGAGAGGTCACGGTTGTAGTGCACTCAGGTAGATCCAGTTAGAGATTTGGAGAAGACACAAGTGGTGGTATGGAGGCATGGTTTAATGTACTCAGGAAGATCATGTTAGGGATCTGGGTAGAGGAGATACTCTTGTAGAGATACATGTACTCTTTTTAAGAAGAGTTAGTTTGTAATCTCTTGTTATATAATATATATATATATGAGATCTCTATCTTTGGAGAATGCATCCCACATTGGGTAAACCACGGTACATGTTGTGTGTGTGTGTACTTTTTGTGTGATTTGGATTATTTGTTTATACTTCCCACTATTGTATATTTTGAGGGGAATTGTTAGATCCTATGTGTTACATGATTTTGGATTTGATTATTCTATAGTTGCAAATTCCACTGCGCCGTAGTAGACCCATTCCCAACAATTGTCTCTGCAAGTACAAGTGTGATATAATTGTTACGTTGTTTATGGGAATTATATATCTGACATATGGGATAAAGCATATGAAATGAATAATGGAAGGAATGCATGGGTTGAACAACAGGAGGAGGGAAAGGAATGAATCTATAGAGAAAGTGGGTCATCCATAGAGAAATATATATATATATCAGGTAAGAGAAGGATGTTTTGGAAGGTTTTTAGGGAGTACAGTAAAGAAGGAACTAGGTTACATGTCTCTCTCTACATGTTACATAACTTCCATGTCTATTGGGTTTTGGAGGTTTTAGCTTTGTTCCCTGGGTCCTCTAAGCCTACTATAACTACAATATAAGAAATTCCATGTACTCTATATAGGGATTCAAAATATATATAAGATTCGAGCCCCAAGAACTTTTGATGAAGCATGTAACCAAAGATTTTGTTTGCACCTTCCAATGTAACCCCTACCCCTATATATATTTATATGGGGGTGCAAGTGAAAAAGTGGGGTAGAGGGTAGGGGTGGGGATAAATTTGGGTGGAGAATATCTATCTACCCTATCTAACTTGGCAGTTGAGATAATATTGAGAGGAGGGTCCCTATCTTACATCATTTTACTTCTTATACCCTCTCCCCTGCTTCTCTAGGATCTCAGACCCATGCCCCTACATATTCAAAGTCTCTCATACTCAAAATTTATATATGATTACTAGCTTTGACCTTAACTACCAATGAATGGGTCATACTAACATATAACTATGTAAAATGAGGGTATACAACAATTACTAGTTTTAGTTAAATGCTTTCTAATATTATGTATATTGATATTATTTCAAAATGAATAATATTACATCTGCAATTTGAAAATGATACCATTTTATCATTCTATAAAATTTTCCACCATCTAGTTAAGATTGATATCACCAAGTTTTTAAAAGAACCAATAACATTAATAATCAAATTATCCACTTATTTCTCTTAAGAAAAAAAATTAAAATAGAGAATTTTTCTTTAACTAAATCAATGTTATATGTCAAATTTAAATACCTATTTTAATCATGTAAAGTGTACTTTCAAACAACATTATAAGAGAGATAACAAGACTAAGATAGATACCACATTCAATGTAACCATCATGCTCTTGTGGAAACTACTCAACTTGTTAGAACAAGAACAACATAATATAATCAAAGTAGGAAAAAAATAGGATATCTATATATTTATAGTCACAAACATTAACATTTGACCTATTACAACCCATGGGAGACAAATAACATAGTGGATATCCAAAAACTTTACCCTTCATTTTATAGAATAATATTATAAGGAAATCAATTTCACTTAGGTGAAGTTGGTGTTATCCCTTCCTTAATTTCTTTACAAAACTCATGTCATGATTGTCCTAGTCTAGGTATATATTGTTGTAAAGGATATAGAATATATACTATGAGAATCCTCTTTTATTTGCAAAATATAAATAAATATACTATAAAACAAAATATTTTTTGTTATTGCTTAAACTCATATTCCTAAAGAAGTGGATCCATCTCTAATATCTCCTCCTTATCGTAAACGAATATTTGATACATTTATCAATGCTAAAATGTGTGTTTCCCCACACCGAGAAAAGGAATTTACTTTAATTTTATGTAGCAAAGGACTCTATTTGAAAAAAAAAAAGTAGAACTCTGATAATGTTTTTGGATTAATGACCTACAGTTTTAATACACAAGATATGGAAAAACTTTCCAATTATGTCCTACAGCTCAGTATTCACCGAAATACTTCAGTTATAGGTGATAATATAACTCGATACACTTTATATAGATCAAGGTGGGGTTTTTCCAATTATGACTTTTACAGTGGGTCACTTCCCTATAAGATAGGGAAAGCTATTATACAAAATAAACTTTTGTATCCCATAACATTTTATAAATCCGAAAAGGGAAGTCTAGGGTGCAAGAGTGTATTTTTTCTGAATGGTTTTTAGAACCTTCAATTTTCGGAACCAATATGAAGGAATTAACCATATTCTATCACATAGGGGGTTGCTTGGCTGGATCAATAGCTCAAGATTGTTGGTTTACATTGGAATCAAATAGATAGAATTGGACTCCTCATAGTGATCTAATTGTGAATGATTTCATTCTACCTTTCAATATTTTACAAAGTCTTCTGGAAAATTTTCTTTGGGGGAAATATTTTAGGGAAATTACAATCAAAATAACATCACAATTGATCCTCAATTAAAAATAGATATGATGCAAAAAGGATTATCTTCTCAATTAGATGACCTTGTTCTATACAAAGAATTGAGGTACTCCTACAGAGGATTACTAGGCATTAACATAGTTTGTTCTTCTAGGAATTAGCATTTGAGTTTTATTTGTATTAGCTGATTCTAAGTGCCTTAAGAAACATTGTAATCCTCATTAATTGCAGTAGGAACCTAAAGCCCAAATTAGAAAACACTCGGTAGATTCTTGTCTCTAACTCTTTCTAGTATTTTTCTAACACTTGTCTCTAGCCAAACTTTAGGTCGATTCTTTATTATTTCCTAGGCTTGTCTTAGATCCTTCTCCCAACATACATTTTGTCCTTTAAATAAAATTGTGGTACATTTTTTTCAATGGTTAAAAAATAGAAGGTTTGTGTTCAGTTTTTGGACCATTGACACCTCAAGGATACTGCAACTAGTCTATTAAAGAAAACATTGGTTTGTATCTCTCTATCATAATATTTTTCTTGATGAACCTAAATCATAGACTTTGATTTGAAATTCCTCAAACAAAAACTTGATTCAAAATGTGTTGAATAAAAACCTGGACAATCTTTAGAATTAATCCTAAAAATATTATCACGAATGAATTGCCACATGGAAGATGAAAACACACCACTAAAGCACAAAAATACAAGATTAGAGATAAAGAACACAAAAAATACACTCCAATAGAAACTTTAATTATACCAATAATCAATAAACACGTAAATTCACCAGCACCAAAACATCTATCATCCCTTATTAAAATTGGGTGTCTAACAAAATAAAGAGGTAGTATTCATTTAAAGGAAATCATATTCATCAAATTTTACTCCAGAAACAAATATGATGTCGATATGCCTATGTTGTCTTAGTTTTTTAGCATACCTATAATATAGGATTTGTCACATACTCTTCTTCTACTAGTGGAGGGTTTTCTTGCATTGAAGGCTTTATTTTTGCTCCATGTTTCTGTCAGTGCCCCATTTTTATGTTGTTTTTATTCCTTTATCCTCTTTATTTTTACTATTTTTTAATTATTTCCACTCCCTTGTTACTATCCTTTTTTTTCTTCCACTATATTTCTCCTCTTTTATCCATTTCCAATTTCTTATTTCCTCTCATTATTTTCAAAGGGATATGAAATAAACTGGGACTGCCTTTTAGTGTCCCACTTTATGTTTTTTTAATTTAGAGGTGGGTGTGGTGTAAATTTGCCACAAATTTGACATACATTTGTGCCACAGTTGTAACACCCACGACATTTGTTGGTCAATAAAATTAAAAACCTTAATCACTACACCCCAACCCATATATAGTATATAAGCCTAGATATGATCCCTTTGTATAGTTGGGTCATGTTTACCATATATATATATATATATATATATAGGGAATCTCCTAGATAAGACGAGAGCTGAAATGAGCCATACATATCTATTTCCTACAAACCTCCATCTTAGATTTTAGAGAGAATTATCAGAATATTTTGGGGAAACTTGAGAACATGACAGGACCATATTTGTAATATTTGTAGGGGAGAATCACTAGATTGTTCTCTCATTCTCTTTCTCCACTGTAACTTGATACGCAATGGATGAGAGGGAAATAACATAGGTATATATAGTTGTGCTAGATCTATAGAAATAAACCTTCATGCTATTGGTGTATGTGACTTTCCTCGTCATCACTCGTCATCTCATCCACCTCACATGGTGAGTCATCTCACTTAGCGAGATCATAGGCCATTAGGGTTTTAATTGTCCATGTGTTATGCACAGGAGTTACAAAACACTCTTATATATGTACCCTTTCTGCTTGAGCTATGAGTATGAATAGACTTATTCTTTCATACTTGATTTTCCTTTGTGTTTGATTTCTTGTTGATTACTTGGAGTATTCACATCACTGTTGGAGTGCATCCTCTTATATGTACACAAGATATTGTCTTTCTCTTGGCAGAACAATCTCACATTCTTTCATACTAGATAGGTGCCTATAAGACTCTATATATTTGGTTTGACCAATATCTATATATTGGGTGAGTGTAGTGTAATATATACATAAGGAACTCAACTAGAAAAAATTGTTAGTGTAGGTTATTATTTATCCTTTTATTTATTTATTAGGATAAGTGTTACACTTATGTTAGCCCTACATTTGTTGGGTTAGCTTGCTTAGGTGTACTAGTTGTGTGGAGCTAACTTACTAGTTGTGTTGAGTTAGCTTCTCAGTTATGTGGAGTTAGCTTACTAGTCATGTGGAGTTAACTTAACTACCAGTATCAGTTAGTGGGAGTTATTCACCACTGATTTAGGTAGTAGTTGCACTTCTCTCCTCCTATATGTACATATTTCTTATTTATTAATTCAAGTCATTGTATTATAATGTATTGAGCATTATGAATTGTGATGGATTTCCATATATGGTATTTTATCTCTTCTATTTTACAAATCTAATGTGGTGTGTTATTATCATCTGAGATTACAGCTTGGAACAATATTCTTATCATTCCTTTCATGGTATCAGAGAAATAGATGATGTAGACATCCATTTGTAAGTTTTTATTTGCAAGCAAGGTTTTATTATTTTCATGTATTTGGAATTTGTTAGCAATTTTCTGTAGCATGCATTTTTATGCAAAACAGAGTGCGGCATTAGATGTGGCAAAACCATAGAAACGACTGTAAACTTGACCATGTTTTGAGATAGTCAAATCTGAATGTAGATATGTACCCTCTGGGTGCAATATTTTATCCATTGGATATAAGCGTGTACCTTCCTGATGCATTCTTAAACCCTCTAGATATTTCATTTTTAGATGTAGTCTTTTATCCACTTGACGCAAATATGCACCCTCAGGGTGCATTCTTTTATCAATTGGATATAAGCATGTACCTTCCGAATGCATTCTTTTACCCTTTGGATATTTCATCTTTAGATGCATTCTTTTATCCACCGGATGCAGATGTGTACCCTCTAGGTGCATTATTTCATCCATTAGATATAAGCATGTACCTTCTGGATGCATTTTTTTACCCTTTTATATATTTCAATTTTGGATGTAGTCTTTTATCCACTAGACACATATCTATACCCTCTGAGTGCATTCTTTTATCCATTGTATATAAGTGTGTACCTTTTGGATGCATTATTTTACCCTCTGGATATTTTTGTTTTGGATGCAGTCTTTTATCCACTGGACGTAGATCTGTACCTTCTGGGTGTATTCTTTTATCCATTGGATATTGACATGTACCATCTGGATGCAATGACTTACCCTCTAGACATTTTAGGTTTTGGGTGCAGGATTTTATACTTTGGTCACAAGCTTGTATCGTGTGGATGCACTCTTTTACCCTTTGGAAATTTGGGTGTCACGTGTACCTTTTAAAAAAAGATCAACATTAAAATATTATTTTAATAGCAAAACCTTCTAGAGCTCATAACTTTTGATTAGTATCTCAGATTAAGGTGATCTTTTTTTTGAAATTATGCATTTTTTTGAGATCTATGCATTGGTGAAATTTTTAAATACAATATAAAATTTAAAAGGTATTTTTAACTCATTGTAATGTTTACACGCACTCAATTATAAAGTGTCAAATTTGGGAGGGTGTTGTAATCACTTGGGACGTAATTTCGGTTGAGCCTGACATTCTAAACTTTTGGGTGTTGTATTCTTGTATCTATGGGTGTATGCATTTATATCTCTCTTTTTTGTTGAGATACTTTGGATCTGTATTTTTGACACTTTATTTTTTGTCATGTTAACAGTCTCTCTTATGGGGGAGCTATTCTGGTGAATCCCAGTGTTAGTTTGTCAGTCTTTCGAGTAGTTGATTTTGGTAACTCATAAAAATATGTGGTACCACTGTACTCATTCAGCAATATGGGAGGGTGTGGTGTTGATACTGCTTCTTCAGGTTTTGTGTCCTATCCTTGTTACATATTGATATTTCTTCTTTAGGTTTCATGTCCTTTCCTTATTACCTTGGTTATTTTCTTGGATCGTGGAACTCCTATTTTATTTGGATCTTTTTGTGTCCTTGCCTTGTTGCCTTGGTTATTCTTGGATCGTGACACACCTATTTGTAGTTGTTGATCAAATTATGTTTGGTGTTTTTTTACACTTTTGACATCACTCCATTCACAGTCTCCTTGCATGGAGCTATTCTGGTGAAGCCCAATGTCATTCATTTTTGAGTTTTAATGATCAAGCTAGTAGATTCAGACCATGACTACAACCAAATTCACTTGAGCATAGATCATTGTAGAGTTTTTGGAGCAGAAGATGTCTGTTGGATATCTTGTTAGCATTAAGAGGGGATTTTTCTCTCTACTAAACTTTTTATTACTGGTTTTACGTACCTCTTAACAGTGATCACAATTTTCCTGAAGTTATTATACGTCATGGAGCACTATCATCCCTTGTTTAGTCCATTATGTACCCAGTAACCCTAAAAGCAAGGAACAATAGTTTTTTGACTTGTGCATGGGCAACTCGAAACATTCAATTGAATTATGGCTATTAGCAACAGGCATTACAGATGGAAGTCCAAACATTAGTGGATGTCATAAGGAAGTTTTGAATAATTGAATGGTAAGTACTTAAAGAATTAATCTACATGATTAAGACTAGAAGGTCTATGAAACCCTAAAGTTGTTACAAGGAGATAAAAATGTGCATAGTTAGTAATTTCATGATATCTTTAGAAACAAGATTCACAAGAGCGTGGAAAAAAATAAATCACTGAGCATACTCTTGATGCAAGGAACATCGAAATTATAGAATAGAAGATGAACATGTTGAGTTTGTCGGGACGGTTGAAAAAACAGTAAGTGCAGATTGTAGATGATCGGGTGCTCATAATACTGAATAATGAGGTACTCTGTTAATGTTCTACCAAAATGGTCATGAAAGACCATTGAAATGACATATTGGTAAGCTATGTTTAGCTTCATTACTATTTGGTTGCTAGTATGTCACACAAGCTGAGGTTGCAGAAATGCAATGAAATATTTTCAACTCAACAAAACCCTCAAAGGTATATCGGATTCATAAGGAATTATTGCAAATGACTAAGGGACACATTTTCGCTGTGAGCTATAAAAGCTGGAAGTTGATAACATTACAACTATTGTAAATGCACTAGAAGTACACATGCATGAAAATGAGACGGCTCCTGTGAGTATGAGTGAACCCAACTATTACCTTGGGTCTTTTATTCACCACTTGATTAAGGAAGTAGCTCCGTCCCAGCTGGAATGTTCCTTCTGTCATAAATTCGTTGTAGAAGTAATTGTCGTCCTGAAAAGAAGAAAAGATGAACTGTCAGTTATGAGCTTAGAATCAATTCATATTCCTTATTGTTCCTAGTACGTGCATATGAATCTCTTCAAAACAGGAGATATACTTTACTTGAAGCTAATGAATGCTTGACTACATACATGCTCTACTCAAATTCAGAAAGAAGAAAGAGAAAAGAAAAGAAGAAACATGGACACAAGAGAGGCCAAAAATCCTAAGTATTTTATAACTATTTTCTTAAGTGTGCAGGTAAAGTTTGCAGCCAAGAAGAAATAGATAAGTCATAAGTACAGGGAAGAAAGATTAATGTAAATCCAACTCAATATTTTCTGCAAATGAAAGAAGTTACAGTGCAGAAAAGAGACTGGAAAATAGAAGTACATATTTCAGTTTGCAACTACAAGGAAGAATAAAATTTCAAGAAGTTGAAGTTAACTAGAAAGAAAGGGTTATAACTGAAACAAAACGAAAAGAAGATCCTGGGAAAATTACACCTTGACAATTCAAATTTGCCTTGTAAAATGGACATTTAAAACTTTTCATCATGTTGCTTTCAACTACTACATGCTTTAAAAGAATTATTTAAATAAAAAAATACAACTACTATAGCTGGAAATGGATGGAAGAGAGAATTCTGGAAAAAATTTCTAGGGCTTTGCCATGAAAAATCAACATTTCAGATTTTCCAACATGCCATAAATGTTACTATAAAGGAAATAAAGCATCTATGTAAAAGAAACAAGTTACAGAGATCTTAACAAGCATCTAAATCAAGGATTATGCGTAAAATAATATAAAATACAAATGAAACTAAGAAAACCCTTGAGAGATCATTGATTTCAGAGCCAAGAGGAGCAACCCAAAACATGTTTTCAACTTGAAATCCCAAAGGAAAAATGAAAACATAAGATATGCAAAGAAGGATCCATATATCAATATATTGAAGTCAAAATGATAATGATGAAGCATAAGAAAACTAAGATATCAAAGCTTACCATTTGTTATTGAACAGTAATACCAGAAGAGCCAGTTCAAAGCTCAAAAAAATTAAATAACAGCCATAACACTCTCGGAGGATTCAAATGCCAAGCTCAACAGGAGGAATGATCATAGAGTACAAACAGATCAAGACCCACGGGATCCTCACAGATCCCAAAAGGGGCAGAAAATCAAACACCAAGAATAGCTAAATCCCCAGCTCAAGTTTCAATGACGGTGTCTACCTAGAAGCTCGCACAACTCTACAAAAGATAAAGACATAGGAAACTCGAAGATAATGACAATGGCAGCCATCCAATGAAGTAACACAGAAACCAAATGAAGCTCAGAGATAGAAGAATCAACAATGACACCCCCATAATCGCTCAAATGCTCAGAAATGATCATATGAACAACCACACAGAGAGCTCAAGAGAATCAAAAAAGGGCAGAGAACCATTTTCGTAGAAGGGACCAAACTCAAATGCTTCAAACAATGGCGTCGAATAGAAATTTTTCCAGGGCTTCACCCACATAGTAAAAAAATCAAATGAAGTGATCATTGGGGTCGAGCTTCCTTTACCACACAAACTCAAGAGGTGAGTCAACAGAACTCAATCATGGTTAAAGGATCAATGGCCGCAAAGATCAAGGACAAAGATCAAAGAACAAGGATCAAGCTCCAAAATAAAAGCAAGTAACTACGGTCAGTTCCCACCGACAACCTTAATTTCTAGGTTGGAAACCCTAACTCACATTCAAAGATCGAACGACATCGAATATGTAGTTCCCGCTTCCCTTTGTCACTTTTAGATATTGATTTTGATACTATTGATCATATTATGGACACTATTATGTTTTATTTTAGTATGATAGTTAGATGTTAGATCATGGGTTATTATTGATCTGAATTCAGTTATTATGCATGATGATTACTAGAGACATTTTCTATATGTGGTTGATGATATACTATTTGACATGGACATATTATAGATGTTGATTTGGACTTATGATATTGGATATTTTGAGTAGATTTGGTATGGTAGATTTTGATGATGATATAGTTGATTTATTTAATTAAAAATAATAATGTTGAAATTATTGATATTGTTGTGATTTGTGTGTTTGGATGATTTTGAGATATTGTTTATATCATTTTGATGTTCTGATATGGCCACGAGGCTGAAGGAGGTATTTGCATTTTACAGGTTAAAAATCACAACAATGTCGGGGGACTGGAGACTAACCATATTGAAATTCCGGGTGAAATCAACAAGGTCACCATGGCAACTGTGTTATGAGTTTGTGTGTTGTGTTATGTTAGGAATTCCCATGGGGGGGATTTCCATTATTGTGACCATGGGATATATGTGTTTTATTTATGTGTTCCTTTTTAATTATATTGTATGTATTTTATTTAGTAATGTGTTCCTTCTTGTAATTTAATTTAAATGTGGTAGATTAATGTGATAGTCATATAGTTAAATTTTATTTAAATTAAATTGGGATGTGAAATGTAATTAATAAAGTTGTTGTCTTAGATATTAATGTTGGAAGAGTGTGTAAGTTATCATGTAAGAATGTGTAAGAAATTGTAAGAGTATGTAAGGCATATTTTGGAAGGTCTAGCACTCCATCTTTTATGGAATTCGAATTTGACCTTGGAGGCCAAATTTGGAGGCTTGTGGGACAATTTAAACTTGTCCCACACCTCTTAAAATGATCCACCAACCATGCCTATGGTTTGGAGGTTAAATTTAGGCATTTTAATGCTTTTTGAAATGACATTTGTAAGTCTTAATTGCACTTCCCTTACATAATTGTAATTCAGCCCTTTTTGGAGTATGGGTTGTTTTGAAGTGTAGAAGTCATTTTGTCATTTTTATTTATTCCTATTGTGATTTTTCCTCATTTGGGGATGAGGAAACATGATGTGGTTGGATCCAAACTTTGTTAGCTTTTCCTCTTGGGGGAAACTTTGCATTTTTTTTGCTATTTCTTTTGGAGCTTGTTTGAGGAAGAGCTTGGAGTCTTTTTGCTTACTTATACTTGCTGATTTTGGACTGCACTTTGACATTATGAGCTTGGAACAAACTTCAGTATGGAGAGGTAGGATTTGGAGCTGTATTTTAAATGTCTTTCCTTCTCTTGCATGCATTAAATGGTGTTTGTGTTTGGATTCTTGGCTGGTTGGGTAGAATGCTTAGGGCATGGTGTAGGAGAAGGTCGTGGGGATTTCACATGGGGGGGAATAAGGGATTGCCAATGGCACAATTTTATTGTGGAGGGATTTTTTGTTTGGGATCCACCTTGGAAAATAAATTGCTTGCATTTCTTACTATAGGGGGAATAAGGAGGGGTTGGGAGATATAAAGTTTATGGGGTTGATATGATTATTGGTGGTATGCATTTGGTGGATGCCCAATTCAAAATTGGGAGGCATAAGGAGTTCCCCATAGTCCTTGCTCTTGTTGGCTTGCTTGATCAAGCCTATGTGTTGTACGAATTGTTTCAAATGTAGTTGGGAATTGCTGTCTTATTTTGAATTGTGAATTTTGTTGATTATATGCAATGTGAATGTTGCTTGTATGTGATAGAATCCTTGTTGCCATGTGTTGATATTCATGCTCCATTTCAATATGGTTGGGGCTCGGGGGCCAATGGGGAAGGATGGCTTCTCCTTTCTCATTGGATGTCTTGGTTAGGTGGAGAGTGTTGCCTTTCCCCCTTCCTTGTTGTGATTAAAGTTGAAAATAAGAAGAAACAAACATGCTGCTATTTGAAGAATAAATTTCACAGTTTGACATCATTCTTTTGAGTAAAATTCAATGTAACCTTTCCCACTTCGAGTGGATGAGTGTGTAAATGTTGTAATGTGAATTTGTTGCATTGTAAATGGAAGATGAATTTGAATTGAGAAATGTACAAGAAGAATTATACTTCTCTGTTTTGTTTTGGAAAGAAAATGTAAATGATATTCCATATTTTGTATTTTGTAATTGAAAACCAATTCAAATTGGAAAAGAGATGAGATGTAAAGTTTTCAATTGAATGTGAATAAAGAATTGCATTAGTCCCTCTAAATTGCAATGTGTACAGGATTTGATTTGCTGTAAAAAAAAAGATATCTCTGTTTTTGTTAAAGAATAAGAAACACTGTTGTATATCTCATGTATTGTATTTGAAATCAAATAGAAAGGAAAGTTGTAAATTTGTATGGAGGATCAATGAAAGAATTCATTCCTCTCTAAAAAGTGTATTGCACAATTGATTTTAATTATGGTTGAAAATTGATTGTTGTTTGAAAAGAAAAGAAAGAATGCGTGGAAATGAAAGACAATGTTGTATTCCTTGCAAGATGCATATTTGAATTGAAATATGAATGGTAATCTAACTTAGAATTGAATAGAAGATTTAATAAGAAAATACATGAGACCAATTAGAAAATATACACACTTTTAAATGATAAATTGGCATACAGACTTGAAAGAAACAGTTCACTGATTTAAAACTTCATTTTGGAAATCCATGTTTTATTAAAAATGAGAAGTTTAGACTTATACTCAAAAATAAGTTATGAAACTTTGAAATTCACATTAGGAAGACCTAAGGAACTCTAATTCACTCTAACAGTCAAGAATGAACCTCCAAAACTTAATAAAATTCAATTCAGAGCTTGCATAGTCATTTTCCCGTCTATTGCTAGAAAAATGTAAACTTGAATAATTAGACAAATTGACTTCACTAAAACACTCTAAAATCTCGTTAGACTAATCCCCCATGTCTGTTTGACATGTAGAGAGAATGAGGAGTTCAAATTTAATCAAATCGAGAAGTTGGAAAAATGCTAGTTTACAAATTTAAGCCTATAGAAAGTTTTTACAAAATTGACCCTTAAAAACTTATAAAAATGTAAATTTTATGTTTTCTATGCAAAGAGAGCATCGGGAGCTTTCCGAAAAGTCCTCGTTTTCCCAAAACCAAGCTTTCTAGCTCAAGTTATGACACTTTGAAGTTTTTGCGCCTTGGCGGGAAAATTTGGGAAAATTTTCCCTGTCAGGCCCGCAACCCAAAAATTTCCCATCAAAATTCACCTTATAATTTTTTTTTGAAATTTTTGACCTTGGGAAAATTTTCACTTTTCCCCTGCTTCATCGCACAGCCATGGCTCGGCGGAGGCGCGGGCCACGTGGCATTGACGTTTTTGACAACAATCGAAGGAGAGGAAGAAAAATTTTCCTTTGGAAAATTTGGTTTTGGCTTTGGGAAAAATTCCCATGTTTTTTCTCGTGGCCCGTGTGCCCGCATCCAATCATATGATGACACATGGAAGTTCAGACCTTGGCGAGAGCATGGAGTTAATTTCTCCTTTGAGATTTTACTCATAAAATTTAAATTTCCTTTTTCACTCCGCTGGTCTGCTCCTCCCCGTGCCCAATAAGATTTTGAAACATGGCAGGAGTTTTCTCCTTAGTGGAAGCACGGGACAATTTTCACCTTTAGGATTTTGGCCTAAAATTTCTGCTTCCCTGAATGCCCCGCCAGCCTATGTTTTCCCATACCCATCGAGAAGCGCCACGTGTCTCCCTCTATGGACCCATGGGCGCATGGTGGCATTTTAAGCTTTGGCACCCAAGGAGGGAAAATTCAAAATTTTCCTCCCCACATTGCCGACCTGCTCAAGGAAAATTTTTCTCCCTAAGCTCGCTGACTCCCCAAGGGAAAATTTCTCCCCTAAACTCCACCAGCCCATATCTTGAAAATTATGAGGAATTAGGAGGACTTCTTTATATGGTTGGAAAGGTGAGAAAATTTCCTATCCAATGGGCATGATTTAGGAAAGTTTTGATGATTCTAATTGCATGAAAAATAAAGTTGAACCCTGTAATCCTTTTAAAGCAGGGCCGAGAGAGAATTTACCTTCCTAACCTAAGTGATGAATTTAAACCTCTCTTTTGACCTTGTTCTTGTTGCTAATTGTTGCTAGAAGCATTTTTGTAAGTCAGTATTGATTGTTAATGCTAATCTTGTTTGTGCTAGCTGTGATCTTGTAATCTAATAGTTGATCCCTTAAATAAAAAAAAAAAATTATCCCCTAATTTTCTAGCTAACCCTAGGTTGTTTCTTTGGTCTCAAGTGGTTGTTTCATTTCATTTTGACTTGCAACAGTCTGAACTATAGTCCAAATTCAAATTATGTAAAGTGCGGACCATATCATGTTCGCCTATGATCACCCAAAAGGTAAGGGTTATAAACTATAATCAAGTGTTATCCAAATGCAAAATATGACAAGTATTACATGGTCATGTTTAAACAAAGGTGGCAACTATATATTATAACATGTGTTACCAAGGTGGCCGAGTATGACAAAGGTGGATTTTTTTACAAAAGTGCCCCTTATACATTTAAAATTCAATAATTTTCTAAGACCACCAAGGTGACCAAACCAAGCAAAGTTGAGGTGGTCCCCAGTTCAAGGAGCTTGAGTTGATTTGAAGAGTTTCACTAATGTGACCACTTAGAGAGAGATGTCAATGTCAAAGCATGTTCACATGGACAATGGTCCCCACATTGGATTTTTATTTTTGCAAATATTACAAGTATCGACTTATTTACTCACAGGAAGAGAATTGATTTGTTGCATGCTCACAAGAGGACAGAACAGAGAAGAAGATAGAGTTGCATGTTCAAAGGAGAAAGACTTGCATAGTAAGCAAGCTTATTATTAGTAAATTATTTACCCTTGCTTTCTTAAATTTAGAATAGTCAACTTCAATTTGACTATATTGTAATTAAGGCTAATTAAAATCCTATTTTTAATTGCATGCTCTATTTTATTCCTTTATCTATTTTTAAATAAAGGATAAAAATAAGATGCACAGGCGAGTACAACCCTCAGGCTATTTTTAGGAAGAGGGTAAATTTTTATTTTTTTTCTATAAATTGTGTGCCTTGGCAAAGCACAAGGACTTTTGGATATAGGAGTACTGAAGCAATTTTTGCCAGTTTTACCTTCTGATTATGAAGTATTTTCTACCTTCCCAATTATTTGCAGTCTTATGTATGTTTCTATTAGTCTTGTGAATGTAAATTCCCTGATTAATCATCTTACCCTGTTGCAAAATTTAGTAATTTCTGCACGATATTAATGTGCATGTTTAGCTTAGTAGTATTGTTGTGATAATCTCCCTCAATACCTCAAAGTGTTTTTCCCTTAACATTTTACAGAAGAACTATTGGTTCGTGCATCAAGAATCCTTTCACATATCAATTGTGCATATACTCAGTCAAAGCCCTCATGCAAATTTGGTGTATCACCTTAGTTTAAATTATCTTACAGTCATTTTTTCCCTTTAAACCCCAAAAATCAATTTAGGATACATCAACAAGGAATTGACCTTGATACCGAAGACTCACCTCAAAATAGGTATACCCATAGACCTGAGGTGTTTCCATTGTATTTATGAAAGAGAGAGATCAAATCTTGCAAGCTTAGAAAACCTACAACCATCTCTCTACAGGGTGCACTTTCGAGAGATAATATTTTTTGGCATGCCCGGTGGCATGACGAATCAGATATATGTCTAAGTTTCGATAGATCCAAAGTAGATTTACAACATTTACAAAAGTTACTTTCGGGAGCAAGCTGCATCAATTTATTCTAAATATTTTAAGATCTTTTGGTGACTCCGTAAAGCTGATTTCAGACTAGTATTGCAGCATGTTCCATGCCTAAAGTGACTACAAGATCATCAATAAGAGGAATTCCTCCTGAGTTTGTTTCTTTACCTTTGAATTCTGCCTAGAAGGAGAAGAGTTGGTAATGCTTTACCTTATAATAGACCTGGTTTTGACAACCCTCCTCCTGATATTCCTTCACCACATATCAATTTCTCTATTAACATCCCAGTTTTTCAAATGGCTATTCAACCACCAAGGAATTTTGTGACCTTTACTAATGGCAGACCATTAGTAATCCAAGTTTACCATGACATCCCTAATGCTGCCATAAAAAATTTTCCATCATTCACGGGTGAAAATCAGGTTACACCTGCTGAACATATCAAAGATGTTGCAACCATATGTGAAGTCCATAATATCACTCATGAAGACGTATCTTTAAGACTTTTAGTTGTATCTTTTAAAGGGTAGGCCTTGTAATGGTATAGAAACCTAGAAATTGGGAGCATAAGAACTTGGCATGACTTAGGTGAAAAATTGCTGAAACAGTTCCAGGATAATTCAGATCATTTGTCTCTCATTGAAAAGTTGTTTACTATTAAAAGAGCCCCTCATGAGCACATGTCCAACTTCAATATCCATTTTTATAGGACTTGGGAAAGAATCCCAGTAAGTGTTGAGCCTCAAGCTGACCATGCTTTCCTTTATTATCTTAGAGCTTTGAATAGTGATATTTCCGCTATGATTCAATCTATGAGAGGTAATACTCTTCTGGATGCTTATGATATTGCTATAAAAGCTGAAAACAACCTTATTCAAGCTAGAAAATTAGCACCAAGGCCTTCAATGCCTTTTTTGGTAGATTTAGCACCTATTTCTCAGCCTATTACAATCATAGAACCTATTGTTATAGCCCCATAAGATGATGTATTTAAAGCTTTGCAGACTATGGGAAATAAGTTGACTTCAATTGAAAATAGAATTGCATTACCTAGCAGACCCTATGAGGCTCCTTATCAGCAAAATCAATAGAATCAGAAAAATAGGCAGCCTTATCAACAGAATCAAAATTATAGGAAACCTTACCAGTAAAGGTAGTTTGACCCAAAGGCTCCTAGTTCATCTAACACTTTAGTCCCAGTTAATATGGCTACAGAAGAGCGGTGTCAACCTCATTCAGCAGCAAGTTGCCCAAATGCTTTTCTGAATCTAAATCTTGTTGCGTAACCTCAATCTGAAACATTGTTCATGCCTCAAATGGAGAGTGCGCAGCAAGAAGCTCATGTTCAGAAAGCACCTAAATGAAATTTAGTTAGTTTCAATTTGGAGGATTTCATTGCAGTCACTACTAGGGCTCAAGGAAAATTTGCTGAAAGTCAAAAACAACAAAATAGGCCTGTTTTGCTTACTGTCACTGATAAGACAACATCTACAGTCCTAAAGTCAGCCAACAATCCTGTTATTCCTCAAAAAATAACAAGTTTTCATGTTGATAAAGGCCATCAAAAATAGCTACAGCCTGACCCAAGAAGAATGTTTATACCTCAGATATCAAAGGCAGTTGAAGTAGAATCAGCTTTTACTAAGGCCTACACTAAGATAGTTGAATCTGTCTCTAAAATAGTTACTTATTTTAACATTGTTGATGTAATGAAAAAACATAACAGTTAACATCTCAATGTGGGTTGCTCTAAGTATTCCTGAACAGCAAGATCTACTTTTTCATGAACTAGCTAAGCTTGCAAATTTCTTCAAAAAATAATAGAGAAGGAAGTTCAAAAGGCAGGACATGGTCCTTAGAACATTCGAACAAGACCACATTAAATAAGTTAAGTGGATGGTTCAAAAAGTTCTGAATGCTCATGACATCAAGAAGCCACCACCATTTTATTTATCACTGATTATTGGAGAACATATAGTTCATAATTGCATGGTGGACAGTAGCACAAGTAGCGCAGTTATGCCAAAAGAAATTGCAGAAAAATTAGGTCTGTAGTATGAGCCTATAGAAAGGAGTGTATTATAGCTTGATGGAACTGTAACTAATATAGTTAGTGTAATTAGAAATTTAGAGGTGACGTTACATTCTTTCCCAAATTTTTCTATTCTGCAAGATGTTACTGTTGTTGATTTACCTCCATACTTTTATTTATGCTTATTTAGAGACTTCACAACAAAAATACAAGGTTATCTCTCTTCAGATTTGTCCTTATTTTTCTCTACTTATTACGGTACCAAAGTTACTATCAATTCAGAACCATTGGCTAGATTTCACATTGAGCCTCACACTCCAAATGTGGTGGCTAATTATTCAGCCTTAGATTAGTTTGACTTTGATGAGGTAGCTCATGGTTTCAACATTAGATCGTGTTTCTAACATGTTTTATGGATGAAAATATAGCGGAAGAACATGCTCATTATCCTTTTAAGGAAGTTTAAGAAGACCTTTTTGGTGTGTATTGTATGCATGAAGAAAATACACCACTTCCCTTGCTTGTCCAAAACATAGAAGTTTCAGCAGAAAGGAATTTGGAAGATTCATTTTGATAGAGCTAAGAGCAAGAAAGGATATGGAAGTAGGTTTGATGCTCACTTACCCAACAAACGAAAGGTATTTATCAGCTTTGAGTCTCCAATTTTCATGTACTTGTAATGTTGCTGAATACGAAGCATTAATTCATGGCTTACTTTGGGCCAGAAAGAGAGGTATCAACATGCTACATATTTTTTTCATTCTAAGGTTGTTATCAATCAAGTAAAAAAATTCAACATTTTTAAGAATCCATTAACGAAGTCTTACAGACATAGAGTTTCAGACTTAATGGAATATTTCGATGCTATTAATATTCAACCCATTCCTAGAGCTGAAAATAAGCAAGCAGACAGACTCGCAACAGTTGGGGCTAGTTTTGAAGTGCTGGAACAGATTGAAAATAGCAAATTTCAGCCTCATACAAAGCTAAGTGTCAGGCCCTCAATACCTGATAATGATTCAAATTGGCAAGTTTTTTAAAGTGATGATCAAATTTGTATGTTTTTGCAGTAAGAAGCTGAGTTTTCTGTAGTTAATCAAGATAAATTACAGCACTTTTCTGGTGACCAAATTGTTCAATTGAAGACAAATAAACTACCTCGAGGTCTGATCACATTGGAAGACATCTTCAACACTGATGATCAGTTAAGAAATGTCAATACTAAGATGTCAACCCATGCGGATAATTACAAAGAGATATCAGTTGATGAAAGGAAAAGGTTATTTCTTGGAAAGGTATGTTCCTTAACTGAAAAATAGTCATTTACTAATCTTTTCAAGGAATTTAAAGATGTTTTCTCTTGGAAATACCAAGACCTGAAAGGATTTGATTCCATTTTAGCACAACATACAATTGAGTTGCAGCCAAATTCTAAATCTGTTAGACAGAAACAGAGGCCTGTAAATCCCAAAATAGAGCCTCTAATGAGGAAATAATTATCTAAGTTGATTATATCAGGTATTATCTTTCCAGTTAAGCATTCAAGTTGGGTATCCAATCTTGTTCCTATTAGGAAGAAGAATGATGAAATTAAACTATGTGTAGATTTCAGAGATCTTAATAAAGCTTCATTAAAAGATCATTACCCACTCTCAAATATGGATCATATTTTAAGAACAGTTTGTGGTGCAGATAGATTATCTCTCCTGGATGGTTATGGTGGATATAATATTTAATTTTAGTCTAGGAAGAGGATAGATATAAAATAGCTTTTACCACAAAGTGGGGTACTTATGCTTACAAAAGGATGCCTTTTGTTCTTTCAAATGCCTGTGTAGCATTTCAATGTGCAATGGACATGGATTTCCGGAGCTTGTTAAATAAATGCATTCTAGTTTATTTAGATGACATTACTGTGTTCTCAAAAAATCCAGTAGAACACCTGATACATCTAAGGCAGACATTTCAGTTATGCAGACAGTTTGGGATATATTTAAATCCACTTAAGTCTATCTTTTCAGTACATCAAGGTAAATTACTTGGTCATATTGTTTCCAAGCAAGGATTAGCAATTGATCCTTTCAGGATCAAAGCCATATAACAGATATCATTTCCTGACCATAAGAAGGAATTACAGAGTTGTTATCCATATTTCACCCCATTTCTCCCCGAGCTAAATATTGGATCGAATCACGACTCTGCATAAAAGGAACCCAAGAGAAATCATTTTAATCCTGCAAATTGGTTGTAAAAAATATTCAGCAATGAAGTGGCAGAGATGAAGAAAGAGCAAAGCATCCTGTATAGAAAGAAATGACTCTGTTGGGCCGTTTCTACGCCTTAAAATTCATTTTGCAAGTTATAGGTAGAAACATCAATGGAATAGTAGGGTCAGACAAAAAAGGGGAGATGTTATAGAGGAACCATAAAATGGAAGAAGAAGAAGTGATGAATATTTGAAGTCCTCGGGCTCGAAACAGTTCGGGAAGGGTCCAAAAATGAAAAACTATGGAAGAGGCAGCGGAAGGAGCCACATGTCTTAATGACGCTTCTCCAAAGGCAAATCTTTGGGCTGAGTTTTCACGCAAGTGCGGGTGCCTCCACAGTGTCATTCCAATGGGGGCAGGAGTCATTTGAATAGTCAATGCACAAACAAGCTAGTAGAGGCTACCAAGTGTCTTAATGACACTGATTCAAAGATTGAATAAAGAAAATGTTTCCAAATGAGCGCGAGATTGACGCGCGTCTTAGAGGAAAGCGGGGCATCGGGGAAAAAGTAAAATTTTCACCCTTTACCTCAAAATGGGGTAAAAGTTGAAAAATGGCCCACAATTCCGCCCATGGAAAAAGTCAGCATTTAGACCCGAGTCAAAGCCAAGGCGGGGAGTTGGGGAAAGAATTGAAATTTTTCCTTTTGTTCAAAAGGCATAAAGGAAAAAGTTGGAATGCATCTCCCTAGCCAACCAAAGGGTGCCACGTGTCTAAGTGTTAATGAGGGGCCGCGGGAGTTTTCTGGATTTTGTGATTTTTGCAAAAAAGGATAAAAGTCAAGTTCTGAGCCCGCAAACTTGATTTTTCCCTAATCTGGCTGCCACATGTCCCATATTAAAAAAGGGGCCCATTTTTCAAACTAGTTTTCCTGCCCATTTGTATAGACCCGATGAAAACTTTGAAGGGTCATATCTTTCGACTTAGGGCTCGAAATATTGCGAATCTGACACCATTGGAAATATCTCAGCCTCGCCCACATAGTGGAGGTCTGAAGACTTTACTATTTAAGGAGGCTAGGTAAAGGAAATGGAGGATTCATGTTTTCGAGATTTCAATGCAGGATCCACTAGTATCAACAACCAGATCAGATTCGATCTATTTCCACTTTTTCCTCTCCCTCTAAGATGCTAAACCAAGGATCGATGTAGTAAAGATAGATTTGGGGGAGTATTTCATCAGAGGCATTAACAGTGGTGGTTGAGCTGCAACTTGTTTTTCCTGCTTCTCTTTCTCTTTCTTCCCTCGGGTCGAATCTATAAAGTCAGGGGTAGGATCCATTGTAAAGGGTTTGACATTCTCTTGTCTTTTGCAGGCTCCCCTTTCCTTCTAGTAAGGGACAGTGGGGTTTAGGCCTTCTATCAAAATTACATTACGTTTTTGCCTCTTGGCTACTTTGTAATTGACTGTATCAATCTACAGAGCAATAAAACACGTTTGTGATCGATTTTAGATCCTTCTTGTCTCTTTTGATTTCATTTGGTCTTCCATTATATATTTGGCTATCTGTGCTTTTATATTGTATGCATTGTGTTGGTTTGTTTCTATTAGCAAAAAATGTGTTCATCATTCCTTTAGTGCATCACCTCGTAGTTTAGCTTTGTTTTAATTTTTGTATTTCTTCTATCCCTATCTCCTTGGTAAATTTTAGATTATGATTAAGAACAAAAACTCTACAAGTTTCTACGTATGCACCTAAACAGATGAATAAGGAAACAACCTTCAATCTAGAGAGCTTTCCCATTTTTGCAAGGTCCCACACCTTGGGGAAAGTTCAATGTTATGCAATGACACCAAATGAGTCTACCTTAGAAAAGCATATCTTTTAGAGCTCATTTGGGGGTGATGTGATTCTGCACTAACAATTTTGGCATGCCCAGTGGGACTAAGAAGTCTTCATCTTATTACAGTAGGGATTGATGTACACTTATTGTGATTCTAGCTTTTAAGAAGCCTTAAAATTGTACATCTAGTGACTCTAAAAGAAACAAATCTACTAGTTTCAGCAGCCCAAGCTTGGGAGATTCATGAATCTCACCCAGTATAGAGTAAGGAAAGAAGGTATATTTGAATACTCGCGTCTATCCCCAGGTAGAAAAAGGATGGGAAGAAGAGTTCATAGGTCTCCATCTCCACCAAGTAGAAGCTTGTCAACACCTCCACCTGTAAGGCCTTTCTTTCAGTCTGCAAGGATTCTTAGGCCAATTAGAATGGCACAACCAAATCCATATGTCAACTTCACCGGCAGTATTCCACTCGCCTTGATTGCACAAAACTAGTTCCGATTGCAAAATTAAAGAGCATCCAATATTTCACCGGGGGAAAACTCAGACTTCTCCTTGGTGACCATGTCCAAGATATTGCAAATGTCTATACAATCCATGAAGATCCATGAAATGGATATTGCAGTCAAGTTGTTCAGCCTCTTCACTCAAAGGGTAAAGCTTCACAATGGTTCAAGAGTATTAAAGTAGGTTTTATTCCAAAATTGGAACCAGCTATGCATAACTCTTCACGACCAGTTTGGGGAAAAGGGAGATAACCTATCCTTGCTGGAGCAACTGACAACAATCAGAGAGAGCTCTCGAACAAGCAGACTGACAAATTTCAACCTCATATTCTCAGTGGACCTAGGACATGATTCCAACAGTAGTAAAGCCCACTAATGAATGTGTCTTCTTATAATTTCTTAGGGCTTTAAATTCTGATATTTCTTTGATGATTCAGCCAATGGGGGGCACTACACCTTACCTGTAGCCTATAGCCTTTCCATAGGGGCTGAGAATCATTTGATTCAGGCTATACAAACTTGCTCCTAGGACATCTATGTCTCTATACCCCGAGTTAGGAAACCCATATACCAGCCAAACGAACCTACATTAGCTCCTATACCCACCCCCAGGAGTCAAAGCTTAGTTGAATCCTCCACTTCATCATCTAATACCTCTAAAGGAGCTTCAGGAAGTGGTGATGAAGCAACTGCAAAACTTTGGGAAATGAGCTAGTGACCATCAAAAGACAACAGAGCTCAAAGTTCCAGGCTATACTAAGCCCAAGGCTCAGTATCAAGCAAGACCCCCGTATCAGCAAAATAGACCACCAACCTCAGGCTGTAAACCAGAGTCAGACACTAAGGGCTACCTCAAGCTGCTAGAAATTTCAGGCCATATGACCCATAACACAGTTTCTACATCAAGGGCATTGGTTCTTGCACATAATAACATGACATAAGAGTATGAATTTTGTTTCCCATGTAGCCAACCACATAATCAGTAAACGTGCTTCAATGGTGCATCTAAATCAGGCCTTGATGGTGTAAACCAATTGGTGTGTCACAAGAACCTGGCCAAGAAGGAAGATCAGCAACAAGAAGCTCAACTAGAGTGGCACCCTCAAATGAAACTATGCTTGTCAATTGGTAAAACTGGAAGACTTCTGTGGAATGAATCAGACATCCTTCTCAAAGTGTAGCTATGCCAATACACGGTCAAAGAAGAGATCATATTGGAGAGGGAATGGCCACTCTAAGCTTAGGAAATCCTCAATCCTCCATTCCTACACAAGGTACTTAGTAGTTCCAAATGCAACTCCAAATGTGTATAATCAATCCAAGCCACCTATCCAAACCCAGTCAAGCGCCGGTTGTAATAGCCCATGTGCAAGTGAAAAATGTGCCAAGGAAGGGGCAACAAAAGGGATAATCCATCCCCTTTCAATATCATTGAGAACATGAAGAAGACAAGTGTGAATATTTCACTATGGGAGTCACTGGCTATTCCAGGGCAAAGAGATCTATTGCAGACTATCATGGTAGAATTGGTCAAGTTCAATGGATCAACCCCCTAACCAGCAAGAGAAAGTGCTTACCAATGTAGGGCATCAACCTGGGAGGCAAACCATGGAGAACAATGAGTTAAGAATCATGAGACCACATCCCATTCTATGTGTCATTGATTATTTGAGATAAACTTGGTGCACAATTGCATGATCGATTCTGGGGGCAAGTAGTTCTGTGATGCCCAAACAAATAGCTGATCAATTGGGTCTCCATGTATGAAGTCATCTCTAGAGGAGTAGTACAATTAGATGGGACAATAGTGGCCACTGTTGGAGTCATCAAGGTTCTGAGTCTCACTCTACATGCCTGCTCTAATGTGACTGTATTGTAAGAACATGTCAGTCATAGACTTTCCACCACATTTTACATTGTGTTTGTCCATGGACTTCACTACCAAAATTGGAGGCTACTTGTCTGCTAACTGGTCACATATGATCTTTAGAACAAGGTATGTAGTGAAGGCCACAATCAGATCTAAGCCCATAGCATACTATCACATTGAGTCTTATGTATCAAGTCCAATCAATGCAAACTTGTTCAACTTTTTATCAGGAGGACCTCCTAAGCACTTCTGAAGTAGATACCAAGGTGGGGTGTGTCCCAGACCTGACCCTCAGACGAATGGGCAGTCAAAAGACATGCTTTTGATCCCTATAAGGAGATGGAAGAATCTAAACTATGAGTCTACTACTTGCATGAGGAGAATCATCCTCTTCCTGACATCATTAAGCCAGAGCACAAGGATGACAATGAAGTTTGGAAATTGTTCTTTGATGGCTCTAGGAGCAGACAAGGAGCCAGAGGTGGAACTATGATTGTGTCCCCCCAAGGTATGAAGTATTATCCGGCTTTCAGATTTTAGTTTGCCTGCTCAAATAACACTGCAGAATATGAGGCTTTGGTCTATGGACTGCATTGGGCTAGAAGACAAGGAATCAAGAACCTGCAGGTGTTTGCTGACATTGAACTGGTTGCCAATCAAGTTAAAGGACAAAATGCTATCAAGAATGACCTACTCAAAGGTTACAAGAATATGGTGTGGGACCCTCATTGAGGATTTTGAAGCCTTCAACATTATGTCCATACTTAGAAAGGAGAACGAAGCTGCTGACATGCTTTCCATAGTTGGAGAAACATTTGATGTAGTTAACATCATAAAAAGGGACAAAGAACATCCACATATCCATGTGATTGTGAGACCAACAGTACCAGATAACAACACATGTTGGCAAGTGTTTGAGAATGATCAACAAATCATCAAATTTTTGCAAGAGGAATCTGAATTCTCAGCTAGAAATCAAAGCAGACTAGAGTAGCAATATGGAAATCAAGTAGTACAACTATATACAAACAGGCTTCCCAAAGGCCCAGTGACATTGGAGCCTATCTTCAATCCCAATGATCAGTTTCGAAAAGAGAAGGCCAACATACAGATCAAAGGGGAAGATTCGGAGCCCAATTCTAGTTGGAGAAGGCAAAACACTACAATTGGCAAGGTGGCCACTGAGCAAGAAAGGTATGAATTCATACACCTTTGCTGAAAGAGTTTCTAGATATATTTGCTTGGAGCTATGAAGACCTAAGCATGGGTTCAATCCAAAGTTAGCCCAACACACAATTGAGCTAGATCCAGTTGCTAAGTCCATCAGGCAGAAGCAGAGACCACTTAATCCACATATTGAGCCTTTGATGAAGAAAGAACTGAACAAATTGATAGAGGCAAGTATCATTTTTCCAATCAAACACTCAAGTTGGGTCGCAAACATGGTCCCAGTCAGAAAGAAAAATGGATAAGATCAGGTTGTGTGTTGACCTTCATGACTTGAACATAGTGATTCTCTCAAAGATCACTACCCACTTCCCTCAATGGAGCAGATCTTACAAGGTAGTGTCTGGTTCAGAAAGATTCTCTCTCCTAGATGGCTACTCAGGGTTTAACTAGATCATGGTGAAAGAAGATGATCAATTCAAAATGGATTTCACCACCAAATGGGGCACCTATGCCTATAGAAAGATGCCATTTGGATTGTCTAATTTTGGAGCCAATTTCCAAAGGGAAATGAATATGGCATTCAAGGGGCTGATCAACAAAATAGTGCTAATCTACCTGGATGACATTACTGTATTCTCCAGAAATGCAACAGACCATATTTTTCATTAAGGCAGGTGTTGCAAAGGTGTAGGAGATTCAGGGTATCATTGAACCCCAAAAAATGCATATTCTTGGCCCATGAGGGCAAGATTCTAGGCCACATTGTGTAAAAGGAAGGTTTGGCAATTGACCCAGAGAGAGTTGAAGCAATAAGAGCATTGCCATTGCCAAATCTCATAAGAAGGCTCTTCCAAGCTTCTTAGGAAAAATCAATTTTGTCCATAGGTTTGTACCGAAATTTGCTGCCCTCGTCAAGCCAATCACGTTGATGTTAAAGAAGAGCTTGGCATTTAGGTGGATAGTTGAAGGGAAGGGCAAGTTTCTGAGACCATCAAAGAAGCTATATCACAGGCCCCAACTCTTGTGAATCCAGAGTTTTCCAAGGATTTCATACTATATGCCTTTGGAGGTAGTGACATAATTTCTGCAATCCTAGTACAATAGAACAAAAGAGGACACATAACAGCCAATTGCTTTCTTCAGCCAAGGCCTGGTAAGATTATGAAGTGAAATACTCCTTCATCGAAAAGTAGGTCTTGACAGTGGATAATGCAAAGGATTGAAGAAGTTTAAGAATTTGGTCTCAAACAATAAAATCCAATTGTTAGTCTCCCATGCAGGAGTTAAAGGACTTCCTTCTTAGCAAGGACCTAAATGAGAAGTGTGAAAGGATGGATCACTCATGTCATGGAGTATGACATTGAGATCAAGGTCACTAAAATAGTCCGTGGGAAGGGATTGTGTGAGCAGCTGGCCTCAAGTCAACAAGTTGAAGCAAGTGATGAAAAAGAATTATTTTGGTGATCTACATAATGATAGTCAAGACGAAGAAAACGAGGATGTGCCCACTCCTTGTTGGACTCAGAATATGTTACACTTCCTTCAAACAGGCATGTGTCCTCCATAGAAATGAGTAAAGACAAAAATGAGAATTTCAGACTACAGGCCATCCCATATGTGCTTGTTGATGGTGTCTTGTTCAAGAAGGATATCAATGGCATCCTGTTAAGGTGCACTGGGACAAATTAGGTTGAGAGAGTGAATACAAGAGTTCCATGATGAAGTAACTGGAGGCCATTTTTCTCCACGGGTACAGCACTCAAGATCATGAAGGCGGGTTATTATTAGCCCAGGGTGTTTAGTGACTGTTATACATGGATAAAAAGGTGCAGGAACCGTGTGTTCTTCATCTAGGCAAAGAGAGGCTAGTAGCACTCCCCATTGCACCCCATTTCCAATTGACCAACCAATCATGCAATGGGGGTTGGATTTCATCAGGGTCATTAATCCAAATTCAAGCCAAGGTCACAAATGGATTCTGATGGCAACAGACTATTTTACCAAGGTGGAGTCGAGGTAGTGACACTTAAAGAAGCTAATGAGTCCATCATATTGGACTTTTTATCCTCTTTGGAGTGTAATCTTTCACCATCAAAATGCATTACATGCATCAGAAAGGTTCAGTCCCGAGCAAGTAAGATTGATTCAAGGCAAAAATCATGATTTTCCCTATGGTCCCTCGGCTTTTTCTATTCACTCTTCATCCACCATTGTGAAGAAGAAGTCCATTCTCAGACAAGATAATGTTTCTAGAAAAAATGGAAAACATATGTAAAAATGAGGTTGTTGAAGACTGAATCGGCCGAAAAGTTTTTTTCGGGTCTGAAGGGTTCAGGTCGTAGGACCAACTGAAGGTTCGTTTGTACCAAGCTTGGGGCCGAATGAAAGACAAAAATCATCTAAGTCATTTATTTTTGCTTCACACGGTTTGGGACAGGTTGGGACAAAAGGTACGCTAATCGGGACACGGATCAGCAAACAAGAACAAGAAGTCCATTTCGGGTGGTTCGGAGATATTTGTCCCAGGTAGTCCCCGAAGTGGACAGTTGGGACAAAAGTACGCACTTTCTCAAAATAAAGGAAAATTCAGAAGGGAAAACCCACCCCCCTTATTGCGAGCCAATAGAATCTCGCCACGTGTCCAGGTGGGGCAAAAAATTCAGAGCAAGCCCGCAAGGAAATTTAGGAGGGTCAAACCCACATCCAATGGGGTTTTTACACGTGTCCAGGACAAAAATATCAAAGCGACCCACATGAAAATTTGAAAGAATGGGCCCGCTCCCAATCAGAGCGTGACACGTGTCCCAGCTCGTCGGCATGGTGGGGAAATTTTGGAAAATCTTCCAAAGGCTAAAACAAAGAAAAATGGAGCGGGAAGGGGCCCGCGCCCAATAAAAATTTTCCACGTGGCACCTAGACTAGCGGGGCGTGGGGAAATTTTGAAAATTTTCCCAAATGACCGAAAAGGTAAAAATTCAAAAAAAATTCCCACCGACCTAATTTGGCCTTGTTTTTCCCTAGAACTTCAAATCACTATTCCTTCGATCCAGAGTTCAGTTTTTCACATTCTTTATATCAATGGGAAGCTAGTAAAATTATCTACAAGATTCTAGGGTAATTTTTTGCATTTTGGTGGAGTTTGGAGAGATAAAATCAAGAAACGCCTCTGGCACGTGGTCATGGATAGAAATGACGTTTCAACCACCGTTTTTAATGAAGAATGGCTTGCATTATCTCCCAGCATGGTTAAAAATGTCAGGGAATGGGTCTTTCAGGGTTCCCATGCTGTTTTGATGGCATTTTGGTCAATGGTTGAACCCCTTGCATGTTTTCCCGTGTTTCTCTCTCCAGGGGTCGTGGTTTGCACTGTAAAAGCCAGGATGAGTTCATTTTGCAAAGGGAGAGACACTTTTTCAGCTCTGCAACTTCCTTTTTATTTCTCCTTGGTAGAATTTGTGAAGAAATTTTACCTTTCCATGTAATGCAGCACCTTTTCTTGCCTCTGGATCACTGTAATGTACTATATTAGATCTGAGATGTTGATATATGTTCTGTGATTAAAATACCTCAATCCTTTCATATATCTATCATTGTTTTCTTGATATTTCATTACATTTTGAGAATTTGTGCATGTTTTTGTGCTTTTTTTCCTTGTGGATTATGTATTTCATGTAGCATCAGGTGTCTACAACTCCTTTGGTGCATCACCTTTTAGCATTAGTTCTTTCTTTTTTTGCATTCTCTATCTCTGTCTCCTTGGAATTTAGAGTAGATTTAGGAGTTTAAACCTCTGCAATTATACAAGTGAATTATCTGATCAGAGGAGTTGAGGAACCAACCTCTAATCTACAGATTCCTCTTCCATTTTGCAAGTCCCACACTTGGGAAGAGGATTCAATGTTGTGTAATCACACTGGATGCTTAGAATGATCAAATTAGAAGCCTGATCAACATCCAGGGGTGTTGCTGATTTGCAACAACAATTTTGGCACGCCCGGTGGGACCAAGAGGTCATTCCACAAGATTCGAAGGAATTTTCAAGAAATTTGGACTAAAAAATTGCAAGTTTTATAATTTTAAAATTTTCAACTTCTAGCCTGAGCTTTGAAATCAATTTTTCAAGGACTTAACTTGCTCAAATCAAGTCAAAATTTCACCAGTGGATAGATCTGGGGGTAATCTTCAAAAGGGTATTCTTAGATTTTTGATATTTTGACTTTCAAAATTTCATGGTTTCTATATTTCAGGTTTTCCCAGGTGTTGAGCCTGTCCCAAGTTTCGACATGGTGTATTTTAGGTTTTGTAAGCATGACCTGAGTCTTACCTATACCTTTTAGGGATTATTATCTGCACAACAAGACCCGATAACCGAATTGAAGAACTAGATCTTCCGAGTCCTTCAAGGTTTTAAATTCTATTTTTAACATTTGTCAAGTTCAGTGTGTAACTTAACAGACTCATCCTTTTGGAGGCATATTCAAAAGCACATCTAGTGACTCCATTTGGTAAATAACTCATTCTCTAAGTTGTAGACCTGTTTGCATCCATTTCCATCCATCCTTCTTTCCATCTCTTTCATCATTTTCCATTTCATGAAGTTGTGCAATCATGACTTCATTTCCATCATGGAATTCACATTTTCAACAACAACAGTATATCACACCTCCAACATATTTTACAAATCCTCCAAATCAACATTTTGATCAAATTCAAAATCAGCATATCTACCCATATAAGCAGCAGTGCCAAAGTCAATTTGGTTGTGAAGCACATCAAGAACAAGGGTACGCACGCAATGAAGACAATCAAATGGAAGATGCAGATTTTGTGGAAAAAATCCAAAAGATGGAGGCAAAGATGGTGCAATCAAGAGCAGCAGCTCAAATGAAGGCTTTCAGAATTATTTGCAGGACTCCTTGTCCATGGGGAGGCCCTTTTCCAAGACACTTCAGCCCTCAGGAGAAGCTGGACTTCATGATGCAAGATACTACCCCAACTTACACAATGGACAGTAGAAATAGAGGCCTATGAACTTGGTGTTGAACAACCTTGTCAATGGGTAAGTCCTACACCATCATCTGGTTTTTCTCACCCCATCACTCAAGCAACATCATCTCATTTGGAATTTCAAATTCTAGATCTAGTCAATGCTGCCCCAGGAGTTAATTCCATTTCTCCATCCCCTAGTCTTCCACCACATCTCGATTCTTCTTTCCCCTTTCCTTCCAAACAGTCATCCCCTCCACAAGAGCTAATAGAAATACCCTCTCCTTCAAATAAACAAAAGTTTCTACCTCCTCCACCACCACGAAAAATTTCCAAATCAATTGAGTTACAATCCACTTCTCCTCTTACATTCCCAAATCCATGTTGGGAGGATAAAAATCAGAATTCCAGTCAAGGAAAACAACAACAAAAAGAAAATCCAAAAAAAGATAAAGAAATTCAAAGTTTGAAGAGTTGGGCTGTTAAATTTGGGATGAAAAAGATCCCCTTGATGGTTAAGCCTTCAGAAGAGGTTGGAGTTGGAGAACAGGTGGTGGTTAAGACTGATTTTGTGGCAGCAGAAGAAGAGCAAAAAGAAGAAGCAGATCAACAGTCATTTTGCTCAGAAAGTAGTGTCCATGTTGGCACTCTATTTGAAGGGAATGCTGATTCAATTCAAGTTGCACAATCAGCCATAGAGGAAGAAAGCTCAGAAGAAGATCTTGCAGTCCCAACTTGTCCTCTAGAGCAGTAGATTGAAGAGTTTGAATTAACAAACTTCATGCTAGAAGGAGAGTTCTATCAAGTGAAATATTTCCTTCAAGTAGTAGAGGAGGGAGAAGCCGCTCCAAATTTGAAAGAAGAGGAGCACATTCTAGCTGTGAAGAAGAAAAGTGCAGATCCAAGGGATTTGAAAACAAGGTAGGCTATAGGGGAACCTTCAGTTCTTCTTTCTACTTCATCCCTCTCGTGTTCTAGTGCTGAAGAAGAGTTTGATCTCTTAAACTCAATGTTGGAGGATGAAAGAAACCATGATGATCAAGTTACAGATCAAGAGGACACGGTGAAGGAAGTTGAGCATTTGCAGCAGGATAATAATGAGGTAGTTTATCTGTCAGATTTGGAGGATTGTTTTGATGAAGAAGAACCAGTTGAGTTCCTACCATTCTCTCTTTCATCATCCACGTTACAAACACCTGAGCCTACTGTCATGGAGGAGAGCACCCATTTGCAGCATCCTACATCTTATAGTAGCTCTTTGGAACCAAGATTGGAAGATTTTAACCTTTCATGTCCTTCATTAGAGGAAGAGAAAGGGAAAAAAGGTTCTACCTTTGCTTCTGCACCATCCATTCAAGAGGGTCTACAAGAGAGCTCCATTCTTGGAGTTGAAAATCAGGGAAATGGGCATACTCAAAGGACCATACCTTGCCCAATCAGGTATTTGGCTTTATTGGAGCCAAAGGAGAAGTCACAACCAATCATGCTTGCTTCTAAGAATGAGGATGAGTTACAAAGAACCAAGAATCAGCTGTCATACCTCTTCAATCCAGATGCAGAACAACTAAAAGAGGTATTGAATTTGCCTTCAACTGATACCTTGATGATTTGGGTAGAAGACCAGCTTCTTGTTGACTTTCCACTCATCCAATCAGCCATGTTCAATGCCAAATTAGTTGCATGGTTGCCAATTTTTAAGAAAGGAAGCTATTTTGCACAACCAGTTGCAAGGTTTGTTTAGCTCACCTTTGTTTCCATTAGAGTAGAGTAGGTAGGTTTGCTTTCAGTAAAAGAAGTGCTTGTGCACACTCTGCATGTTCCATTTGGAGCATGTATGATTTTTCAGTTTTGTACATAGTTTTTGTGTTGCTGGTTTTGCTCTTGCACAGTTCATTTTAGTGGCATTTTGGTGAGAACAACTCTAAGTTCAATGGGTTTCCAAGTGGCTCAGAGAGGAGGTTTTCAAAGTTCAGATCAGTTTGCAGGCTACAACTCATGACTCCATGCCCAATGGATGCTTCAGGCAATTGGTAACTTCATCTAGCAGGCAGATGACCCCGCTGAGTCGCCAAATTGTTATCCAAAATTCACCCCCAGGGTAATTTTGATAACATGCATCAGATTATTCAATCCCGAGCAAGTAAGATTTTGATTCAAGGCAAAAAATCATGTTTTTTTGGGGTCCCTCAAATAGGCTTTTTTCTAACTCTCCAGAATCCAAGAAGATTTTCCCAATCTAGAGTTAGAAAACTGGAAAAATTTTAAAAGCTAGCTTGGAGGTTGCAAGACTGTTTTAAAGAAATTTCGGGTCTGAAGGGTTCGGGCCAAGTTGTACTGAGGTTCGTTGTACCAAGCTTGGGGCCGAAGAAAGAGACCGCAGTTTGAAAAATCATCCAAAAGTCTTGCTTCGGCGGGTTTGGGACAGCTGGGACAAAGGTTTGTGGGATCCGGGCCGCGGATTGGCTGGTTGCTAGAATGTTTCGGCCGCAAGGTTGGTCCATTTCATTTGGGACAAAAGTACGCGTGGTTCGAAGAAAATTTTCCCGGGCATACCTTTGGCCAAAGGCACATGTTGGTCTTAACCAAAGAAGTAACGCGCAGGACTTTCAGCGATTTTTTCCCAAGTTTTTCAATGGCCGATCAAAGAGACAAGACGTTGGGCCCGCAAGGCCCGCGAACGAATCGCCACGTGCCACGTGTCGTGAAGGAAATCGGAAGTGGCGGGAAAAGAGGAGGACTTTAGTGTTTGGCAAGTTTCAAGGTAAAAATCAAAGTTATAGGCAAACAGTGTCTGGGTGGCCCAAACCAATGAAAGGTGCCACATGTGTCAGTCTAAGGGCGGAGCGTGGGGGGGAAATCGGGTTTTCCGAGGTGGAAATTTTTTCAGAGGATGAAAAATGGAAGACGAATGTCGGCAGAGCCTGACACAAATGTCATGTCCAAGTGGCAGAAGGGCGCGGGAAATTTCAAAGGATGAATTCAAATATTCCGTGGGGCATGGAAAAAATCTTAATATTTTCCCGCCGATCCATGTTTTGGCCCTAAATCTTCAGCTCACCATAACTTTCGATCCAGAGCTCGGATTTTTGCGTTCTTTATATCAATGGAAAGATGGTGAAATTCTCTACACGATTCCGGGGTCAATCTCACATTTTTGGTTCAGTTTGGAGAGAGAAAATCAAGAAAAACATCTCTAGCGCGTGGTAATGGCCAGAACTGACGTTTCAACAACCATTTTTAATGCAGAATGGGTCTGCATTCTTCTTCAACACGGTTGAAAAATGTCAGGGCATGGGTCTGTAAGGACACCCATGCTATTTTAATGCATCCGCATTTCAATGAGGAATGGATCCCACTTTTTTCACGTTTTCTCTCTCCTGGGCTCGACCCATGCATTGTAAAAAGCCATAGATTTGGCTCATTTTTCTAGGGGGAACATTTCTTTGGATAGCCTCCCTTCTTTCTTCTCCTTCACAGGTGAATTTTTGCAAGTATCAGACCTCCCCTACTCTGTAATGGCATTTTCTACCTCTTTGATGTTGTAATGATGTTCTGTGATTTTGAGCAATGGAAATGACAATGCAGGCTCTGTGATGCAGTTTTCCATCCTCTGTTTGTGTTGCTTTGTTTCTTCTTTCAGACCTCTTCATTGCATCTTATGATAGCCTGTGCATGTGTTTTATGTTGCATTTAGGTTTCTGTGTCTGTGTTGCATGGAACAAGAAGTTCACCATTCCTTTGGTGCATCATCCTTAGCATTGTGTTTTAGCATTTTTTGCATTTCTCTCTCTTTGTCTCCTTTGGCAATTTAGGGTACGGTTCAACATTTTTTAGGTATCATCGTTTTATAGACCTCTGCAATTGATTAGATAAGTGCATAAATCTGACCAGAGGAATTGAGGAACCAGCCTTAATCTGGAGATTCCTTTCTCATTTTGCAAGTCCCACACTTGAGAGAGGTTTCAATGTTGTGTAATCGCACTGGATGCTAGTATGATCAAACTAGAAATCTGATCAACATCCAGGGGGTGCTGCTGATTTGCAACAACAAGTGAGTCTAGTATCCTATATTTCTATGAAGGGATACTGACCAGATTTGGAGTGCCAGCCACCATCATATCAGACAATGCATTAGCATTCATAGGTTCCAAAATCACAGGATGGGCTGTTAAGAATGGGACTTATTTGAGTACTTCATCAAACTATTACCCTCAAGGTAATGGCCAGGTTGAGTCCACAAACAAGAACCTGCTAAAGATCATCAGAAGAACTCTTGATGAGAATTAGAAGACCTTGGCACACGAAAGCTCAAAATAGCCTTATGGGCTGATAGAATAACACCCAAGGGATCTACAGGAAGTTCTCCATTCAAGCTCGTCTATGGGAAAGAGGCAGTGTTGCCTATATCACTTGAGTTGCCAGCATTGGAGCTTGTGAAGCAACTAGAGATGTCTGAATTTGAACCAATGGAGGCCAGGTATGCGAAGTTGATAGAATTAGAAGAAACCAGAGAGCATGCTCTCCAAGAAATAGAGAAGAATCAGGCTTCAATCAAGAAATGCTTTGACAAGAAGGCAAAAGCAAGGACCTTCCAGGAAGGAGACCTAGTTTTGAAATGGGACACAGATCGAGCAAACCCAGGAAGGCATTCCATGTTTGATGCCATTTGGAGTGGCCCCTATATGATCACAAGATGCAAAAGTAACAATGCTTTCCAATTGTCTACATTAGAGGGTGAAGAGTTACAGATTCTAGTAAATGGGATCTATCTTAAGCACTGCTACTAAAAGGGAGGTTCTCACCCTGTACATATTAGTTTAGTTTTCTCTTTCCTCTAAGTGCTTTTGCACATTGTCTTGTTGTAGTGTAGATTGCTTTTCTCCTAAGTGTTTTGCACGCTCTACATGTTCCATTTGGAGCATGTATGATTTCAATTTTGTATATAGTTGTGGTGTTGTTTTTTTGCTCTTGTAACATGCAACTCATTCAGAAGACAGATGAAGCCTTGGGTCAAAACAATTTTCTACTCTCAGAAACCTTCATTTTGAGATTTCTTATGAAATTGAGAGTGCAAGCAGTCAGGCTCATGAATCAGAGGGAGAAATTTTCAGACCATCTTTCTCAACTCCATGCCCAATAGTATCGACAAGGCAATTGATCTTTTCATCTAGCAGGAAGATACCCCTATGAGTCGCCAAATTGTTATCCATATTTTCCCCCTAGGTAAAATATTGGATCAGAACATGACCCCGCATAAAGGAACCTGAGAAAACACATTCAGATCTTCCCAAATTGGTTGCAAGAAGGACTCTGTAATGGAACCCAACATGCTAGTGGCAAGGGGGCCAAGATCCGAAGGTCTCAAGGGAAAATGTACAGAAAGTCAAAAAATCTATGGGCCATTTCGGAGAGAGCCCATGTCAAAGAGGAAAATGTTCTCCAAGTTGAATAGGTAGGAAGTTCAACAATGAGCATAATTTTCCAGGGTCAGACAAAAAGGGTTGAAAATGACTTGGCAGGAAAGAAGCATAGGTGTCGGCTCGAATATTTGAAGATCCAAGTGGGAGTCCTCAAGCTAGAAGTAGTTGGTGTCCAAACAAGGTCCTATAGAAATGGCGAAATCCAAGTTCAAGCAAAGTGGGCCTCAAAAAACTAAGAGAAAAGGTAGCGGAAGGAGCCACGTGTCATTAACGCGCTTCTCCAAAGGTAAATCTTGAACCCAAACTTGAGTTTCCACGCATCAGATTCAAAGTTGTGGGGCAGTTCAAATGAGAGCCAGCATAGGTGTCCCAGAAAGGAAAGGATTTCCACGTAGAAAAGTTAAATGAAAAGTGGTTGATTTTTCGAAATTGGCTAAGTATAGATTTATAAGGAAGAATCCCAAGTGTGGCACATTTAAGAATTTTGGTCTCAAGTGAAACCCAATGAGCTCTTTGTATATAAAGGTAAGAGGGTTTCAACAAGCGTAGAGCTCCTCCAAAGGCACGTTCAAACAAGATGTCATGTGTTATTCTAAAAGGGGAAGAGTCGAGTTGAATAGTCAATGCATGGGCAATGCCGTCAGAGGAGTGCCTAATGTCTTTCACGCTAAATTCAAGGATTGAATTGAGGAAAGGTTTCCAAACAAGTGCTAGGACCGTTTCCCGTCGGGGGGAAAAGTTGGTTCTTTCCCCCAAGGAAACCCCGTGCAAAGACATTTAGGCCCGAGTCAAAGCCAAAGCGAGGGAATCAGAGGAAAAAGTGAAAGCCCTTTCATTCAAAAGGTAAAGAAAACTACAGAACGCATGCCCCCAGCCAACCAAAAAGAGCCTGCCACGTGTCCCAATCAAAAGGGGGCCCATTTTTCTAATTTGTAGTTTTCCCGCCCATTTGTATTTCGATACAAACTTCGAAGGGGCATATCTTTCGACTCAGGGCTCGAAATATTGTAAATCTTACACCATTGGAAATATCTTGGCCTCGCCCATGTCATGGAGGCCTAAATGCTCAATGTTGAGGAGGTTAGGTGAAGGAAAAGGAGGAAAATGTCTTTAGGATTTCAATGCAGGATCTATCTTGCCTCAATAACCAAATCAGATTTGATCTATTTCTGCCGTTTCCTCTTCCTTCAAGGTGCCAAATCAAGGATCGATGCAGTAAAGATAGATTTGGGGGAATATTTTATCAGAGTCATTAATAGCAGTGGTTGAGCTTCAACCTGATTTTCCCTGCTTCTCTCTCCTCTCTTTCTTCTCTCTGATTGAATCTATAAATACAGTGGCAAGATTCATTGTAAAGGGTTGGACATTCTTTGTTTTGCAGGCTCCCTTCTCCTTCTAGCAAAGGGATCATGGGGATTTCAGGCCTTCCATTAAAATTGTACATATATTTTCTTACCTCTTGGCTACTTTGTAATGAACTGTATCAATCTACAGAGCAATAAAACACATATGTGATCGATTTTAGATCTTTTCTTGTCTCTTTTTCTTTCATCTGGTCTCCCATTATAATCTAGCTATCTGTGCTTGTTATTGTATGCATTTTGTTGGTTTGTGTCTATTAGAAAAATAAGTGTTCATCATTCCTTTGGTGCATCACCTGGTAGTTTAGTTTGTTTTAATTTACCTGTATTCCTTCTATCCCTGTCTCCTTGCTAAATTTTAGATTAGGTTTAAGAACAGATCCTCTGCAAATCCTTATGTATGCACCTAAATAGAAGAATAAGGAACCAACCTTTAATCTAGAGAGCTTTTTCCATTTTTGCAAGGTCCCACACCTTGGGGAAAGTTCAATGTTATGCAATCATACCAAATGAGTCTACCTTAGAAAAGTCAGATCTTTTAGAGCTCATTTGGGGGTGCTGTGATTTTTCACTAACAATTTTGTTCATCAATGTGTTGGAAGATATCAACTTATGTTTCAAAACAATTTATTCAAGATTTATGCGCATTGAATCGGTTATTGATGATATTTTGCCTAAATCCACACCAGTCAATGAAAATCATAATTCTCGAGTTCTTCCAAAATTCCCTTCCAAAACATGACAACTTAAGTGGTCCATTGAACCAATAAATTAGCGTATTTCAATGCGTCCTACTGCTTAAAATCCAAATTCTTCTAGTTGCATCTAGTTGACAATCCCTATTTTCCATGTTACTTCTAAGATTCACCAAACTTTCCATGTTACATTGAAACTTTTGATTAATCATGAATAATATTATTCACCAATTCTAATCTTTGGAAGACCTACATTCTATGAAACACTAGTGTTGATCACATTCTATTGAATTAAACAAGTGATCTATTGTACAATTGCTTTTTTTATCATGCTACTAATCCAAAAGAATTCATCAAGCATTCCTAAAACTTGGATTTGTCAAGTTTTATGAAGGAAAATAGTCTTACCAGATTTGGGTTCTTAGTAGCAACTATCAGTTATCAGTACATGCTTTAACAAGGATGGTGCATATCAGGATAAAGAGGATATCAATCATGGAATATTTTAAGTTCATTCAAAATAGGATATTCAATAATATAGTTTGCTTATATGCAAACCTCCTAACTAGAAATTTCAAAACATTACACTCTCTAATTTTCATCAGAATTGAGTATCACTCAAAAGAATAATCAAATTTCAAGAAATCTGATCAAAATATTACACTTTTAATAGGGTCTACTCCAAGGAAATCATCGGATTTAGAAATATCACCATACAGAACTCCTTCAGTATAGATGATAATCACCTAATCAAGAATTCTACATGGTATAGTTACCTTCATAGTCTCCTTCACATAGGTACATCATGAGTACCTTGATTAAACTATCCTTGAGATATGCAAACACATTCAGGTTCACGCTCTCAATACCATTTAATAAATATTGACATGGAGCTTCATGATCAATCCCATAGGATCATATCTTAAAAAATCATAGAAACATGAGAAGGACTCATTTGACAAGAAAGTTAAATTAAATATTTAATGAAGGCTATTATTTTGATAGAGTGGTTAAAGTGGCTTGTTCCCCAAACAATCCAGGAACAAGGACACAAAGTGATGAGATTCAATTTACAGTGACTAACCTATCACATGAGATTTCCACATTTGGGAAAGATGCATCAATTCTTTTAGAGCATGTATCCTTCTAACATGAATACTAGCAGGTCTTACATAATCAGTGCTTGGGCACATTTCTTCTCACACACTGCTCAATGAAAATCTTTATTGTTACATCATTTTCATTACCTAATTATGCATTATTGTGTTTCAATAAGTCACATTCTGTTAATGATACTAGATTTCAGAAACTTTCACACAGTCAAAACACATCCTCACAATAATCAAAGATTACATTCAAAATTCTTTCAGGGTTTGGATCAAACAGTGAAATTTTGAGTTGATGCATCTTCATGCACATACCCAATGGACTCAGTAAGGTATAAGATCTAGGTAAGCTCATGAACCTTGCCACACTCATGGATTTCTCAGAAATGTTGACAATTTTTGCACTTGTGCAAAAATTCAACTCGAAATTTTCGATCATTACGATGAAAGCTCATTGGTGAAGTATACCTAAGCTAAGGAAGTTATGATATTAATGGTTACTGCTGAATTAAGTTACATTGAATTAAGTGAAATGCAGCTATGTGTGCATGTCACAACTCCGTAACAGATCACATAGTCTGCAATTTCATCTATCTTCACTAAAAAGAACACAATGGGTTCCATGAAGGATATCTTATGTTGTCTTGATGAAGATTAAATTACAAAATAGGTGAAGATGTTGATTTTTGGGACAGCAAACATAAGTGTAGATTGTAGAAATAAGAGTTCATTACTGAATGTTACAGGTTTCATTAATGTTCTTTCCTTCATGATTAAGACATTCAATTATATGACTGAGTTGTTTAGTTCATCATACAATCCATACAGAACTTGAAATACCAGAAAGAAATATAAACTCATTTACAGAATTCAATGTTTTATTCATAATAAATTTCAAATTTCCCACACAAGCTGTGGGATGTAACTACAAAAGTAAAGTACAACTACTGAAATAAGAGGTACACATGCATGAAAAATAAATCTTAAGGAGTATGAGTGAACCCATCATTGCCTTGGGGTTTTCTTCATTGTTCATAGTAGCTCCATTCCAACTTTTGTTCTATCTTCATCTTCGTTTGTAGAAGCCCATTGTACCTGAAAAAGAAGATAAAGTATGCCTTGCCAGTTACGAGCTTAGTTTGATCAATTCATATTCCTTACTATCCTATTTTGTTGCATATGAATCTCTTCAAACATAGGAGATATTCTCTTAATTGAAGATCAAAACACATATGCTTAGCTCATTTTAGAAAGAAGAAAGAGAAAAGAAAAGAAGAAACATGGACATGTAAGAGAGGCTAAAAAGCCTAAGTATTCAATCTAATTGTTTTCTTAAGTGTGCAGGTACAAATTGTAGCCAAGAATAAATAGATGTAAGTCATAAGTACCTATTACAAAAGAAAGATCTAATGTAACTCAAACTCAATAACTTTCTCTGAAATGGAAGAAGTTATAGTAGGAAAGAGGACTGGAAAATAGAAGTACATGTTTCAGTTTGCACCAACTCTTTTCAAACCAAGCAGCAACACAGATTCAACAGGGAGCTTAGAGGCAGATAGATCATAAATGTATGTCATTTTGTAGCTGGGGAGGAAATCTACTGTCCCTTTGTTACTTGGATTTGTGGAGAGATGGATAGCACCTTAAAAGGATGTGATCTTATCCTAACTATTTTAGGTTGTGCCTTTCAACCAAGGTAAGAGAACCTATTTTGTAACCTCTGTTATTTGAAAGGAGATACAGGTACCTTTCTTTTGCATAAATTTTATAGAGAAGACCTTGGGGAAAATATGATCAACACACCAAATCTGACTCTCACGAGTTGTCACTTCCAGATCATGGAGATATTTCACAACAAGGCAAAGGTTACTAAAGACATTTGAGACCCTGATTCTGTTCTGCATACTTTAGTAAAAGGATTTTGGTCTTGTGTGTGTATACAGAGAAAAACAGGGGTAGTATGGGTAGGATTGGTTGTTGTTAAATGATTTTTGGTGGGAGGGGAGACAGGATGGACTTGACTCACCAGATCCTTGAGAGCTTATGCAAAATGGAAAGATTCAATCAACAAAATGCCACAAAAAGTTAAATTGTTTCCTCAACTAGAATATGTGCTTCAATGGAGGCCCAGATTAGCACTCTTTCACACAACCTATGGGATTCTATCATGAAGGCTCGAGTTAGAGAACCCAATAAAGCACCAAGATTTAAACCAAGTCATGCCTGAGGTACACCTAGAGGCTTACAGATAATCTCTATCAACAAAATGAAAGAAAAGTGATTTTAAACCATTTATCCCACTCCCAGATGAAGGCTCTTCTGAGAAATGAAATTGCAGATGCCACTAAACTATCACAAGGACTGAGACCTATGTGATTGGACTATATTTTGGTACAAGATTGCAATAGAAACAAGAAAAACTACTTGTATGCATTCAGGAATGAAATAAATACACTTTACTCAAGATTAACAGAGAATAACTCAAAGTTTGATCAAATTTATCAGCAAGGGAAAGTTTCCAGAACAATCTCAAAGTTTTTGAATGGCTCTACACTTGAAACCACCTTGACACGATCAAATTTGATACAAAGAGAGATATACATGCTTCTCTAGACGGCTTCTCAAAATGGATGGGCTTTGTCAAGTTTTTTCTGTTGGAGAGAATCAGTCCTGATCTTTCCAAAAACTCCCAACCATTTACATGAAAATTTGTGCCATTTATAACATTTCCAATAGAGCCCCTTCCTCCCAAAAGACAAAAACTTTAAATGCACCAGTGCTTGCCATGATTCTTTCGTGATTCACATAATCAGATCTAAAAATTTTTCCAGGTGCTCGAGGGAAAATCTCTTCGATTTCTTCCCGCATTCAACTCCTTTCTCAGGTAAAAACATGCCTCCATCCATTTTCCAACCACTTCCACCCCATATCAATCAAATCTGGCCCCTTGCATGCTCAGGAGAAGAAAAATGGAAAACCAGATCGGGCTTGAGAGTCAGACCATTTTAATGGTGAAAGACGTCTCCAGATCTCTCCCACCAAACTCTAGATATCAAAATTAACTCACTCCTCTGTTTGGCATGTAGAAAATAACAAGAAATCATGAAGACTCACACTCCCAGGAGTTTTACAGAAAAAATGGGGGGAAAATCAGATTTAGACACTCAGCTAGCCATTGATCTTTGATTTTGAATGTGGGCCATCCACGTGGAAGATGCAAAAATAGGCTCGGGGGCTTCCTTTGACCTTTTCTGACCCTTTTGAAAAAATGGAAAAAATTTCCCATTTTGCTCCACACCTCTGCTTCTAAAAATGGGCCTGACACGTGTCCTGAGGTGGGCCCCAAAAGAAACATGGAGAAATTCTACCATTTGACTCTCTTTTGGAAAAAGGAAAATTTTCCAAGTTTTCCCCGTTGCAGCTTCGCCCTTGAGAAATACTTTTGACAGTGTCTAATGTGGGTCCCAGTGGAACTATGCTTCCCCTTTTACTTTTAACTCTTTTTTCTCAAAAGGAAAATTTTTCCAATTTTCCTCCAAAAGCCCGCACCTCTGCCGTTGACCTGGGGAAAAACATTGACTATTTCCCATCGGGCTTGCGGGCCATTTTTTGATATTTTAACCTTTATGAAGCAAAGAGGAAAAAAATTTTGAATTGCCTCCGATGGTCCACCTCCCCGCCCCTATGACTTTTCAAATTACCACATGTCACCATAGCGCACCTTAAGATGGTCCCAAAAATTTGATACCTTGAATGAGCGTGGGCTCGCCACGTGTCCTGCTCTGAAAAGTTTGTTTGAATGCTTGAAGCTCAGTGGAAGGTGCCACTGTGTCAAGCTCCAAAAAGTCTCCTTTTGGCCATTGAAAAGTCTAAGTAAAATGCAAAGTGAGGCCTCCCAAGCCTCCACAAGGGTGTCCCGAACATGGTGCTTCTTCAAAATGGTGCCCAACTTCAAAGTGCCCAAAGAAGACCCTGAAATGAGCATGGCAAGCTCGCCACGTGTCCCTGTTCACCAAACTATTTCCAACTTGCATAAAAATTTGTCTAAGTATGGGAAAGCAGCGGAAGCCTCCACGTGTCCTCCTGGCGCTACTCCAAGGCAAAGCCCAAAAGTAGATCTTCAAATGAGCGTCGTTCCTCCACGTGTCCTGGACTTCCCAAAAACCTTTTGAAATTTGTCTAAGTATGGGAAACCCAGTGGAAGCCTCCATGTGTCTCTTTCCTGCCAACCCTCCATGTGTCCTCCCGGTGCTACTTCAAAGCCAAACCAAAAAGTTGATTCTCAAATGAGCGTCATTCCTCCACGTGGACACATTTTAAAGTTGAGGATTTTCATGGAATTTTTGAAGTATTAAGCTGATCCGCATCCAACCAAGAGGTGCCACATTTCCCTGTTGATGCAAGGATGCAAATTTGACTAGGAGAAATGCTCGTCAAATCGTAAAATAGAGAGAAACATCCATTCAAGCTTGAAAATGAATTTTTCTTCAAGGACAAAGAATTTAGAAATGTTGCAAGGCTCAAACATAATCCTTAGGGACACATCAATTCATTTTCTTTGAGTATTTAGGGAAAAAATGGCAAGGACAACAAATCTTGACTGTGGAAAATGGAGGAAATGGGAAAACATGAGTTTTGAAGGAACAGAGCATGGGAGACCCAAAATACAGAGCCTTTTTAGAGGAACAAAGAAACCATGAGATAAATACAGACCTACACATGATCCTCGACCCATGATCAGATTAAAAAATGGCAAAAATATCGACCAAGCTCAATACGGGGAAGGAGAAAATGACAAAGGCCGTGAATCAATAAATTTTCAAAGGCACAAATGGGGCGAGACAATTTTGAGCACCAACATTGGCTCCGACTCAGGGATGGGCACTCCCTGCGAGTGCCACAAGAACAAAAGTAGACCAAGTGCCAAAATATCCATTGGGCAACAGAGTCATCTTTGCAGAGTAGAGAAACAAAGAGCCATCTTCAAAATAAACAGAGAAACCAGCAAAAATAGGTCACCGAGGACCAGAACGAGCAAAAACAGAAAAAATAGGGAACAAACAACAAACTATACACTGTACAAAAGACTTTTTCCTAATTTAAAGAAAATAATCAAGGAAACAATTCAAGCACCTGCCATCCTGGATATGACCATGCCAAGAGGTTCTGATATGTTTTCATCAACTGGAAGTAGACCTCTTTTTCTTCTTTGTTCTGTTTGTAAACCACCCATCTTCTCTGAAGCTCCTCCATTGTGTTTAAGTCAAATTATTTGACATTCTTCAAGGTTGAAACACATAGACCAAATTCCCAGAAAAAATAGCATACTTAGGAGCTCTATTTTCAACACTCTCATACTCCCTGAAATCCACAAAGCTCACAAAATTGTTAAGATCAACATCTTGCTTGCAAAACTTCATAAGATGCATTGCTTGGGTCTTCAATTAGGTACGTCATCTTCTTCTCTCCATACAATTTCACCAAGTTTCCTTCAATGGGGATAGTGGCATAAGACATGTCCATTTGCACACTACCACCAACACTTGCTGCCCACTTTCTTGACAACAACATCCCCCACTTGGCAGGGCAGTCAACAATGACTACATCAAGCTTTAAGTTCCTTCCAGGATAAGATGCAAGTTGCACTACTAGATCTTTGACACACCCCACCACTGGCACCTCTCTAGAGTCCATGGCAGTGCACTTCCCATATGTTGTTGTTACTTTGATACCTAATTCATTCATGACCTCAAGAGGCATGACATTACATGAAGCTCCAGAATCAAACATACAGTTATGTAACAACTTGTCTTTGATAACCAGGGTAGTGAAAAATGGATCCACATTCAGCTGGGATTTAACCAAAGAAGTTCCTAAATAAACCTCTGGTGGTTCCCCCAGCTCTTCCAATACTTGTGGCTTTTCCAACTCTGCAACGGTAAGGGGAACCTCAACCTTGTTTACATCTCTACCTTGTATGATCTCTCCCCCTTTGAATCCCAAATATTCAAAAGCCCTCTTCTTGTGCTCAGGGATCCTAAGCAGCTCAACAATTGGGACAGGAATTTTGATTTGACTCAAAATTTGGGCTATGTCATATGGAGCAAATTTGGGTAGAGCAGCACTAGGGGAAAGATTGGAAAATTCATCAGATGGAATGGTATTCTTTTCATTTTGGGCATGGGGAGGAACACAAGTTTTTCTTGGGGAAACAAGCTCTCTACCAAATGCATTTTTATTTTGGGTTTCTTTGGTAAGCACTATAATTATTGACTTGGCTTGTGGCCCCTTGGCAGCTTTACTTCTGGTATTGTGCTCCTTTTCTTGGGCAACTACAACATTCATTAATAGCTTCCTATCTTCTTCTAAGGGAACTCCTCCATCATACTTTTCAATCATTAATGCCCTCAAGTATTCAAAATCATTAGTGGGAAATTCAAAATCTTGTACAGTGTCTACTTCTAAAGTATGAGAGGGGGGAAGAAGAGGTACCCGGTGGATGCAATCCCAAAAAGTGGCAGCAGTTCTAGCACTTATTACCTCAGTTGAAGTTGCTTCCCTTGGTGAACTGCAGGGATCTCCATCATGTAGGCATCATCATCATTATCATCATCAGCTGCTTCTTCTTCTTGCTGATCTTCTTCACAAGGAGCATGGGGCATGAAACATCTGTCACACCAATCAATGACCTTTGTTTCTTCCACAACAACAACTCTAGCAGCCAAAGGATCAGGCACCATTCTATTTTCTCTACCTTGGGGCTGCCTATTCCCAAATCCAATAGCTCCTTTGCCTCTGTCATCAATTCTTTGATGATTTGTAAATCTGTCTTGGCCTTGTTGCTTGTGTTGTCCTTGTGAACTCTGCCCAACTCCTTTCTCAGCTCGGGCTAATTTGTAGGAGATCTCCTTGACAGCCCCTGCCAAAGTTTTCACAACTTCTTCCAAATCAGCAGCCTTGCTTGTCTGAGGTTTTTCTGGGTTAACCAGCTTTACACCTTCCCTCTTTGGAGGTTTTCCAATTTCCTTGATATTATTCTCTATTTGTAGGGCCATGGTGAATGCTTGCCTCAAGTTGGTAGGGTTCTTGTCCCTCAAGTAGTAAGCAGCCTTTTTATCAAATGCATCAGTATATTTGATCAAACATGACTCATCACATGGCCTTATCCTAACAGGAAATCTCCTCAAGGTCTTATTGAACCTTGTGTTGAAATCATGTACTGACTCATTGGGATTCTTCTTGATGTTTTCAAATTCTGATAGAAGAAACCTAGGGTCAGTCCTATCACCATATTGCAATCTGAATGCATTGTTCATCTCAGCCCAAGAATCAATAGAGTTATCTGGAAATGCTTTATACCAGTCCCTTGCATCCTCTTCTAGAGTGTGAACAAACAATTTGATGTATACATCTTCATGTTCAATCTCAAAATATTCCATCATATTGATAAAGAGCTTTAGATGTTGATCACCAGTTATGGCATTGTTTCCCTGGAACTTTGGAAGTTTGTTCCTTACATCTTGAGGTACTGCATTTGGATAACCAACCATTCCCACAAAATTTATAGGTCCAAAGGTGTTTACAAAAAATGGAGGTCTGGGTTGAGCCATATTGATTTGAGGAGGTGATCTTGGAGGGGTGAAAAATTGATGAGGGGCAGAAGGGTCCTTGGAACACAAGAGTATAGTTTTCAAAATGGAGATCCCCCAAAGGCCTTGCTTCTTGGAAATCCCTATCTACTTCAGAAAAGACAGGTGCAGAATGTGAAGCAAACCTTTCAAAATCAAATGAAGGCCCTTCTCCAGCTGGAGAATTCAATTCCACAAAGAGGCTACCTGATTCAGAGTCACTTGAATGGCAGTCTTCAATGATAGGCCGTTCACTTTCATCAATGGAGATCCCTCTTCTTGCCTGCTGATCTCCAACAGCTCTCCACAATTTTCTTCCTTCTGATTTTAATTTTCCTAGCTCTAGAAACAATGTCCTAGAAGGATCCCTAGCAAAGAAAGATCTTCTTCCTTCTAGCATTACAAATGTTAGTAACAAATATTACCTTGACAGAGTTTTAAGACACTGGTCCTAATCAAAATCAAATCAATAGGGAGTCACCACTAAGGATTTCCACCTTAGTTGTGCAAATGCACTAAATATGATCTGTCAAGTGTCTGTCAGCACTAGAAACTGGAAATGAAAGATTCTGACCTTTCTTTACCAAAATTTATCAAATGAAATACTAGTGCAAAACTTGTGGAAACTGAAAGAAGTTGCACACAACACTTGTGAGCATACAAGAAGTGTTTTACCAGGTTCTTGAGTTTGAACTTGTACTGATGGGATAAAGGATGTTCAAATATCCTTTAAAAATGTGCCACTTTATGTTGGTGTTGTTGACGGCTAAATAGATCAAATAGATATGGCTTCAAATATGTATGTTGGTGTTGGACGGGCTAAAAATTGAATGGTTCCCAAATCAATCACAATGAGTCCCCCAAATTAACAATGGTGCCACAATGTTGGTGTTGTTGATAGGGTCAAATAGATATGGCAAAATATGTATAGTGGATTAAATTATAAGTTCCCGACAAATTCCAAAATCAGATCCCCGGAAATGGTGCCACTAGTGTTGGTACCCAAATTTGTTCTCCTTTTCAAACCAAGCAGCAACACAGATTCAACAGGGAGCTTAGAGGCAGATAGATCATAAATGTATGTCATTTTGTAGCTGGGGAGAAATCTAGTTGTCCCTTTGTTACTTGGATTTGTGGAGAGATGGATAGCACCTCAAAAGGATGTGATCTTATCCTAACTATTTTAGGTTGTGCCTTTCAACCAAGGTAAGAGAACCTATTTTGTAACCTCTGTTATTTGAAAAGGAGATACAGGTACCTTTCTTTTGCATAAATTTTATAGAGAAGACCTTGGGGAAAATATGATCAACACACCAAATCTGACTCTCACGAGTTGTCACTTCCAGATCATGGAGATATTTTCACAATAAGGGAAAGGTTACTAAAGACATTTCAAACCCTGATCTGTTCTGCATACTTTAGTAAAAGGATTTTGTCTTGTGTGGGTATACAGAGAAAACAGGGGTAGTATGGGTAGGATTAGTTGTTTTAAATGAATTTTTGGTGGGAGGGGAGACAGGATGGACTTGACTCACCAGATCCTTGAGAGCTTATGCAAAATGGAAAGATTCAATCAACAAAATGCCACAAAAAGTTAAATTGTTTCCTCAACTAGAATATGTGCTTCAATGGAGGCCCAGATTAGCACTCTTTCACACAACCTATGGGATTCTATCATGAAGGCTCTTGAGTTAGAGAACCCAATAAAGCACCAAGATTTAAACCAAGTCATGCCTAAAGTACACCCAGAGGCTTACAGAGAATCTCTATCAACAAAATGAAAGAAAAGTGATTTTAAACCATTTATCCCACTCCCAGATGAAGGCTCTTCTGAGAAATGAAATTACAGATGCCACTAAACTATCACAAGGACTGAGACCTGTGTGATTGGACTATATTTTGGTACAAGATTGCAATAGAAACAAGAAAAACTACTCGTATGCATTCAGAGATGAAATAAATACACTTTACTCAAGATTAACACAGAATAACTCAAAGTTTGATCAAATTTATCAGCAAGGGAAAGTTTCCAGAACAATCTCAAAGCTTGTCAATGGCTGTACACTTGCAACCACCTTGACATGATCAAATTTGACACAAAGAGAGATATACAGGCTTCTCTAGATGGCTTCTCAAAATGGATGGGCTCTGTCAAGATTTTTCTACTGGAGAAAATCAGTCCTGATCTTTCCAAAAACTCCCAACCATTTGCATGAAAAATTTGTGCCATTTATAACATTTACAACAGAGCCCCTTCCTCCCAAAAGACAAAAAATTTAAATGCACCAGTGCTTGCCATGATTCTTTCGTGATTCACAGAATCAGATCTGTAAAAGTCTCCAGGTGCTCGAGGGAAAATCTCTTCAATTTCTTCCCGCATTCAACTCCTTTAATAGGAAAAACATGCCTCCATCCATTCACCAACCACTTCCACCCCATATCAATGAAATATGGCCCCTTGCATGCTCAGGAGAAGAAAAAGAAAACCAGATCGGGCTTGAGAGTCAGACCATTTTAATGTGAAAACGTCTCCAGATCTCTCCCACCAAACTCTAGATATCAAAATTAACTCACTCCTCTATTTGGCGTGTAGAAAATAGCAAGAAATCATGAAGACTCACACTCCCAGGAGTTTTAGAAAAAATGGGGGGAAAATCAGATTTAGATGCTCAACAGTCGTTGATCTTTGATTTTGAATGTGGGTTGTCCACGTGGAAGATGTAAAAAAATAGCTTTGGGGGCTTCCTTTGACCTTTTCTGACCCTTTTAGAAAAATGGAAAAATTTCACCTTTTTCCCCGCACCTCCACTTCTAAAAATGGGACTGACACGTGTCCTAAGGTGGGCCCCAAAGGAAACGTGGAGAAATTCTACCATTTGACTCTCTTTTGGAAAAAGGAAAATTTTCCAAGTTTTCCCCGCAGCTCCGCCCTTGAGAAATACTTTTGACACGTGTCCCAATGTGGGTCCCAGCAGAACTATGCTTCCCCTTTTACTTTTAACTCTTTTTTCTCAAAAGGAAAATTTTCCAATTTTCCTTCTGATGGGTCCGCACCTCCGCCATTGACTGGGGAAAAACATTGACTATTTCCCATCGGGCTTGTGGGCCATTTTTGCTATTTTAACCTTTATGAAGCAAAGAGGTGAAAATTTTGAATTACCTCCGATGGTCTGCCTCCCCGCCCCTTATGACTTTTCAAATTTCCACGTGTCACCATGGCGCACCTTGAGGCGGTCCCAAAAATTTGATACCTTGAATGAGCGCGGGCTCACCACGTGTCCTGCTCTGGTAAAATTTGTTTGAAGGCTTGAAGCTTAGTGAAAGGGCCACTTGTCAAGCTTTGAGGAAGTCTCCTTTTGGTTGTTGAATAGTCCAAGTAAAATGCAAAGTGAGCGGAGTGCTCCACATGTCCTCATGGTGCTTCTTCAAAACAGTGCCCAAGTTGAAGACCCCAAGGAAAAATGTGCGGGCTCGCCATGTGTCCCTGTTCTGCCAAATGTTTCCATCTGCATAAAAAAATTTGTCTAAGTATGGGAAAGCAGCGGAAGCCTCCATGTGTCCTCCCGGCGCTACTCCAAGGCAAACCCAAAAGTAGATCTTCAAATGAGCGTCGTTCCTCCATGTGTCCTGGACTTCCCAAAAACCTTTTGAAATTTGTCTAAGTATGGGAAACCCAGTGGAAGCCTCCACGTGTCTCTTTCCTGCCAACCCTCCACGTGTCCTCCCAGAGCTACTTCAAAGCCAAACCAAAAATTTGATTCTCAAATGAGTGTCATTCCTCCACGTGGACACATTTTTAAAGTTGAGGCTTTTCATAGAATTTTTGAAGTATTAAGCTGAGCCGCATCCAACCAAAGGTGCCACATTTCCCTGTTGATGCAAGGATGCAAATTTGACTGGGAGAAACCCGTCAAACCGTAAAACATAGAAAATGACCATTTGAGCCTGAAAATGAAATTTTCTTCAAGGACAGAGAATTTAGAATGTTACAAGGCTCAAATACATTCCTCAGGGACACATCAATTCATTTCTCTTGAGTATTTAGGGAAAAAATGAAAGGACAAACAGATCTTGACTGTGGAAAATGGAGAAAATGGGAAAACGTGAGTTTTGAAGGAACAAATCATGAGAGACTCAAAATACAGACCGTTTTCAAAGGAAAAAATAAAAGAGGAGACAAATATGGACCCATACATGATCTTCAACCATGGAGTAGATTAAAAATGGCAATAAGAACAACCAAAAAAATACAACTACTATAGCTGGAAATGGATGAAATGAGAGAATTCTAGAAAAAATTTCCAGGGCTTTGCCATGAAAAATCAACATTTCAGATTTTCCAACATGCCAGAAATGTTACTATAAAGGAAATAAAGCATCTATGTAAAAGAAACAAGTTATAGAGATCTTAACAAGAATATAAATCAAGGCTTATACCTAAAATAGTATAAAAACAAATGAACTACTTTTAATTTCTAGAAAGAATCATACAAGGTACAAATATCTCATGAAATCAAGAATAGTCAAAGTACTAATACTCTAAGTTCCAAAATCAAATGAACAGGCCTATCTGTCTATCCAAATATGTCAAATCTCAATAGATCTAAGTTACAGTAATCAAGAAGGATAGAAGATTAAATCAATGGAAAAATAGATATTTTTGATAGAGGAGCTATAGGTTGCAGCCAAACAACTTCAAGTTTATATAATGATTCAGGACCTCGAGCCCAAACTTGGGATAGATGAGAGTGTACAATATGCTACATTATACTTCAGAGCTAAATTCAAATGCAAGATTCATGGTTAAATAGAACTATAAAAACACACAAAGGATGAAAGGTATTTCCTTGACCATGGCTCAACACAACAAAGCTGAAACTAATGGGAAGATTTGACTAAGTTTGGATCAGAACAGAAAAAGACACCAAAAGCTCAAATAGAGAGCAAACCCCAAGGTGCTAAGCATTGAAGTGAAGGAATCTACACAAATATGAAATGTGGAATAGTGCAAAGTCTGATAAAAAATCAGGGAACTCAGAGTTTTAAGTAACAAGAAGTGGATCTCAATATTTATGGAAGTCATCATATTCCTCAAAACAAATGGCAGAATCAAGAAGGAATGAAGAATTCTGAATACCCATATCAGAGGAAGGATACCCAAATCTAGGTTGCATTGTCTCATACCGCAAATTAAAAATACATGTGCAGATAGCCATTAAATAGATCCATTTATAGACATTCTGAGTATTGAAAATCCGATCTGAGGAGGGAAGTTACAGTTTCTAGTTTTAGTCGACAAACCATTAAATGGGTATCCATAAATTAGGAAAGGTGGTAAAACTTACTGGTTAAAGTCGAAGATGAGAAAACCCTTGAGAGATCATCGAGTTCAGAGCCAAGATGAGAAACCTAGAATGAGTTTTCAACTTGAAATCCCAAAGGAAACATGAAAACACGAGATATGCAAAGAAGGAGTGAGATATCAATATATTGAAGTCAAAATGACAACGATGAAGCATAAGAAAACTAAGATATCAAATCTTACCATTTTTTATCAAATAGTGATACAAGAAGAGCCAGTTCAGAGCTCAAAATTATTAAATAACAACCATAACGCTCTCAGAGGAGTCAAAGTCCAAGCTCAACAGGAGGAATGATCACAGAGTACAAACAAAGCAAGACCCACGAGATCCTCATAGAGCCAAAAAGGGTAGAAACACAAACACCAAGAATAGATAAATCCCGAGCTCAAGTGCCAAGGATGGTGTCTACCTAGAATTTTGCACAACTCTGCAAAAGGTGAAGACACAAGAGACTTGAAGACACTGATAATGACGGCTATCCAATGAAGTAACATAGAGACAAAATGAAGCTCAGAGCTAGAAGAATCAACAATGACACCCCCATTTCAATCCCAAATCAAAGCCGAGATTCAATAAGAAACAATCACTCAAATGTACAGCCCAAACATAGAGCTCAAGAGAATTAAAAAAGGCCAGAGAACCATTTTCTTAGAAGGGACCAAACTCAAATGCTTCAAACAATGGCATCAAATAGAAATTTTTCCAAGGCTTCGCCCGTATAGTAAAAAATCAAATGAAGTGATCATTAGGGTCGAGCTTCCTTTATCACACAAACTCGAGAGGCTAGTCAACAGAACTCAATCAGGGTAAATAATCAATGGCTCAAAGCTCAAGGATAGGAAAAAGATCGAACGCCGAGGATCAAGCTCCAAGATCAAAACAAACAACCATGGTCAGTTCCCACCGACCAGATTAATTTACCAGGGTTGGAAACCCTAACCATAGGTTCAGAGATCAATAGAATTCGTGATCAAACAGTACATAAATCAATGGCCCAGGATCATCACCGAATTTCAAAACAAACTCAAACTGGGTTAGGTTTCCACCGAAAAACATGCCAAGGGGTGAGTCATCATGCAAAGGGGCCGACCTCATGTTTTAAACAAAATCATTTCATTTTGACTTGCAAAAGTTTGAACTATAGTCCAACTTTAAATAATGTAAAGTGCCTACCAAATCATGTTCACCTATGATCACCCAAAAGGTAAGGGTTATAAAATATACTCAAGTGTTATCCAAATGCAAAAGCTGACAAGTATTACATGGTCCTGTTTAAACAAAGGTGGCAACTATATAATATGGCATTTGTTACCAAAGTGGCCGAGTATGAAAAAAGTGGCCTTTTTTACAAAAGTGCCCCTTATACATTTAAAATTCAATAATTTGCTAAGACCACCAAGGTGGCCAAACCAAGCAAATTGGAGGTGGTCCCCACTTCAAGGAGCTAGAGTTGATTTGTAGAGTGTCACTAATGTGACCACTTAGAGAGAGATGTCAATGTCAGAGCATGTGCACATGGACAATGATCCCCACATTGGATTTTTATTTTTGCAAATATTACAAGTATTGAATTATTTACTCACAAGAAGAGAATTGATTTGTTGCATGCTTCACAAGAGGACAGAACAAAGAAGAAGACAAAGTTGCATGTTCAAAGGAGAAAGACTTGCATAGCAAGCAAGCTTATTATTAGCAAATTATTTACCCTTGCTTTCTTAAAATTAGAACAATCAACTTCAGTTTGACTGTATTGTAATTAAGGCTAATTAAAAGCCTATTTGTAATTGCATGCTCTATTTTTTTCCTTTATCTATTTTAAAATAAATGATAAAAATAAGATGCATGGGCGAGTACAAGCCTCAGGCTATTTTTAGGAAGAGAATAAATTTTTATTTTTTGCTATATATTGTGTGCCTTTGCAAAGCACAAGGAGGACTTTTTGGATATAGGAGTACTGAAGCAATTTTTTCCAGTTTTGCCTTCTGAGTGTGAAGTATTTTCTACCTTCCCAATTATTTGCAGTCTTGTGTATGTTTCTATTAGTCTTGTGAATGCAAATTCCCTGATTAATCATCTTACCCTGTTGCAAAATTCAGTAATTTCTGCATGATATTAATGTGCATGTTTAGCTTAGCAGTATTGTTGTGATAATCTCCCTCAATACCTCAAAGTGTTTTGCCCTTAACATTCTACAGAAGAACTGTTGGTTCGTGCATCAAAAATCCTTTCACATATCAATTGTGCATATACTCAGTCAAAGCCCTCATACAAATTTGGTGTATCACCTTAGTTTAAATTATCTTACAGTCATCTTTTCCCTTTAAACCCCATAAATCAATTTAGGATACATCAACAAGGAACCGAACTTGATACCGGAGACTCACCTCAAAATAGGTATACCCACATACCTGAGGTATTTCCATTGTATCTACGAAAGAGAGAGATCAAATCTTGTAAGCTTAGAAAACCAACAACCATCTCTCTACAGAGTGCAGTTTTGAGAGATAACACCCACCTTGTTTTTTTCTCACCTAAGCTATGCTTACTGGAGGGTGTTAGTGTAGGTTATTATTTATCCTTTTATTTATTTATTAGTATAATTCTTACACATTTTTTATCCCTACACTTGTTGGGTTAGCTTGCTTAGGTGTACTAGTTGTGTTGAGTTAGCTTCTCAGCTATGTGAAGTTAACTTACTAGTCTTCTGGAGTTAACTTAACTACCAATATCAGTTAGTGGTAGTTCTTCACCACTGATTTAGGTAGTAGTTGCACTTCCATCCTCCTATATGTTCATCTTTCTTATTGAGTAATTCAAGTCATTGTATTGTAATGTATTGAGAATTATGGATTATGATGGATCTCCATATATAACATTTTAGCTCTTCTGCTTTGCAAATGTAATGTGGTGTGCTATTATCATCTGAGATCGCAACATGAAACAATATTCTTATCGTTCCTTTCAAATCTTGATAAATGTGTCTTTGGAGTCTTGACTAGTAAACTATTGGGATTCACCATATCCATTAGAGGAATTAAAGTTGATCCAGTCAAGACAAAGTCATATTATAAATGCCTCCTTGATCCAACTTAAAACAACTACGTTGCTTGCGAGGAAAACTACAGGCCATTCTCCATTTTATCACAGAACTATTAGACTACTACCAATCCTTTCATCACCTCCTTAAGAAATATGTTCAATTTAAATGGGATGAACCTTTCTAAGAATAATTTGAGGCCCTCAAACAATATATCCTATCACCTCCCGTGCTTATACCTCATAAGGAGGATCAACCATTCTACTTATACATTTTTCTACTGATCACACCCTAGGATCTATGTTCTCTCACTACGATGAATAAAATTAAGAACAAGATATCCAATACATTATTCATACACTAATTGATTGTGAGACCTAAAACACCCACCTCAGAAAACTATGTCATGCCCTAGTGTTCGTAGACTCCAAAATAAGTCACTACCTGCTTAATCTTGAAAATTATGTAGTCAAAAGTGTCTATCCCTTTGATTTACCATATTCCAAACCTTAACACAATAAATAAATCACCTGATGGTTCATGCTCCTAACCTAGTTTTACCTATAGTCATGACTACCCCAAATTTCTCCAAAACCTTCATTATTGAATGTGATGCTTCATGGTATAGCATAAGTGTAGTTTTTATGCATAAGGGACACATAATTTCATATGAGAGTAATCAAATGAAAGATAAGAACCTATCAATACCAACTTATGAGAAGGACATGGTGACTATTCTTCATGAAATCAAACAATGGAGGAAATATCTCATAGGTCATCACTTCAAGGTATAGACAGATAATGACATCTTGAAATACTGCTTAGAGGAAAGGATATCATATGAAGAACAAAAAAAATGGTCACTAAGATGTTGGGATATGAATTTGGGATCATTTATAAATAATGAAACTAAAATGTGGTAGTTGATGCACAATTAAGAGAGATGAGTCCAAATAAGCATTGATATATGCATTTTTATAGGTAAATTGAGTAGATCAGGAAAGATCAAAATGATAAATGAAATAGAGACACACATTCTTATTTAAAATATCCAATAGAATATGATTATTTAAGATAAATTTATATGGAAGGGGATGCATTGTGGTCTCTGAGGAATTTAGTTTTACTCTATTAAAAAATTTCTAACCTTAAAAATTAAGTGATATGAGGTGGCATGCTTCTCTGATAGGTGGGCCAACATTATAGGTTCCTAAAAACTTATCATATCCTAGTTAAACAAGTTTTGTTGACTGAGAAATGTTAACAAAGTGATATTGTCATAGGGGAAGCTTTTAGCAAAATACTTGGTGTGTAGGTGTAACAAGGTTGAAACTGTAGACACAAAATCACACACTTACCATTATTATTATACTTCCAAGGATGTTATTTTATATATGGATATTGCGTAAGAAGAGTATTCATTGAATGACTCTAGCGTTTCATGGTCCAAAATTTATATCTTGTATCTATTATTAGAAATTTGTTGCATAATCACATTTAGAATCATTTTAGCACTATTAAGGTGTCAAGGTCTCAAGGGGAGTCAATGTCTGTAAGTTCTCAACATCCATAAGTCAGTATAGTATCCAAAATTTGGAGCAGACAATGATGGACAGTTGCATACTGTGTTGTTGGTAGATAAGGTAAGTAGAGGTGTTCTCAATTTCTAGAAATTTATATTAGCTAAAGAATATATGACTGGGTGAGGGGTCCCATGTTCTTTTAATGCTTCCATATGACATCTTCCCAAGGGGATATTTTCAATTTTCTCTAATGATTCAAAACAAAGATGGTATTAGTAAAATGGACCTTGTTATCATTTGTGTTGATGCTTCCAAACAAGATTATAACCCGAATGTGATGATAGAACAAACATACATACCATTAGATGTTGAATATGCCCCTTTTTCAAATACCTCCACATAATTAAGGGAGAAGGATTAGATGGAGGAGTTTTTCCATCAATGAAAAAGGGGGAGATTATTGGAATCATCTTCACATTTGTATTTCAATCTGCTGATGCCAAAGGTCTTGAGTTGTCATAATGGCATGGAGGGATGTCATCGCATATTGCACAAAACTCATAGGTAATTAATGATAAAGATATATGTCTAAGGTGTCAATGATGTCAAAAAGTTGTAATGCCATATCATGTGAAGGTTGATTAGGATAGTACTGAAAGGAAGTGTGGTATTTTTGTGTAGTGTTTCTTGCATGATCTCAAGTATGGTAGATATTAGGTGGATCATACATGTGTAGAATATAGTTGATCATGGTGCAACAGAGCATGACCATATCTTGTAGATGAGGTGTTAAGACACTCACAAGTGTCTTAGTCGTGTATACATGGTTTTGAACTACTTTATAGGTCTACCAAGTAGATCCTATTTTCGAACCTAGGTGGCCTAATGAGGTTGGATGAAAATATTTCAAAATGGAGATGCAAAGGTCCACCTATGAAAAAAGGTTATTATGTTGTTTCAAGTGTGTAAGAAAATTTCTTAGGTCTCATGCTTGTCCTAAAACAAAGAGAGAAAATATTAAGTTTTGTGCTTATCGAGTTAAAGGAAGTGAAAACACCAAGCTCAAGAGGGATATTTATTGTGCTCATTGGCATGTGTGAACTCTACATGGTGGCCCAATATCTTTATGGAAGTATGGGGAATGGACCTAATTAAATTTTCTAGGCATTAGTTAAGGAGATAAGGCCTAAATGCTTTATGAACTAATCCATTAAGAAGGTAAGGTAGTTTAAAAACCTCCTTAAACCCTTGTTAGATAAGTGATGGTAAAGATATTGTTCATTATGGCCCATAATTTATTAGTTGAACTTTTATTTATGATTGTTATGATCTATTGGACAAATCCTCCAAATTTATCTAGGTGGCATTGAGATGTCACGACTAATGAGTGGACCCCACAATTCTAAAATTATACAGTTTTTGAAGAAGTTCATACTAGCTCTCAAGTATACAGTTGGACCATATAAATAAATTGGTGTTAGATGGAATTTTAGGATGTCATAATAAATTTTTAGGGTGGTTTCAAAAAATTATTTCCCCTTAAATGGTCTATGGAAGTCAATGATAGGAAGACTAGTTTTTGCGTTGTAATGACAATTTTGGTGACCACATTGCAAGATTGTCCTTGAATCCTTCATGCCCTGTTTCATGGTGTCCAAGAATGTTATGATGATTTTAAGGTCATTAATGATATTTTTAGCTTCCCTTAATTTGTTATGATTGTGTTTCTTGAGGATGTTCAAGACCATACTTCTTGAAGACTAGTTTTGGGCCAGTTTGATTATCCTTATTCTCAAGTGGGTTTCATGATGAAAAATAGTGTTGTAGAATTGTTTAATCCTTTGTGAATCTTATGGAGGTCATTAAAAATTCATATGACATTTCCATTTTGAGTTGGTAAAGGATTTTTTTAGCTCAATATGATCAATATGCTTCTATTGGATCAGGCCTAGTGGAATTAGGTAACATTCCCATTTTAAGACTTTAGAAACAAGGGAATTTTTTTTTGAAACATAATGTTCTCTGTTCTAAATAAAACATCATTTAGAACACACATTCCATGCCAATCAATCTCATAACAGATAACCATATGCAGCTGTAATGACTCGGTATACTACCGATCTCTCATTCCATGACTTGGTTACCAACCGATCTCTCATGTTGACTTAAAGTATAGAATACTTTATGTATACTACGTATACTTGGTTTCCTACCCTATTCCAGGTACTGAGTGATCTGTTTAAAGAACCTATCTGAATATTTGTTACCAATATTCATCTGACATCACGTTGCTTTAAACTAGGTGACATAGGACAATGCAACCAACAGCTTGTGATACTTTGGCCAAATATTTTCAACATACTGTTCATGTTACTATTCCTAGATGACATACTCATCATTTCGGAATACGTCCTTCACCCCACTCTACTGTTATCTAGAATGGTCTTTACTGACTACCGTCAGTCCACTTGCCCAAGGTTTGACCCTAGCCTAGGTTAGCAACATAATTTGTTATAGGAAGATGCTCACGATGACTTAGGGTATATGGGCATACTCGGCTGACCTAAGTCAACTGAATGTGCCAAGGTACCCTGAGTCATAGAAAGCTACTACCTATCTTAAACATGCTACTAACTTGACCTAGAGAGAAACTAAGTTCAAGTCCAAATGTGTGTAGATCTAGATGAACAAATATGGAAGGGTGTTGCCACATGTCAACTGCAACACTGTATCCTCGAGAAGTCCCAGGACTTCTCGAGGGTACAGTCCTGTAGTTGGCATGTGCCAACATCCATTAGAACTGATTCATCAAGATGTACATACCCCCTTAGTGGTCATTAATTCATAATTATTATTGGATTAAGATTCAGATTACAGCAACCATGCCTAACCCTAATTCCAACATTCATTAAGTTCTTTATCCATAATTATCCTGATTTGATATGGAGAACTTCATTAACTCATGTTTGCATTAATGTTCATTAACGTGGCATAACAAGCAGTTATCCCAAAAACAGGACAACAAACATCAAACGTTTAATTCTTAATGCAACCTAGCTTGTCCAAATCAAGTGTGTCATCCACCTAGATTCAGCTAGTGTTTACTTTATAAACGAAGTATAAAGATTAAAGATCATAACCACTATTCCTTTTATCTTTCATTCTTTGAGAGAGGAAGAGTCTTCCTCTACATGGTTAGATGTTAGATTAACATAACCTTTTATCATTCTTTACTCATATAGTTTAATTGTATGTCCCAATGCATATTTCATTATTAAACTATAGTTGTGTAGTTAGAGAACGACATCTTTTGCAATTTAACAAGTTTCATTATAATAAGGGGGAATTGTACTATCCCCTTTATCTAACTTATTAATTGATAACAATAAAAGTATACAAACAGATATAAAGAATACCACCAAGATATCACTACTAATTCCGTCATACAAGTACAAAAGAATTCACACCACAAATTGGAGTCCAACTCAAAACCTTTCAATTCATGATGATAAATATACATTTACAAGACTATGCATTTCAGACATTCTGCATGTCAATCAGAATTAAGATCTTAAAAGAACATCACTTTTCTTTTCCAATACAACTCAAGAATGATTCAAAATTCTTTACATAAGATCAGAATTAAATAAGCCAATGCATCATAAATTTTTTTTGCCTTCTTTTATCACTTACGATGTCCATCTGCAAAAATTGCTAGCACGGGTCAGTTCAATGAACTGAGCATGATAAGCACTAAGCATTAAAGTGAAGTGCATTCCACTAATTGTTCCATTAAAACAACTCTACTTGAATGAAACAATTAATATATCATACAAATAAGCATAAGTAATAACAACCAAAAAGAAGTACAATTAAATGAGTCTAAATTTACTTTTAAGAAAGGAGCATAATATAATCCACAACATTTGCATTATATCATAAGGTTTAATTGATCCTATCAATTACTTTAAAACAAACAACAGGTCTTGTCATCCAATTGTTTCATAATTCTATAAGAATAGAAATACACAATTATCTTTACTAAGTAGCAAAAGAGTTATATACAACATAGCTCATATTAGGATGATTCATCCTACAACTTAAGCAAAGAAGAAGAATCAATACATACTGTTCCCCATACACTAATCATCTGAAAGATAGAAATAGGTTTAGAACTCACATAACTGCTTCAGTTCAAGGATAACAATATAAGGATTCAACATTAAAGAGACAACACCTAACAAGAATCCCAAATCAATCCATGAAGGAATAGAATATCCAAACAGTCTACCTGCAAGTCTTAACTAACCACTACATGTTAGAAGATATCATTCAAAGATCTGAAACCAGACGTTCCACAAATCAAAGCTAGACTCACACAGGGTTAATCTCTTCTCGAATCCATCCAAAAAGGATTCATAAAAGATAGAGTGCAAAAGAGTAAACCTTCCAATACCAAATCCAAAATGAAGTATGACTCAGTCAGGCAAAACAGTCGGTCAAAACAAGTTTACATTCTCTATTCAACAGAACTGACTCAGCTATTCTCTTTCTACATCATTACAACAAATGATTAGTACAAAGTAGACCAAACAATCCACAAAGAAATTTCCATCTCAGAAGAGAATCCTACAAGAAGAAGGAGAGAAGTTCAATTGAAATGAACTTATCCAAACAATACAGAGAAGTTAAAAAACTTATCTTTACAAAAGAAAAGGATCTCAAATAGAAAAGGTCCAATCAATAATTCATTTCATTTATACTATCAAATGAATTCCCATTTCTATTTCAAACTTAGAAGTTATTTAACTAGTTCCCAAGAGAGAACACAAAACCAAACACACAGTTAGAAGAAAGCACACTTCTAGTTTCCCTTACAAATATTTACCAACTGGTTTATCTATTCCCATTCATTAAACACAAGTTTGAATTCAATTCTCAGAATGAAGTACACAGTACAGTCCCAAAAATAGTATACTGTCCCCAAGAGAACATATTCCTTTCTCTTTAAAAGACCCAGAGATTCATTCAATGAATCCAACAAGGAATAGAAAACCCAAAACAATATAAGCTAAACAAGTTCAATAAAGTACTCACGAACTCAAAAAAAACTGAAATCCCATTACAAGGCTTCAACAACTCAATACAAAAGAGCAAGTAGTTCATGATCCAATTAAGAACAATTATACAAAATAATCTGAACCAGAGATAATGTATCCTTCCATACAAAATTCAGTACACTAGGGTATTCAACTCATCTTTCTAATAAAACCCAGAAATCAATTAAGAAGATCTGAAGAGAGTAAGAAAACCCAATAAATGTTTAAGTCAAGTAATGTCCCAATCTTACCTCCAACGTGACTGAAACAGAATCACAACAAAGACTCTCAAGTTCCAACTAAAAATATTGCGACAAAGAAGGTATTCATTTCAAACATTGATCACAAGAAGGAGAATGCATACTACATTTCCATAAACCTCACAAGCTGCTAACGACTGTTCCAAACAAACTCTATATCAAACCAAATCCACAACAAGATACAATTCCAGACTATTAATCCATCAAATAAAATAGTCAAGCTTTCCACAAGACGCGGGTTTTCTCAGAGAAAAGGAGAGAAGATTATCCTCCATATTCACATGCCTTTACAAGTTCAAAGAAGGTGGTATAGTCTCCAAAAATATAAGTACCACAACCATTCCAACAAGAAGCTACAAGGAGAAGATCTCAAAAGAGATTACCAAATCAACTCAAACCAAAACTAATCTCTCAAGTTCTTTTCAAGCAGACAGTCCATAAATGAGTTCAAAGCATTTCAAATCCTTGAATACGAGTAAAACTCCAAGCTCAGAATACAAGTACAGAACCAAACACCTCGACTCGACTACCAGTTCAGAACACACAAGTATTGAATACGAGTACAGTATCGAACACGAAGCTTTGAACAAAAGTTCAGAACTACACAAGGCTCCAATACAAGCTTAGAAAAAACACGAAGCTCCAATACAAGCTCATAACAAAACACGAAGCCCCAATACAAGTTCAAATGAAACACAAGGCTCCAATAAAGGTTCAGAACCAAACAAAGCAACGAAATATAGTTCATAACAACACCATCCTCGAATACAAGTTTCAGAATGAAATACAAAGCTTTTAATACAAGTTTCACATGCATGTCACCACTAAACTTGCACAGAGAAAGTTTCCAAAAGCTAACATTACTTTGCAATGGATTTACATCCCAAAAACCACAGAGATTCATAAAAACATGAAAGTAATTAACCAGAAAAATCATGCAAACATTTATCTCATGAGAGCAGAATTGTTTTAATGAATCATTTAGAAGAAAGCAAGAAATCTTAATGGATAGAGCCTATCATGCCTGATAGTTCTTCTGCCAATTTGAAGGAGACTTCCAGCCGAGCTTCCCACTCTTTTTCTTCTCCATGAAAGATCAACAACCAAAAAAATTTTCTTCCAATGCCTCATATACATTCCTTTGATCGAAAATAGACCAGAGAAACCAAAAATAGCCACAAAGTAGAAGTCAAACTGCTGGTTCAAAGAACCAGATAGCTCCATGCAGAGAAAAATTCTTGAGACATGCAAGACCAAACAACCTCCCACAAATCCACCTCCCTTGTTTCCAAGATGGTTTGCACACAAAAACTGAGGTCCATTAATGCCATTACTCCCAAATCTCCCACTTATCTCTCCTTGCCACCACCTCCCAAAACTGGTGAATGCCATTTCTAATTTAACATGCATTTCCATCTTTAGTGAAGTCTCCATGTATGCCTCCACTAAAGTTAACTAGCCTTTTCCAAAACTGGTTGTACCTCCATACATTTAACCCAATCAAATCAATTAAATTCCATTGGAACCATCGCCATAGTGGCATGTGACCCTTAGGTTCCCTTTTAATAGTTTAGGATAGATTTCCCAAAACTTAGGTTAGTCTAACAATAATTACCTTAGGTCTTAAAACATTGCCATAGGTAATTTCCACCTTAGGTTAGATCAAATTCACAACCATTAGTATTAGGCATTAGGTTAATATAGCCTAGCATTACTTTAGTAATCTCTCCCTTATTCATTTAGCACAAGAGCTTAGGTTAGGATGCCATCCCAACAAAATAGAATAAGAAGCTTAGGTTAGAATGAAACCCAAATAAGTAGACATAGCTAGGAAGTAGGTGCTCTTACCTAGTTTAGGATACCGTTAGGATAATCCTTTAGTTTTAGGATTTTGATCCCCTTCATAGTCATGAAGCAGACTATATTTCATTTACACCATTAATGTCCTGAAGAGATCAATCCCAAAGACCCAAGCACAAACATACAACTGAATGAATACATGTTCATACAAGACCATATAATTTATAAAATACAAAAGTTCAGTCCGCTATGTCTCTCAAACTAATGAATGTCAATTTATCATTCAGTCTGGTAAGGAGATTTTAAAACATTCCTTGGATCACTAAAATTGATCTAAGGATGATTTAGTTAAAGCGATAAGTTTGCAACTCTCAAAATCAGATTGCAACTTATCAATAAGAAGTGAAAATGGATTCTTGCAAGCCATATCATTTTCTAATGAATCCAAGAGTAGAAATGATTTATCCATAACAAGCATGATTTTCAACAATCAAGGGAACACACCTCATTCAAGAAAATCACATGCCAATGCTTGTAATGCAAAAGAGAAATATAACAGTTTGTCCAAGGTGTTACATACTTCCCTCTTAAAAGAATCATCATCCCGATGATTATCTCATTTTGATCATTGCATTAAGGATAATCAATTTATTCACTTTCTTAACATATGTTTGCAACAATATCAGAATTTAAAGTTCCAGAAATCAGCATTCACATAGCTGTTTATTTAAAAATAAATAGTTATCTGCCCCCAAACTGGCAGACTTATTGACATATAAAGATAAAATCACAAATTTTTATCAGTCATCATAGTCAATTCTAATCAAATAAATATGGAAAAGTAGTTTTCATATCTTCCAGGTTTTCCCAGGTTGCACTTTCTTCATTAAACTGGTCCCACTGGACCTTACATTGACTTATTTCATGATTTCTTAAATGCAACTGGTGAGTTTCCAGCACTCGTATGGGTTTAACCATGATTATTCCTGGGTCTTGGACCTGCAAGGAATTCCAATTTAATACAAGTGATAAATCTGAAATGTATTTCTTAAGCAAAGAAATATGGAAAACATCATGCATTCATGACAAAGCAGGAGGTAATGCTAAATGGTAAGCTACAGGGTTGATTACTTCAACTATCTCAAAGGGTCCCACATAATGAGGTGATAACTTGGTAGCCTTGCCAAAAGTTATTGATCTCTTTTTCGGTTTAACCTAAAGAAAAACCTTCTCACCAAGTTCAAATTTCCTGTCAACCCACTTTAAATCAGCATAACTCTTTTTCCTATCTACTGCTTCTTTCAAGCGCTCACGAATCATTTTAACTTGTTGTTCCATTTCTGTAAGGATTTCAGGTCCAATTACCTCTCTATCCTCAATGTTGTCCCAACTAACAGGGGTTCTACATTTTCTTCCGTATAATGCTTCGAAAGGTGCCATCTTAAGAGAGGCATGATATGTGTTATTATATGAAAACTCAACTAGTGGAAGGTACTCTTCCCACTTATACTGCTGATCCATACAATACATTCGTAACATATCCTCTAAAACTTGATTAACTCTTTCAGTCTGTCCATCCATTTCTGGATGATATGCAAAACTAAAATTCATCTTAGTTCCTAGAGCTGCATTAAGTGTTTTCCAAAACCTTGACATCATTCTAGGATCTCTATCAGATATGATTAATTCAGGTACTCCATGTAATCTGAAAATTTCATGTACAAATATTTTAGCCAATACAGGAGAATCATCCTTCAGATTACCAACAATAAAATGTGCTACCTTTGTTAGTTTATCAACAACTACTAAAATAACATCATGTTTATTTCTTGACATAGGTAACCCTTGTACAAAATCCATGCTTATTACTTGCCATTTGTACTGTGGTATGCTATGAGGATACAATAAACCAGCTGGGTGCATATGTTCAGCTTTAACACGTTGACATTCAAGGCAATGTGTCACAAAATCAATAACATCCTTTTTCATTCCTTTCTAGAAATATCATTGTTTTATATCAGCAAGCATCTTTGTAATACCAGGGTGTCCAGAAAAAGGTGAATTGTGAAATTCTGCTAACAATTTCTTTCTTAAATCATTTAGCAAAGGTATGTATACTCTGTTTTCAAATCTTAAGATTCCTTCATTGTCAAAGTGAAAACCTTTATACCTTACATCATTTGGATCTGCAGCAAGCGTTGTTTTTACTTGCTGAAAGTAAGAATCAGATTCCATAACACTTTTTACTTCATCCTTAAACTGAGTTCTCAATGTTATAAGAGCAGAAATGTGCTTCCTACGACTTAGAGCATCAGCCACTCTATTTTCCTTACCTTTGATGTAATTGATGTCAAAATCATATGGAGACAAAAACTCTAACCATCTTTTTGTCTTGCATTTAGATTTGGCTGAGTGAAAATATACTTCAGCCCAAGATGATCAGTTTTTAATTCAAAAGGTTTACCAAGTAGGTAATGCCTCCAAACTTGTAGTGCATGAACAATGGCAGCAAGCTATAAATCATGTGGAGCATAATTCAACTCATGTAACTTTAGTTTTCTACTTTCGTAAGCTATGACATGATCATTTTGTAGCAAAATACCTCCTAAACCTTCACTAGATGCATCTGTTACTACCATAAAGTCTCCATTAGGATCTGGTACAACTAGAATAGGTGCTGAAGTTAACTGTTCCTTCAAATTTCTGAATGCAGATTCACATTTCTCACTCCAAACAAACTTCTTATCCTTTTTCTGTAAAAAAAGTTATTGGTGTAGCCACCTTAGAAAAATATTTTTCAATTTTTCTATAGTAACCAGAAAGCCCCATGAAGCTTCTAACTTCATGTACATTCTTTGGTGCAGGCCACTCAGTTATAGCTACAATTTTAGAAGGATCTACAACAATTCCATTCTTACTTATTACATGTCCCAAATAGTGCACTTCTGTGTCATAGAAAGAACATTTAGATAGCTTACCATATAACCGTCTCTTTCTCAAAATTTCCAAAACTATCTTCAAATGCTCATGGTGTTCCTCAATAATTTTAGAATATATGAGAATGTCATCCAAGAATACGAGCACAAATTTTTCCAAGTATTCTTGAAAGATATTATTCATTAAATTCATAAATGTTGCAGGTGCATTTGTTAATCCAAAAGGTAAAACTGTGAACTCATAATGTCCATACCTTGTTCTGAAAGTTGTTTTATGAATGTCCTCATCCTTAATCCATAATTGATGATATCCAGATTGAAGATCTATCTTAGAATATACTGATGCTCCATGCATCTGATCAAATAGATCATCAATTCTAGGGAGTGGGTATCTATTCTTGATTGTTTCTTTGTTTAACATTCTGTAATCAATGCACAATCTAAGTGTTCCATCTTTCTTTTTCACAAAAATTACTGGTGCTCCCCAAGGTGAAACACTTGGTCTAATCAAACCTTTAGACAAAATTTCTTGCAATTGAGCCTTAAGCTCTACTAATTCTATAGTAGTCATTCGATATGGTGCCTTAGAAATAGGCTCGGTTCCAGGCTTGATTTCAATTGTGAAGTCAAACTCCCTTTTGGGTGGAAGACCTGGTAACTCTTCCAGAAACACGTCACTGTAGTTTTGTAACAATGGATATCATTCCATGACATCGTTGTTCTCTTCAGTAGTTTCTATAATTTTTACTGCATATAAGGTACAACCTTTATTTTTGGCCTTTTTAAGTTGCATAGCTGACAGTTCCCTAACAGAAATCTCATGTTTCACACCCTGAATCTCTGTTGTTTTCTGCAGGTCATCTAAACAACTAATATGTTTTTCAAAATAGTCCACTTTAGCCTTATGTTCTGCTAACCAATTAACACCTATGATTACATCATAAGACCCCAAAGGTGCAACATAAAGATCAACTTCAGTGGAAAAACTAGGTAAGTCAAGGACTGCTCCAAAAAGACACATACTAACTGTATGAACAACATTGTTTCCATAATGTACAGTCCATGTTTTATCCATGTTTCCAGCTTTTATTTTTAGTTTTGATGCTAATTTACTAGAAATAAAACATTCAGTAGCTCCGGTATCAAAAATAATAGTTATAGGTATGCCAAATAACTTACCCGGAACCTCTATGGGTGTGGCCTATTTTTCAGCCTGCTTGTCAGCTACTGCAGTGTGTATCTTGTGCTACTGATTATGATCATCCTTTTTCAAAGGGCATTGATTTGCGTAATGATCTTTTCCACAGTTATAACAGCCTCCTGTAGGTCCCTTTCTAGGCTCAGATTTATTTCCAGCCCTAGAATTATCATTCTGACCTCCATAGGACTTCTGTCTATTATTATTATTCTTGACAAAGTTGTTTTGTGCATTACCAACAGACTTTTTTGTTGCTGCTTTCTTATTAGTATCAGATGAAAACTTACTTTTCATTCCAAATTTCTTCCATGGTCCTTTCTTAGGTGCAAGAGATGATGAAGAGGAGTTGGGGATTTTCTTCCTTACTTCCTCCTTATGGGCAGAAATTGCCTTCAATTTATGTTCCTGCATTATGGCCTTTTCAACAACCCCTTCCATCGTGGTTGGGCTATGAACATCCACCTCTCCTCCTATAATGAGATTCAATCCCATGATTAATTTCCATATCCTGAACTTCTCATTCAGTTTGATACTGAGGTACATACTTAAGGAGTTTAGTAAACCACTCCCAATACTCATATACAGTTAGTTTTCCTTGAGCTAAGTTCTGGAATTCAGTCATTTTCTGATCATAGTAAAGTTGCGGCAGCCAACGTTGCCTAAAGTAACCTTTAAATTGATCCCATGTGATATTAGTTTCATCAATGTTTAACTCAGCCTTACGGCTGTCCCACCATGAAGATGCCTCATGGGAAAGTTGATATGCTCCCCATATCACCTTTGTTTCTTCTGAGAAATTCCTTATTGCAAAGTATTTCTCCATTTCACTGAGCCAATTCTCAGCCCCATCTCCTAATGTGGTGCCATCAAACTTGGGTGGACTTATCCTTTTTATATCATTAGTGAGTTCAGCTGCCAGCCTAGCCTTTTTGTTCTCAGGCTGATCAGGTATGTTCACATTGTTATTATCAACACCTAAATTGGTGTTGTCCTCAGGAGGTGGCTGATTATTATTACCAACATCTTCTTCCTCCTCATTGCCCATTACTTGTTGTTCAAGTACAGCCAAATGATCTCTTGTGTCCAACAGGGTAGCAAGGATCTCATTGAGTTTTTTGGGTAGTTACTGCTCCTTCCTCAGGTGGAGGATTATTTGCAACATTTCCTCTTGTTCTAACCATTTTTTGTTAACAAGAAAATTTAAGTTTCATCAGATTATGGACACAATAGGTCCAAGAGCTGCAACCTTCAGCTCTGATACCAAGATGTAACATTCCCATTTTAAGACTTTAGAAACAAGGGAATTTTTTTTTTGAAACATAATGTTCTCTATTCTAAATAAAACATCATTTAGAACACACATTCCATGCCAATCAATCTCATAACAGATAACCATATGCAGCTGTAATGACTCGGTATACTACCGATCTCTCATTCCATGACTCGGTTACCAACCGATCTCTCATGTTGACTTAAAGTATAGAATACTTTATGTATACTATGTATACTTGGTTTCCTACCCTATTCTAGGTACTGAGTGATCTGTTTAAAGAACCTATCTGAATATTTGTTACCAATATTCATCTGACATCATGTTGCTTTAAACTAGGTGACATAGGACAATGCAACCAGCAGCTTGCGATACTTTGGCCAAATATTTTCAACATACTGTTCATGTTACTATTCCTAGATGACATACTCATCATTTTGGAATATGTCCTTCACCCCACTCTACTGTTATCTAGAATGGTCTTTACTAACTACCGTCAGTCCACTTGCCCAAGGTTTGACCCTAGCCTAGGTTAGCAACATAATTTGTTATAGGAAGATGCTCACGATGACTTAGGGTATATGGGCATACTCGGCTGACCTAAGTCAACCGAATGTGCCAAGGTACCCTGAGTCATAGAAAGCTACTACCTATCTTAAACATGCTACTAACTTGACCTAGAGAGAAACTAAGTTCAAGTCTAGATGTGTGTAGATCTAGATGAAAAAATACAGAAGGGTGTTGCCACATGTCAACTGCAACACTGTATCCTTGAGAAGTCCTTGGACTTCTCGAGGGTACAGTCCTGTAGTTGGCATGTGCCAACATCTGTTAGAACTGATTCATCAAGATGTACATACCCCCTTAGTGGTCATTAATTCATAATTAAATTGGATTAAGATTCAGATTACAACAACCATGCCTAACCCTAATTCCAACATTCATTAAGTTCTATATCCATAATTAATCTGATTTGATATTGAGAACTTCATTAACTCATGTTTGCATTGATGTTCATTAACGTGGCATAACAAGCAGTTATCCCAAAAAATAGGACAACAAACATCAAACGTTTAATTCTTAATGCAACTTAGTTGTCCAAATCAAGTGTGTCATCAACCTAAATTCAGCTAGTTTTTACTTTACAAACGAAGTACAAAGATTAAATATCATAACCACCATTCCTTTTATCTTTCATTCTTTTGAGAGAGGAAGAGTCTTCCTCTACATGGTTAGATGTTAGGATTAACATAACCTTTTATCATTCTTTACTCATATAGTTTAATTGTATGTCCCAAGCATATTTTATTATTAAACTATAGTTGCATAGTTAGAGAACGACATCTTTTTGAATTTAACAAGTTTCTTATAATAAGGGGAAATTGTACTATCCCCTTTATCTAACTTATTAATTGATAACAATAAAAGTATACAAACAGATATAAAGAATACCACCAAGATATCACTACTAATTCCGTCATACAAGTACAAAAGAATTCACACCACAAATTGGAGTCCAACTCAAAACCTTTCAATTCATGATGATAAATATACATTTACAAGACTATGCATTTCAGACATTCTGCATGTCAATCAGAATTAAGATCTTAAAAGAACATCACTTTTCTTTTCCAATACAACTCAAGAATGAATTCAAAACTCTTTACATAAGATCCAAAATTAAATAAGCCAATGCATCATAAAATTTTTTTTCCTTCTTTTATCACTTACGATGTCCATCTGCAAAAATTGCTAGCATGGGTCAGTTCAATGAACTGAGCATGATAAGCACTAAGCATTAAAGTGAAGTGCATTCCACTAATTGTTCCATTAAAACAACTCTGCTTTAATGAAACAATTAATATATCATACAAATAAGCATAAGTAATAACAACCAGAAAAGAAGTACAATTAAAGAGTCTGAATTCACTTTTAAGAAAGGAGCATAATATAATCTGCAACATCTGCATTATATCATAAGGTTTAATTGATCCTATCAATTACTTTAAAACAAACAACAGGTCTTGTCATCCAATTGTTTCATAATTCTATAAGAATAGAAATACACATTTATCTTTACTAAGTAGAAAAAGAGTTATATACAACATAGCTCATATTAGGATGATTCATCCTACAACTTAAGCAAAGAAGAAGAATCAATACATACTATTCCCCATACACTAATCATCTGAAAGATAGAAATAGGTTTAGAACTCACCCAACTGCTTCAGTTCAAGGATAAAAATATAAGGATTCAACATTAAAGAGACAACACCTAACAAGAATCTCAAATCAATCCAAGAAGGAATAGAGATATCCAAACAGTCTACCTACAAGTCTTAACTAACTTCTACATGTTAGAAGATATCATTCAAAGATCTGAAACCAGACGTTCCAAAATCAAAGCTAGACTCATACAGGGTTAATCTCTTCTTGAGTCCATCCAAAAAGGATTCATAATAAGATAGGGTGCAAAAAGTAAACCTTCCAATATCAAATCCAAAAGAAGTATGACTCAGTCAGGCAAAGCAATCGGTCAAAACAAGTTTATTATTTTCTATTCAACAGAACCGACTCAGCTATTCTCTTTCCACATCATTACAACAAATGACTTAGTACAAAGTAGACTAAACAATCCACAAAGAAATTTCCATCTCAGAAGAGTGGTTTCCCACTATCTCAAGAAGAAGGATAAAAATCTGAACCCAAGAAGTCGATCAGGCCTAAGAGAACAACCACTCTAAACCAAATGAACTTAGTTCAATCAAATGAACTAAAAAGGGATCTCCAATAGAAAAGGTCCAATCAATAATTCATTTCATTTATACTATCAAATAAATTCCCATTTCTATTTCAAACTTATAAGTTCTTTAACTAGTTCCCAAGAGAGAACAGAAAACAAAACACACAGTTAGAAGAAAGCACACTTCTAGTTTCCCTTACAAAATCTTTACCAACTGGTTTATCTATTCCCATTCATTAAACACAAGTTTGAATTCAATTCTCAGAAAGGAAGTACACAATACAGTCCAAAAAACAATATACTGTCTGCAAGGGAACATATACCTTTCTCTTTAAAAGACCCTAGAGATTCATTCACTGAATCCAACAAGGAATAGAAAACCCAAAACAATATAAGCTAAACAAGTTTCAGAAGTACTCACGAACTCAAAAGACTGAAATCCCATTACAAGGCTTCAACAACTCAATACAAAAGAGCAAGTAGTTCGCAATCCAAAAAGAATAATTATACAAAACAATCTGAACCAGAGATAATGTATCCTTCCATACAAAATTTAGTAGACTAGGGTATTCAACTCATCTTTCCAATAAAACCCAAAAATCAATTAAGAAGATCTGAAGAGAGTAAGAAAACCCAATAAACGTTTAAGTCAAGTAATGACCCAATCTTACCACCAACGTGACTGAAAATAAAATCACAACAAAGACTCCCAAGTTCCATTTAAAAGATTGTGAACAAGGAAGGTATTTGTTTCAAACATTGATCACAAGAAGGAGAATGCATACTGCATTTCCATAAACCTCAAAACTGTTAATGACTGTTCCAAAAAACTCTATATCAAACCAAACCCACAACAAGATACAAGTTCCTAGTCTAATAATCCTTCAAACAAAATAGTCAAGCTTTCAACAAGATGCAGGTTTTCTCAGAGCAAAGGAGAGAAGTTTATCCTCCATATTCACATGCCTTTACAAGTTAAAAGAAGGTGGTACAATCTAAAAAAACAAAAGTACCACAACCATTCCAACTCAAGAAGCTACAAGGAGAAGATCTCAAAAAAGATTACCAAATCAACTCAAACCAAAATTAATCTCTCAATCCTTTCGAGTAGACAGTCCATAAATGAGTTCAAAGCATTTCAAATCCTTGAATACGAGTAAAACTCAAGCTCAGAATACAAGTACAGAACCAAACACATTGACTTGACTACAAGTTCAGAACATGCAAGTATTGAATACGAGTACAGTGTCAAACACGAAGCTTCAAAAACAAAAGTTCAGAACTACACAAGGCTCCAATACAGGCTTAGAACAAACACAAAGCTCCAATACAAGCTCATAACAAAACATGAAGCCCCAATACAAGTTCAAATGAAACACAAGGCTCCAATAAAGGTTCAAAACAAACACAAAGCAACGAATGCTAGTTCAGAACAACACCAGCCTCGAATACAAGTTTCAAAATGAAATACAAAGCTTCGAATACAAGTTTCATGTCCATGTCACCACTAAACTTGCACAGAGAAAGTTTCCAAAAGCTAACATTACTTTGCAATGGATTTACATCCCAAAAACCACAGAGATTCATAAAATCATGAAAGTAATTAACCAGACAAATCATGCAAACATATATCTCATGAGAGCAGAATTGTTTTAATGAATCACTTAGAAGAAAGCAAGAAATCTTAATGGATAGAGCCTATCATGCCTGATAGTGCCTCTGCCAATTCGAAGGAGACTTCCAGCTGAGCTTCCCACTCTTTTTCTTCTCCACGAAAGATCAAAAACCAAACAAATTTTCTTCCAATGCCTCATATACATTCCTTTGATCGAAAATAGACCAGAGAAACCAAAAATAGCCACAAAGTAGAAGTCAAACTGCTGGTTCAAAGAACCAGATAGCTCCATGCAGAGAAAAATTCATGAGACATGCAAGACCAAACAACCTCCCACAAATCTACCTCCCTTGTTTCCAAGATGGTTTACACACAAAAACTGAGGTCCATTAATGCCATTACTCCCAAATCTCCCACTTATCTCTCCTTGCCACCACCTCCCAAAACTGGTGAATGCCATTTCTAATTTAACATGCATTTCCATCTTTAGTGAAGCCTCCATGTATGTCTCCACTAAAGTTAACTAGCCTTTTCCAAAATTGGTTGTACCTCCATACATTTAACCCAATCAAATCAATTAAATGCCATTAGAACTGTCACCATAGTGCCATGCGACCCTTAGGTTCCCTTTTTAATAGTTTAGGATAGATTTCCCAAAACTTAGGTTAGTCTAACAATAATTACCTTAGGTCTTAAAACATTTCCATAGGTAATTTCCACCTTAGGTTAGATAAAATTCACAACCATTAGTATTAGGCATTAGGTTAAAATAGCCTAGCATTACTTTAGTAATCTCTCCCTTATTCATTTGGCACAAGAGCTTAGGTTAGGACGCCATCCCAACAAAATAGAATAAGAAGCTTAGGTTAGAATGAAACCCAAATAAGTAGACATAGCTAGGAAGTAGGTGCTCTTACCTAGTTTAGGATACCGTTAGGATAATCCTTTAGTTTTAGGATTCTGATCCCCTTCATAGTCATGAAGCAGACTATATTTCATTTACACCATTAATGTCCTGCAGAGATCAATCCTAAAGACCCAAGCACAAACATACAACCAAATGAAGGTACGTTCATACAAGACCATAGAATTTGTAAAATACAAAAGTTCAGTCTGCTATGTCTCTCAAACTAATGAATGTATATTTATCATTCAGTCTAGTAAGGAGATTTTAAAACATTCCTTGGATCACTGAAATTGATCCAAGGATGAGTCAGTTAAAAGAGATAAGTTTGCAACTCTCAAAATCAGATTGCAGCTTATCAATAAGAAGTGAAAATGGATTCTTGCAAGCCATATCATTTCCTTCCAAGAGTAGAAATGATGTATCCATAACAAGCATGATTTTCAACAATCAAGGGGACACACCTCATTCAAGAAAATCACATGCCAACGCTGTAATGCAAAGAGAAATAGTCTGACAACCCTGATTGAATCCTTAGATAAAGAATTTATCTTCTAAAGGATTATGGGTGTTAATTCCCACCTCAAGGATATAACTGATTGCAATAACAAAATGTCTAATCAAGACTTCACATTTCTTCATGCTATCTGGTCTACTTTTGGTTTAGAGTAGGATGTGGATTACTACATGGGTTATAAATCATCCTCCTATTACTACTACTATTGCATCATCTAGTTATTCTCCACTCCCATATGTTAATAGTCCTACATGGTCTCCATCTCCTCCACATCGCAAACAAGTTCATTCTACTCCATTACATAAAACTCCTCCATCTCCTACTCCGTGTCAGGCTATACCTTAGAATTCCAAAACATTTTTGTGAGGACCATTACATTTTTTGCATCACTCTATACCTCATGATGTACTATGTGCATTTATTGATAAACGTTTGATCTTATTACCTTCTAATAAAAATCATCCACCACATCACTTGCAATGCCAACATGATAGAACTTAGTGAAACTATAACTGTATCAATGGCCATATCGAAAATGATTGTTATGCCCTTCATGATTGCTTGCAATAATTAGAAGATAAGGGGGTCATTTACTTTGGTTCTCACTCCTGTGAGTGGTCTATCTCTCCACTCCCTCGTAGGCATGATGTTACTCTGGTCAAGTCATCTCCTTCATCTAGTTCTAAGGTTATTGTTCATCTGTCAACATAGGTTTTTACTCATGTGCACCCTCCATCTCATGCATCCATCGGTGAACCATCTCATCTACCAAGTCATGCTACTGTTACATATTGTATTCCACAACCATCATCATTCGCGCTTCTTACTTCTGCTCCACCCATCATTAGAACTGCTCCACATGACATTTAGTTAGGCTCATACACTCATGTTGCTTTCATTCCACATCCTTCCACCACTTCACGTCAGATTGGTCTTTGGTAGTTATTTATATCACCTTACCCCCAAATGATGCACTCATGTTCTTACGCTTCTAACACGACCATTGAGGGATCTGTTACAATAAGAACCTCTCTTCATGTGCTTTCTTTATTCATCTAGTGCACATTATCAAATCATTTCCTGATGATGCACTCTTGCTTTACGGTTCATTATTTACTGGTGAGGGGTCTTATATAAATGAACCTCATCATATATATATTGGGGGGCATCAATATTCCACCCTCTCAATTTTCATCATACTAAAATGCAATCACATCATACTTTTACACATCATTAATAATTCACCAAAATTGATTTTCGCAATCATATTACATACATTATTTATCATCATATATGATATATCATCATCACATTACTCAAATATGCATCACAAATCAATTCGTCAAATACAAACAATACTCAAACACACCAAACATCATATAAAAGAAACAACAATCAAATAAATCATACATCATCATCACATTAATATACATCAAATACAATATGCCAATGAATCCATCTATATATATATATATATATATATATATATATATATATATATATATATATATATATATATCATTTACAATCATAGTTACAAAACATCTCATCACTACGGGGAATGTCACCTGCATCAATACATCAATACATATCATATCTTATCATCACTTTCACTATCGGCAGCTGAAATATCTCTAGAACTAGAAGCCTCGCTGCTAAATATGTATCACTGATTGTGACCTCTATATCTATCTACCTTCGTACGTAGTAGTGTCACCTATGTCAAATTATGTACAAAGAGACTCTGTAACTCGAAAAAATGCGCAAATACATCTTGTGCTAAAGGACTTCCACATGCCACCTCTCTAGCTCATCGTGTCTCCTCAAGAACCTCATCCCTATTGCTTAGTAACATGACACACGTCGCTACTGCTATCACAACTGGCTCGAACAAATGGGCATTCTCACCCACAACATCATCTACACGCTCTAACATGCCTCCAAACATGAGTATATTGTTGGGAACATTACACATCAATGTGTGGATAGATGTGTCCACAATCAATGACCAATACACATTACCTGCAACCATAATAACAACACATTAGACTAAAATTACCATTACACAATGAAGTAACAAATCATACAACATAACTATGCAAATACTCACGTTCTGTTATCACCACCACTACACCACCGAGGGTAGGTTATTTCCCCTATACTCCTCATGGTGGTTCTCCCACCACTTATGAAAATAATGGAAACAAATATAACCATCGATGTGATGTCCACCATGCATGATATGCCTTGGTGTACCCCACGTCATCCACATCTAGTAGCTCTATCATCGCATCAACCTCGTCTGGCCTAGGAGATGCTAGATACTCTCATGTTGGCCCTGGTATTATTCCAATCCTCCTTAGTGCCCTAATATCTGTCAACCATATATGGTTCTAGGGGTACATCTTGGGCCATGCTAAAATGTTGTCATACCCGCTCAACCTGAAATAACTCAACCACCCCTAGAAAATTATCCTCTAACAACATCACCTTTCGTATGCATCGTAGCTCCACTACATCATCTGGACATCATCCATAGTTTTGGTATGGTCTCCATATCATGACATTTGGCCCCATCTGATCTATCATCACTCTGTAGTTTCATGTATCCATCCTTCTCCCACACACACCTACCCATCTCCCAACAAATATGTCTGGCCTCATCCAATCCTCGCGAGGTCCACCAAATAGCCTCAATACTGTAATATGCTCCTAGGCCCATACATACAACAACATCGTAGCTCCAATACCACCACCATGCTCCTCCTTTATAAACCTGTATAGATCCCTATACAGGTGGGCCAACACATATCGTGCCTAAGCATACCTAGTGTTATCCTCCTCTATCTAGCAACATATATCATGTATCTTATATAAGATGACTACACCACCACCCTCTACTGTAATCTATGATGATATCACCATGGAAATAAAATTCTGAAATCACAGAATCCCTAATCTCATAATAGCATCTAGGCTAATATGGGCCTCGGTAGGAACTTGAGTCCACACAAAATACCTCCTAAGGGCCCTTATCTATTTCTATATATCATGTGCCGACATAACCTTTACCCTCTTTCCAACAATATGTAATCACAGTATGCGATACACATCATCTAGTGTGACTGTCATCTCCCCTGTAGGCAACCAAAACGTACACATATCCGCACACCTCCTCTCACATAAATTTGTAAGCATATGCATATTATGGGGCACATACCCTATCCTTGCTATATGCCATAGGCCATCACGGTCTAGATCATCCCACTCATCGTCTGACAACCCCAATATGAGAAATTTACTCAAATGATGGCCATCACGAAACTCTCTCAAATGGATATACCTCAACACACCAAAAAAAAATAACCAACACAACACTAGAACATCATATAAATACAAACATAATCATCTACAATAGTCAACACACATCAAATTTCAAATTTACATCACTCTACATGCAACTCACACTCTCTAGATATGAGCACCCAAAAGTAGGACTAGGGCACCTAGGAGCAAGACACCAGCACCCATTTATAGGTGCTCCTATCCCGAAGGTCATCAACGCCTTCACCTCTCTTGTCTAGGTTCAAAATGGAAATAAATTCACAAACAAAAATTTCATAAAATTTCATAAAAAAGGACTAATAATAACACAATTTTTGACAAAATTCACACTTACTAGCTTCGTTGTCATACACAACACCACAACCATCACCACCACGTTGAATCAAATCGCTCACAATGCTCTAACTTGCGGCATCCTCACACACCTAGAGCTCACTATCACACTTGCAGAAAAGAAAAATGAGTTGCTTATTCACTTTTCATGTTATTAGTTATAGTAACTTTTCCTTACTCACCTTACCATGGTAATTCTTTACATTCATTTTCCCAACTATTACACATCACATGATTTCGCTCATATCTTAAGAATTTTTACTCCAATTTCTATCTCGTTTGCGGCATTATTTTAAGAATTCCATATACTATTGTATCGTACACATTACACACAATATTTCTCCTTGAAATCATTTTCTACTCATTATAAACCCACTTTTTCTATATCTCTCATACATTGTCCACATCATTATGTAATTAATTTCTGGTCAACATTCATTCTAATTACCACTTCCCTTTTCAATGAAAGGGGGGGAATAAATTTGGGGTCATCCTATAAATATCCTTACAACATTACATGATTATTTTAAATTTATAATTCGCCATTATTGAAAATTTTATCATACATCTGTTATCCATGTTTACCCCCCGGCTAAAAATGGACAACATGGAAGAATTAAACCCAAGCACTGGACAATGACTTTGGGAAGGATTTGAGGTTTACAAGCATAACTTCAGGTTATGGGAGAGTTTGCATTGTTTTGAGAAGGTGTGGAATTATTCAAAACCTTTTTTTCTCTTCTAGGTTTGAAAGGCTCAGAATTTGCCTAAGGAAAGAAAGCAGGATTCAGTGAGCCCAAATCTAGAAAAAGACACATAAAAATCCCTAAGATTGTTCAACCAGCTCCATTAGTCCTTTGATATAGGAAAATTTGAGAAAAATCCAAAATCAGGAAAATATTTGGGGTTAGGGGTCAAAGATTGGGTTTGAGCCAAAACAACTCATTGAGCAGCTCGACGAGCTACTCAGCGAGATGGTTGAATGATTTCAGTAGGGTAGGGGTTTGAGAAGCTCACCGAGCCACTCAGAAAGCCAGAATGAGGAATAATAAAATGGCACGCGTGAACTATAGGATTGGTGTGGTTGGATGTTGGAGAAAACTACTAGGGTGAGCACTAAGAAACTTCTTGAGTTGCTTGGTGAGGCACATACATCAGACTTGAGGTCAGCTCAGAGTTGATTTCATCGAGGTGAGCTTGTAGTTGTGTCGGTGAGCCATGAGTGAGATGGGGTTAGCTTAGAGAAAAGTGAAAGGGTGAGGAACTCGTAGTCAAGTCGGTACAAGGAACTTATACAAGATCCTGGAAAGTCAAGGTGGTGATGTAGGAGAGTGTGCTCAGAGTGAGCTTGGGACCAAATCACTAAGGAGCTCGGGAGGTTGGCTCAGAAGATTTAAGACACGTGACTTGGGGTAAACACAACCCGGGGTGTGAAGTCCAGTGTAGGAGATGTGAGCTAGGGTGAGGACTCAATGAGGTGTTCATCGAGGAAAACATGGGAACAACAAGATAACTCACTAGGTGAGCTAGGATGTGAGCTCAAGGATGCACCAAGGATTTTTACAGTCTCGATGATAACAGATTTAGAGTTGGGGAGGTGAGTAACATGTAAATGAGGGTGAGAAACTAGAAACCTGATGGGGTGAGCCATCCAATATGTGGTTTGGACGTCAATGGGGTGTGTGCATCAGAGTTTAGGGGGGAAATTACATTCAGGATTGGTGAGGTGTGATGTCCAATGAGTTCGGATCCTAAATTCTGAAATGCATAGCTCACCTTAGAGATTGGAGTCATAATTGGGGGTTGGTCATCGTGGAACGCAGAGATGTGACAAGGTTGAAATCAATGCGTCAGACTTCAAAGTCCTATAGAGCAATGGATTCAACGTGAAAGTCAGATTGAGGCACTCAATGGGGTGTGGGGACTCACCATTCAATGTAAGGTAATGCATTTTAGGCTCGGTGATGTATACATGGGGCACCCAGGTCATGAAGCAAGGTACGGGAAAAATATCCCGCATAGTCAATAACAGAGTCTACTGAGCTATACTAAGGAGAAATGTCTAGAAACCAAAGACATAGCTTGCCCATCCATTTGGTAACTCAACGAGCTACTTGTCAAAATAATGTAAAGGGGGGTTGATTTGATAAATGGATAGCCTACACTTAAATGACTGTAACTTCTTCTCAGGTCATCAAATTTTGGAAAAATTATAGTTGACGAAATCATGAGAAGAATAAATACATAATGGGATCACTAGAAATGAGATTTGCAGAAATTCAGAGGCTAAAATTTGCAAAGATTCTCCCATTCATGAACAGTTCCAGGGTAGGTGGAGAAGCCATTAATCAGGTATGGGCACCCATTTTCCTCACACAGGGAAAAGTACAGAAGACATGGGCATCATCAAAGGCCCCCATACTATGATGTAATCCATCATGGTGCCCTATAACTCATATAAGTCCTAAATTATCTCTCTCATGCTCAATTTTTTCTATAAATTATAATCAGAGTCATTTTTCAAGGGGTTAGACATATTGTAGCTCATGCTCCCTATTTTTCTTAGTTGGTCTATTGTGAATTTGGGGCTTAAAGCCTTCCTTCTGAACATTATAATGGAAATTATTTCCTCTTCTTTCTATAATGATGTACTCTACATATGTTTGGAGAAATTAAATTTATGTTTTTGTTTAATTTTCCATCCTTGCATTATTTTTGTTTCTTTCCTTTGCCTCCCTTCAGGTTGGCAGGTTTAGTGCATACTCTTGTTTCCATTGCAAGGTTCAGTTGATGTTGTGTGTATTGGAATCGTTCATTGCATGTAATTAGGTCTATGGTACATATCCTCCCTCTCCATGCTCATATTTCTCCATTTTTCGGCAGGAAATTGTCTAACAACCCCTTCTCTTAGTGCTATCACCCCATAGTGTTGGATTTATTTTACGCAATCTCTCTCCTTGTCTCCTTGGGAGTGTTAGAATATTTTTAGTTGGTTTTTTTATTACATTAAGAGTAGTGTAGTATTAGTTTTAGGAAGAGTAATTCGACCTTCTCTGGAGGTCCATCTCAAGCCCGCAAGTCCCACAACCTAAGATATGGTACCCATGTTACCCAATCATACCAATTGCCTCACACACACATGACAACAAATCAAAGGGTGCTGTGATTTGGTGATAACAATTTTGGCACGCCTAGTGGTACCAAATTCATGTCAGATCATTAAAAAAAATTTGGTGTGCTCTTATTGAAATTGACATCCCTTGGAGGCACTTCCAAGAAATTCAGAAATTCAAGGTTGCTTTAAATTTTGGATTTCAGAGATTTCAAATTTCAGATTTTGGAGATTGTACTACATTTTGTATTTAAGATTTCAAAGGTTGTATTACATGCCCCAACTTATGAAATGTATTTTTCGGGGGTTTCGATTGTGAAAAATAGGTCTTATGTTCAAAAAAGAGTAGACCAAAGGTCATAGGTTGCAAAGGTGGTCTTAAGTTCTGATTTGGGCATTTCAGACTTTCAGGGTTATATTACATTTCAGATTTTTGATTTTAGATATTGTACTACATTTTGAATTTTGGATTTTAGAGGTTTTTGTGCATGAGACAAGTTTCAAATTTCAAATTCTAGAGGATAATAGCTACAAATCAGGATCCAAACCCCAAAATCAGTTTTGGACCCTTTAAAGGTTGCATTTCTATTTTTCCAAGAGGTGATGTGTTCTTGATAAGATCCCAGTCTTTCAAAGTAACTTTTAAACAAATCTAGCAACTCCATTGAACCAAAAAAACCCATTATTTGAGTTGCATATCATTTCTTCCACTCATTTCCATCCATTTTTTCTTCCCATATCTTCCATTTTTCTTCATACTCATGAACTTGTGCAATCATGGTTTCATTTCCATCTTGGAATTCATACTTGTGGAAGCAAGACCAATTAAATCCACCTCCAGTTTATTTCAAGACACCTTTAGATTAATGTTATTATCAAATTCAGAACCAGTATGCCTATCCCTATGAGAAATGTTAAAATCATTTTGGGTATGGATCTTGTCAAGAATGAGGGTATGCAGGTGATGATGAAAATCTTATGGAGAACACTAATTTGTAGGAGAAATTTCAAATAATGGAGGAAAATATGGTGCAAACAAGGGATACATATCAGATGAAAGCATTTAGGATTGGTTTTTAGGTCCCTTGTCTATGGGTTGGCCCTATGCCAAGACATATTATCCCTCAACAGAAGCTTGACTTCATGGTTGAAATGTTGCCCCAACATGCAGGATGGATTGAGGAGATAGAGTCCTACGAACTTGGTGTCAGGAGACCTTATTAATGGGTAAGTCCTACATCATCATCTCATAATCCCTTCCCCATTCCCTTCGCAACACCATCTCATCCTGAGATTCAATTTCCAATCTTCTCACACACTGATCATATGGTGGAATCCACTTCTCCATTTTCTATTCTAAATGAGTTTGCGGGAATTGAATCGGAAAAAAGCACCACAAAGTAGTTGCACTCCAATGGAATTGTAATGGATCCAACGTAATCACAAGGATCGATCAACAATGGAATAACTTACACAATAATAAAAAAGCTTTGTCCTAGAGGAAAGACAATAGAGTGTTTTGGAAAGCTCATAAATTTAAAATGAAGGGATACATATAGGGTGCTGAGTAACCCTAGTGCATGACACACAAGCTAGCCCGAATGACCTATCCCATGTGAGATGACCAACCACATGTGAGTGGAGGACACATAGGATCAATCACACCAACACCCCCCTTCATAGAAGCTAGGTTAGAGGCTATGATGAGTCAGAAAAGAATGAGAAGACACTCCTAAAAAACTAAGAAAGATGTTTCAATGGGGCCTGACAACTAAAGGCCTGATAAGGTGTCCATATACAAACAACATCTTCCTAGAAAGAAGAAGATGACTATATATCCTGAAGAAGATTAGAAGCTACAGAAGACCTCACCCCAAGAAGAGACCATAAGTGAAGAAACTTCACCTCAGTGAAGGGCTTGGTGAATATGTTTGCAGCCTAATCAGCTGTACGAACATACTATATGTTGATGATGCCTTCATGTATCAGCTCCTGTATGAAGTGCATGTGAATCTCAATGTGCTTGGTACACTGATGTTGAAATGGATTTATGTAAATCGAGATAGTTCTCATGTTGTCACAATATATAATGGTAAGCCACCGAAAGTGGATGCCAAACTCTGTCAGGTTACCTTGTAACCAAAAAAATTATGTGGCAGCATTAACTACTCCTCTGTATTATGCCTCTATAGAAGATATTACAATAGAGTTCTTCTTCTTGCTAGACCAACTAATAGGACCCGAACCAAGAGAAAAAATGTAACATGAGGTAGATTTATGATGATCTAAATCATTGGCCCAATCAAAATCTATAAACCCAACCAAGTCAATATCCACCCCTCTAAGATAGTGAATTTTATCAATGTAAGTGCGACAAACATAATGAAGGATCCACTTAGCTGCTTTCCAATGTAACTCATGTGGCTCCTGCATAAATCTAGACATGATCTCGATAACATATGATAGATCCAATCGAGTGTGAGTAAGGTAAATCAAGTTCCCCACCAACTGATGATAAAGGGTACCATCAGTCAAGGGAGTAGAACAATCAGAAACCAACTTAAACCTAGAAAGAAAAGGAGTGGGAGAAGACTTGCAATTGGACATCTAAAATCGAGCAAGAAAATCAAGAGCATACTTAGGTTGCAAAATCACAATTCCTGAATCATATTGTGAAATCTGGATCCCAAGAAAGTAGTGAAGCAATCCTATGTCAGTCATGGAGAACCTGTTGGCCAAGGATATCTTCACAAAATCAATGATATAGGAAGAGCTTCCCATGATCAATAAATCATCAACATACAGAACAAGAATGAGTATGGATTCATCTTGCCGTAGAATGTAAACATTTGGGTGAAAGTGACACCGAGTGAACCCTAATGTAAGTAAAAAGGAGTCCATCTTGGCATACCAAACCTGAGGGTCTTGTTTAAGGCCATAAAGAGACTTCTTTAACTTGCAAACGAGGGAGGGATCATGGACATAACCTAGAGGTTGTTCCATATAGATCTCTTCCTCTTGGTCACCATGAAGGAAAGCACTCTTAACATCCATTTGATGGATTTTCCATCTGTTAGCTGCGGAAATGGAAAGGCTCGGTCAAATGGAAGTCATCTTTGCAACAAGAGAAAAGGTTTTAGTGTAATCAACCCTAGTTATCTAGGAGAAAGCCTTAGCTACTAATCACACTTTAAACTTTTTGACATCTCCATCTGCTCCATAATTTGTTCAGAACACCTACTTACACCGAACAATTTTTCTTCCTTTCGGAAGAGGGATGAGATCCCAAGTATCGTTCTTCATGAGAGAGGAATACTCCTCATCCATATCAAAATCCCACTCAGAAATACCAGAAGCCTCCCAAAAAGACTGTGGATCAGAAGCAGAGGTGAAGAAAGAGTGGGGTCCAACAAAATCTAAGTGAGTATATGTCATATCTTAAGTATCTCCAACTAAATCTCTAGCACTTTACAAAGTTTTCCTAGCCCAAAGAGGACCAGGAGGATAAGGTTCAGAGTCAGAAGATTCTTCACTCGAGTGAGAAGGGACATAGTCCTCATCATCACTACTATTAGAATCAAAAGACTCAAAATTCTGAGGGTCGGTAGGATAAAGAGGAGGAACACGCTCAACAACATCGTCATCTAATGAGTCAGAATCTGAATCAGAGAGATGAAGAACCTCAGAGGGTAGAGACGTAGAAGTCGAAGAGGACTCATCAAACTTAACGCTTCTCTCAATATCAAGCAAGGAAGTGGGCATCAAATAAGAAGTAAAGTGGGAAAAGGTATATAACCGTAAACGGTGATCTGCCTTTTCCTCAGCTATTTTAGTGTCATTGTTAAGCTCGCGAATAATCACCGAGTTAGGAAAAAATTCCACTCACATTCCTTCACCAAGATGGGTGATTTGGTAAAGTGATAGGATATTGGTAGAGAGATCAGGAATAGTCAACACTTGGTTAAATGTTCCCCCATCTATCTCTATCTATCCACTATTGGAAACCAACACTTTCGTGTCATTACCCAGCGTGATTTGGGACATACCACAAGGTTCGATGTTGGAAAAATCAACATGCGAAGAAGCCATGTGGTGTGAGGCACCAGAATCTATAATCCACATCAATGAAGGGGTAACTTGAGCTACAAGGGCCTTTCCTTTTTTCTTATCAGATTTATACTCTCTTGCAGTAGAAGACTCATCTTTTGGAGTATTTTGTTTGATAGACGTAGGAACACCTATTTTATTTTTCTCAAGTAAATGAGTAAGGTGATCAATTTACTTTCTCATACATATATGCTCTTTATGACTAGGCTTCTTTCAATAGGAACATGTAAACTTGTCTTTCTTTTCTCTAGGCTTGTAATTCGAAGCGTTCGTGTTAAATTTAGGTTTGGTCTTGGTTTCTTTCTTAGGTAGATCCTTTTTTATCTATCTTATTGTTAGTCTTCTTTCCCTTACTAGTACTTGCTACAAGGGCATGTGACTTGGATGTGAGATACCCCATTTGAATGAGTTTTTCATGTTCCCAAATGAATTGGGACAAAAAAAAGGCAAAGGAGGGCATATTCCAAGCATTTCCCAAGGCAACTTTTGTAGTGTAAAAAGTAGACACAAAGACGGAGTCTTTGGGACCTAACTTAGAAAGAATCGACAAGATCAATTGGGAATATTTCTTCTCTACTTGACATTCCTTTAGCAACAATCTAGTGTGGAAAAACTTTGAGAAGAAGGCTTGTAGGTTTTCAAAGTCACTAGGATTTAATCCTAGTAGTTTGTTTTCCAACTCATGCACTCTCATTTCATCTTTTTGTCCAAACATTTTATCCAACGTTTTCCACTCTTAATTTTGTGTTTCAGACGACTCGATGTGGAAGATAAAGTCAAGAGAAACAAACATGCAAAGAATACCTAAAGCTTTGTCACTACGGTTAAACCACTTAGATTGGTCAAGTTCATTGTCAGGTTCAGTCTCAGTTCCCATGGTGATGCGATATAACCCTTTACTCCTTAATATCATAATTATTTTTTATCTCCATTCGAAAAAGTTGAACGACGTAAGTAATGGAATTGAAAAATCATCCATAGTGAAGAGAGAATGAAGGAATACAGAAAAGAAACACAACCACCCAGAACAATATAGAACCCCCCTACTTTTGGCACTTTATATTTTAGTGGGTTGGATACAATCAGGTGTAAATATGCATCGTGAAATAGTTGGTCACTCACCTTCCAATCAATGTAATAACGTGTAGGAGAGGAGACCACAATTAAGTTTCATAGAACTCAACAAATAGACACCGTAAACAAGTGCAACTAGCAAAAAACAAGGAAATGGGTGAAATCAAGTCCTGTTTGTGAGAAAAAGCATCTAACGTTGCAATAGATAACCCCTTGCTTCAAGAATGTGGCGGATGCGCTCACTAGTCATAATAAATAATAAGGGTAATTATAATGATTTAAAATGGACTCAAGATGAGTCCAGATGATCTCCAGAAGATCAAAAAAATCTCCAGGAAGACATAAGAAGCTCATAATGTCGTTGCACACTTGAGCACATGATTAATTAAAAAATTCAACAATAACGATAAGAAATTACCGTTTAGAAACGTCCAATTTGGCTATTTTTAGAGCTATTAGGACTTTAAAAAATGATAATCAACGTTAAAAAAAGATGATTTTTAATACTTTACTAATAGAAATTAAGATCAAATAAAGTTTGTAATTAATAAAACTAGATTTAATTATAATTAAATCTAATTAAGTATGAAAATAAATAAATTCTAATGATAATTAAGATCTAATTAAAAATTAAATCCTAATTAACAAATTAAGATTAAATTTACCTTAAATGATAGAAAGGTATGATTAAAAAGTTTACCCCACTTTTTAAAAAATTCCACCAAAAAAAAAAAAAAAAACTTACCTTTTTTTTTTAAATACCCACCATTGGAAAAGAGGGCCCAACTCAAAGGTTCATGGAAGACAAGTTGTTGGAGCTCGGGTTGGTGAGGAGTAGGGTGGGAGGATCCCGAGGGTGGGAGCGAGCTTGTGAGTGAGTGGGGAGTAGATGTAGCATGTGGTTAGAGGGAGAGAGCCATTTGTGAGGGATTTGAGGTGCTCGACACGTGGGAAAAGTGGGAGATAGGCTAGAGCGGGCTCAGAAGAAGGCATGCAGGGTCAAGAGACAATGCAACATGGGGAGACTTAACATGTGGGTGCGACAAGACTGTGGTGAGCCATTGAGACGAGACATGGTGTAAATGCGGGTGAGCAAGAGCTGAAGGCACAAGTAGTTTGACGAAGGACGGGGGAATACCAACTCAGTGGGCACGAATGGAGGACCACGTAGGAAGAGAGAAGGCTTGTGGTAGAACCAAAACACCATACAAGGGTTGCAGTATTGGCTAAAATTAAGAGCTCGCCACAATGAAAACATGGAAAAAACACACCCACACAACCAAATCTGTTATAGGTTCAAGGATCTCTCTTAGGGTGAGTTAAAAGAGTTTGAACATGAAGAAAAAACTACAGAGAATTGGTTCAACATGTCCTCACAGCCCACACAACGACAAGTTAAACATGAGCTCAAAGAGGTTGAACACAAGCCAGGAGAGATCGATAGAGAGTTAAAAAACATTCCTTCAAATTTGAACCAGTCACTCCAAACAAAAAATTTATACCTGTATTATGCAAAAGACCATGCAAAAATACAGAAGACCAAAAGAAAATCCAAAAATCTAAAAAAAAATTCACTTGCAGTTCAATAAAAATGATTTAAAAACCAGAAGAGAAATGACCTCTATTTTTAGCTGGTCTACTAAATTTATCCACAACTAGTTAGATTACCTGCATAACCCTTGAAAAACTCAAGGATAAGCCTGCACAAGTACAAAAAATGTACAGAAATGACACAACTTTCCAAGAACATCTTGTAAATACGTTAGCAAAAATTCTAGAATTTAACGATCGAAAAACTTGCACGAGGAATGAAAAATGAAACTGAGAGTAATCACAACTCAAATGATGAATGCATGTTTACCCGATCTTGTAGCTCTGATACCATTAAATATTTTATGAGAATCGAATAGGAAACAATACACCACAAAGTAGTTGCACTCCAACGGAATCATAATGTCTCCAACATAATCACAAGGATCGATAAAAAATGGAAGAACATGCACAAAAGAAACAAAGCTTGCTCATAGAGGAAAGACAACGAAGTGTCTTAACATGCACATAAATTTCAAATGAAGGGATACATATAGCATGCTGATTAACCCTAGTGCATGACACAATAGCTAACCCTATTAACCTAACCCATGTGAGATGACCAACCACATGTGAGTGAAGGACACATAGGATCACTCAATCCAACATATTCTCCCATCCCATCTTGATTTTTCTACCCTTTTCCTTTCTGAGAAACCTTCCATTCCACAAAATAAAGAATTTATAGCTCTCCGGCCACCTCAAACAATAACAAAATTATTGGAATTCCAACCCACCCATCATCTTTTAGTCCCAAATCCGTTTTGAGAAAAGTAACATAAAAAATTAGCAAATGGGAGGAGAAGAATGAGGAGCTTAACAAGGAATAATTGGCAAGAAACATGAAGGAATGGGCTTTCAAGTTCAATATACAGAAAATTCCACTAATGAATAATCTTCCAATGAAGGTTGAGATTAAAGAACAAGAGGTGAAAAATTATTTTTTAGTAGTAGAGTAGGAGCAAGAAGGAAGTGACGATCAACAATCCATTTTCTCATAGTATAGTGTGCATGATGGCACTATCCTTTCACAAGCTGTTAATCCACCACCAACTACATAATCAGTCAAAGAGGAAGAACAATCAACTCCAATTCTAATCGAAAAGGATCACACAGAGGAGAACAAATCAGATTTGGAGACATTAAATGAAGATGCCATCATTGATAAATTTTTGCTTTCATTTCGAGAATTTGGCTGATGAATCCTTAATGGAGGAGGATATCCAAGAAGACCTTTCCATCCCTAGAAACTCTCATGAGTAGCATAGTGAATATTTTTATCTATCAAAATTCATGTTAGATTAGGAAATTAGTCAAGATCAGTTTGGTCTTCAAGGGGAGAAGGAGGAACTCTCAAGTGAAAGCAAACTTCATCAGTTTGTAGTGGGTCATCAATGATTCCATTGGAGACTCCAAGAAATACCAAGGAGTTACATGATGCTGATGAGTTTCTTATTTCCAAAGAATATAAAGGAAACCAATATGACACCACTTTCATACCAACCATCAAAGCAGAAAATCAGTCATCCATAGATGAGCAACAAAGAAACAATCAGCTCACAGATTGTCACATTTTCTCGGAATGTCTACATGAAGAATTCCTTATTAAGGTTAAAAATTAGAGCAACAGGCACACTCAATAGACCAAGCCTTGTCCCATAATATATTTCTATTATTTTGAGGAAAAGGATAATCCACAAATGGTCATGTTCACTTACGAACATGAGGATAAACTTCAGAGCACGAGGGATCAGCTCCAACACCTTTAGGAGTCAAATGAAAATCAATTTGAGGAGGTATTTTTATTATTTGTTGCTGTTACTTTGGATTTTGATATGGAAAACTAATTTTGGGATAGCTTTCCATGGTTATCCATAGCAATGTTCAATGCCAAATAATCCACATCACTACAAATATTGAGAAAGGGAAGCTACTTTTCCTTTGTAGTGTCAGGGCTTGTTTGAGGTGCCCCTAAAATATTGGCTAAGTATACGAAGGCGCGTAGGTGCACAAGGCCTATTTGAAGAAGGGCGTGCAAGGTGAAAGCACACAGGACAGGGTTTTAGGAGGGTTTAGTAGAACCAGTGGTGGCGCACGCACAAGGTAGAGAAAAGGTTTTGGGACTTAGCCATATTTGGCATATTGGGTAGAACATGAGGAAAGCATGACCCAACTATGCATGCAGAGTGGATAAGGTGCCAGCCTGGCAACTTGGAGCCCACGAAAGGAATATACCTTGTGATAGAAGATTCCAGAAGGTCATCATGGAAAATAATGGAGAGCTCGAGTCTGAAGGAGCATGCTCCCATGGAGGACCACTTGGACACTTGGAAACCAATCTACAACTTCAGAAAGGCATGGCGGTGCTTGCTAAGGCTATAAATACAAGCACCCGATAGAAGAAAGAGATATACCTGGGAGAATGGAAAAGAGGTGAAGCTATGCAGAAATAATGTGAGAGTTCTATGGGTTGGGTTTAGAGGATCTGTAGGAGTATGATGTATCAAGGGGATGGGTCTGAATATTTTTCTTTGTACTATGAGGGGCTTAAGTCTAGTTCTGATGCATGACATTGGTCTGCACTATTATATGGATCTGTGATAGCCTCAATGAATGTAATGTGATTACCAAACATATTTAATATGGATATATGTGGTTCCAGTTTTACTTATATCTGTATGGATCAGTTTTATATATATTTCATATGAGTGGGTGTAAACCCCCTGTGCATTTCCTTTCTGTTATGATTCAGATCTATGTTCTGTAATGCTTTTCTTATCTGAATGAATACATTGGTCTAGAATCCCATTCTGAGCTCTAAGATGAATGTATGGTTCATTTCCATTCTCTTCACTTAAGTTTCTATCATAAATAATGCATTCTCACACAACTCACATAAAGGAGGGGCTCGGCACCCGCACATGCCTCGGGTGAGTGCCCAGCACCCGCTGGGTGATAGGCTGATGCGCATGGGATTTCCTTGTTCTTTGAAAGGCATAAAAATGACTACATCTTGGTTCCATTTTCGGGACCTCTTTTTGAAGTTGTTGTGAGAAATGGCATGCATCTTTGTCCTTGTGATGTGTAATGATAGAGCACCTGACTTTAGAAAGTGTTGAAACATGGTTCAAGAGCATGGAGGATGAGTTTTCTCAAAGATTCAACACTGGACCTGAGTTCAATGTGTGTAGATGGGTAGAAGAGAACCTATACCATGAGTTGTATGAGACATTATTTTGCTTGCTTCCCAGTAGAGCTATATGAATGGCTTTCAGCATACGCATCCAGATCAAGCTGGTACTATAGATCACACGTGTGGACCCAAGATGACTATCAGAGGCTACAAGATGTAGATCTGACTTGGATGCATGCTATTGATCACTGGTGGAAGGGAGTGTTGGCCAGTTACACTTTAGAATATGCCATTTTGATGTATTCTTTCCCAGAAGTTGTTGAGTTTGAGTTTCTGAGGGAGCCTAGAGGATCATTTTTGAGTGTTATTCCTCTGGCTATGAAGATCTTGGTCATTACTTTGAGTTTAGAAGCATTCCCCATGGTCGGCTAAGCTACTCTGAGTGTTGGGAGAGGAAGCTAGGGTGGAGGAAGATGGTAGACATTATGGCTGAAAAGGAAAGGGAGGAGAGATGACTCAAGTATAGCAAAGCTCGTGAAAGGGAGATGACTAGACAATGTGAGGTTGCAAGTGTGATGGATCTATGGAGGTAGACATTGTGAGAGGGTGTTGAAGTTCACATGGAGGATGTGGAGCTTGAGCAGTCTATGCTACCCCATCTTGGAAAGCATGGGAGAGAGGCCCCTTCAGCTTCTGATGAGAGTTCATCGCATGGAGAAAGAAGAGCCATCGGTGCACATCTGAACCCACCTGGTGACCAACCCCTGGTGCTTGGTTTTCCAAATCAAGGGAGAAGTATTGATAACCAAGTTGGTATCGGTGGGAGTGACCGATCAGCACCCAGGAGATATAATTTTTTGTTTGGAACATCCATGGCTGCACATACCATTCTGGTGTTTGGAGGAATTTTTGGGCAAAGTGCAAGTACGCAAGGTTTGGGCAACATGTCTGGGAGTGGCATGGGATACACTTCTGGAAGTGGAGAAATCTCGTAGACCATTAGCGTGTAGTTTAGTGGAATGTTGGGGACACTAGGCATGACCACTTCAGGCCCATTTCCAGTTACAGGAGGATCTGGAGGTGGAACTGGTGGATCTGGAGGCACATGACCTGGTGGATCCAGTGGATCTGGTGGAGGAGGAAACACCAGAGGGAACCAAGGATCTAGATCAGGAGGACAGGGGCCTCAGCCACCTCCTCAGGTGTTCTTTGAGATGTCTTTACACTTTCCAGATTACCAAGGTATAGAGGATGCTGCAGAACATGTGCACAAGTGTGAATTACTATGGCATGTGAAGGGGATCACTACCCCAGAGTGGAAGGCAAGTCATTTTACAACAACATTTCAAGGGGTGTGCATAGATGGTATAGGAAGTATGAACCCCATCAGATGGTGGTAGACTACACTGCATTGAAGAATGCCTTCCTAGCAGAGTTCCATATACTTGAGTTTGAGTAGAAGAGCATCAATGCTTTGAAGGAGATCCAACAGGGAATGACAGAGAGTGTGTGGGAGTATGATGCATGGTTTAAAACTCTCCTGTCAAAACTGTCATATGACATTCACCCTTCACAACATGCTCAATGGTTTGTTGGAGGGTTGATCACTCCATTTAGGAGGGCATTGTCACATAAAACATTCACTGACCCGTGCGAGGCTTTAGAGGCTGCCTTATGTTGAAGCAGTTGGGAGCATTGATACTGGTGTGAGCCCTTTTCTGGAGGCTCAAATCACTACAATGGCCAAGCAGTTGGAGAATTTGTCTACAAACTCTACACATGAGACTCGTAGTGGTCTTTGGTGGGTAGATTGTGAAGTAGAGGGGCATGCCAAGGATAGTTGCCCCCAGAAGTCAGTACGTGTCATAGCAGTAGATTGTGAATTTTTTCATGGGGACCATGATGTGAGTAGATGTCCCTTGTTGCAGTGCACAATCCAGAAGAATGTGTCTTGCTACTGCAAGATCTACACCTCTATGACCCATGATACTAAGGATTGTAGGCTTATTGACCAAATCCATGAGGCCATTGATCATGGTGTGTGCCAGACCAGCCTTGCCAGTAGTTCCAAGGAAGATGATCCGTGTTATGAAGGATGTGCAGATGGAGGGGCACATGGGAGAGGTTTTCATGGAGGATTTCATGGTCACAGTAACCATGGAGGAGGGAGAAGTGAGTTCCCATGAGGAACCTACTATAACTGTGGATCTACAGAACATTACAGGTGCGAGTGTCCAGATTTATTGCAGTGCTCATGGTGTGGGAAGAAGCATAAGTATGAGGAGTGCCCTGAGTTGTTTGAGCACATGAGCCAACAGCACTGGAAGGACAAGGGCACTGGGATGGTGAGTATAAAGAAGGCTGACACATAGTGGATGCCTAGAGTGGCATGTGAGTCAGGGTTAGAACCTGTTTTGGTGACAACATGAGCAGAGGCTGTGCGTGCCAAGGAGGTACCAAGGAAAAGGACTCTAGTCTCAAGAGAAGAAGTGGTGCACATGGGAAGTATCCAGACCCTTCCCACCAGAAGGAAGTGTATCAAGAGACAATGGATGTCATTCAGAGTTTGCAGGGAGAAATCTAGTGTCTAAAGGAGCACTCCAGGCAGCAGGAGCAAAGGAGGAATGTTGAGGCTCCACAGAAGGACCTGGATGAGGTCAAGGAAGTGTGTAAAATGTTAAGGCAAGAGAATATTATTCCCTTGCTAGGAGAATGGCTATGGGAGAAGGTACCATGCACCGGAGTAGAGTGTGAAAGGTAGGTGTTGCATGCAAACCTCCCTCCCCATAGCCTTGACTATGACAAAGAGATCACACTGAATGCAGTTGTGGATGGTTGGCTACTGAGTAACATATTGATTGACATGGGAGTAGAGGTCAATGTTCTTACATTAGATGCCTGACATCAAATGGGAAGGCCCACATTACAGCCATCTTCGAATGTGTTGTATATGGAAAACAAAACTAAGGCAATGCCCATTGGAGTATTGAAGGATGCAGTGATCACCATTCAGGGGGCCAAGTTTACTGGAGACTTTGAAGTCTTGGTGCTCGCCGAGGAAGATAATTTTCTAGCATTTCTTGGGTGCCCATGGTGCTATAAGAACAATGTTGACCTGAGGTTCAACAAAGGATATATCATTTTAGAGAACAAGGAAGAATGGGTCATCATCCCTTTGATGGATGGGAAGTTGTCACCTTACACTGAACCTTTGGGAGAAGAGGTCCTTGATAGAATTTATGTGTGCTCCATCAGAGACCTAGAGATAATTCACCCTACAGAAGGAGTTATCCAATTTGAGGATGCTCAGTCTGTGAGTGATACAACAAGCATGGCATGTGAAAATTGGGTGCATGGGACCTATGAGTTAATTGGGTGATAGTTGAGGGGGTCTGTAACAAGAGTGACCAAGGCACGCTCACTCAAGCACCTAGGAGGAAAGAAGTTGCCAAGTTACTCTGGAGGGGCATACCCTAAAATTTTCTTATGGGACATGGAAGCTCAGTGGAAAAATGAGGATGAGAGAAGAGGAATGCTCAGTTATAACCTACTTGGGACTGCAACACACTGGTGGGCTACACATTGGGAGAACCTCCTAGAGTGGCGCGAGGTGAGGATCACATTTTCTGTAAGGTTTTCTAGAAGCAACGCACCCATGGTCATACAAGACTATCATGGTAAAGGAGACCACCTCATTCCATATCCAAGCTTGTGAGAAGGCCTGGATAGGAGGGCAAGAGGCCTTACCACCATCATTATGGGTGCATAAGTTGTATTCCACACTACAAGGTTGTGCGCGTGCGTGGTATATCCACTCAGAAACATGCCACCAGACGGGAAATTGGCAGGAGCTGACAACTGATCTCATCCAAGATTTTGAATATCGGAGCACAAAGCCATCAGTGGATAAGGCATTGCAAGTGATCAAGTGCCTTACGATGGGGGATAGTGCCATGGTAGAAGACAGGCTACTAGATTTTCTAGGTGAGCCTAGTTTAGAGGCACGCTTTGATGAGGATGAGTCAGAGGAGATGCAGTTTGAGTGTGCATGCATAGAGAAGGAAAAAGGAAAGATGGTTTATGTCATAGATGGGAGGAAATGGAGGTTCTAGATGTTAACCACTCTGTAGGTATGTTTAATGTTATAGATAACACTGATGAAAGGATGTGCACCTACCATGAGCCCCTAAAAAATGAAGAAGGTTAACATTGGGTCAGAAGTAGAACCCAAGGAAGCTATCATTGGAGACTATTGGTCAGAGAAGGAGGTCTCAAAGATCATTGATCTGTTACGTGAGTTCCAAGATTTATTCCCTCATGGGTATCATGAACTCAAAGGCATCCACCATTCCTTGGGGGAGATGAGGATAAAATTGAAGGAAGGTGTGTGCCCAATCTGAAAGAGGCCATATCAGATGAACCCAAATTTACACGTACGGGTCAAGGAGGAGATAGAAAAAATGATAGCATCAGGTATCATTGAGGTTGTTGAAGAGTCAGAATGGATAAGCCCAATGGTCATCAACATCAAAAAGGATGGGAGGATAAGGATCTGTGTTGACTACAGAGACCTGAATGTAGTATGTGTCATTGATCCCTTCCCAACCCCATTTACTGAAGAAATCTTAGAGGGAGTGGCCGGGCGTGAAGTCTACTCTTTCACGGATGGGTTCTCAGGGTACCACCAGGTGAGGATTGCAAAGGAAGACCAGAGAAAGACAACTTTCACCACTGAATGGGGAATTTTTTCCTATACGGTCATGCCTTTTGGGTTGAAGAATGTGCCTGTTGTGTTCTCGTGCATTGTAGTACAAGCCTTTCAGGACTTCATCCATAAATTTCTTCAGGTCTATTTGGATGATTGGACTGTGTATGGTCTAGTCAAAGACCATTGTGATAACTTAAGACTAATGTTTGAAAGGTGTCGGTAGTTGAGGATATCCCTCAACATCAAGAAGTGTGTCTTTGCTACCCCATTTGGAACCTTATTGGGGCATATCATATGCAAGGAAGGCTTACTAGTAGATCCTGCCAAGGTTGCAGTCATTGTGGGTTTAGGGGAGCCTACTAGCCAAAGCACCCTGTGTGGATTCCTTGGGCATATGGGTTACTATAGGAAGTTCATCAAGGGATATGCCAAGATCACCATGCCCTTGGAGGAATTTCTTAGACACAAGAGTGCCTTTCATTGGGGAGAGGTGCACAAAGGGCATTTGACACTTTGAAGGATAGGCTTGTCACCGCACCCATACTCCATTTCCCTATTGGGATAAGCCTTTCCATGTTCATGTGGATGCCTCTGGTACAACCATTGGAGTAGTACTGGACACAACCTGGTGAAGGGATTATTGACCATCCCTTGTGTTTTGCAAGCCAGAAGTTAACATCAGCAGAACAAAATTACACCACTACTGAGTGTGAAGCACTATCCATGATCTACGTGCTGCACAAGTTTAGGAAATATCTACTGGCAACACCATTTGTATTCTACATGGACCACATGGCATTAAAATACTTGGTAAACAAGCCCATTCTACAAGGGCACATATGTCGATGGGTCCTGCTATTCCAAGAATTTGAGTTCACAGTGGTTGTCAAGCCAGGAAAGAGTAATTCTGGACCCGATCACTTGTCTAGAATTGACTCAGGAGAGGATGTGCAAAGCATTGAGGATACCATGCCAGATGCACAACTATTTAGGTTGTGGTGCGTGCCCTCAGACTTAGAGGATATTGCGGTGTTTCTCAAAATGGGTGTGGCACCAGAAGGGATGAAAACATTAGAGAGGAAGCAGTTAGCCATACGTGCCGCACCCTATATGCTTGGTTAGTGGTGATTTGTACAAGCTAGGATGTGATGAAGTGTTGCACCGGTGTGTGCTAGAACATGAGCACCTGGCTATTATGGAGGAGGCACATGGAGGAAGTGCAGGTGGACACTATGTAGGGGATGCCACTGTGTGCAAGATATTACAAGTTGGGTTATGGTGGGAGACCCTATATCAAGATTGCAAAGAGTATTGCAAGGCATGTGATCATTGTCAGTGCCTTGGAAAACCAGGGTGGAGGGATGAAATGCCTTTGTGCCCTATTCCAAGTACAAAGCCATTTGAAAAGTGGGCCATAGATTTTGTAGGCCCCATTTCTTGAGCCGTGCGTAGGATGGGATCACGCTATGTAATCACTTGCACAGATTATTTGACAAGATGGGTAGAAGCAGTGCCTACCAAGGATTGTACAGTGGCTACAACAGCCAGGTTTCTATGGGAAAATATTATTACAAGGTATGGATGCCCATTGAGCTTAACTAGTGATAGGGGTACACATTTCCTAAATGAGACCATCAGGATTTTGTTAGCAGAGTTCATGGTGGCTCATCATAAGACTACCCCTTACCATCCACAAGAAAATGGGACTGCCGAGGCATTTAATAAAATACCGAGTCATACCCTGACCAAAATTTGTGACGTTGGTAGACAAGATTGGGATGAAAAAGTATCAGAAGTTCTATGGGCATATAGGAAAACCTACAAGAGGTTGAATAAAGCCACACCATTTCAATTGGTGTTTGGCACGGAGGCTGTCCTACCCATTGAATTCATGTTACCTTCTCTACGTATAGCATGCAGGAGGATTGGCTGATGAACAAGTGCTGGAGGAAAGGATTGAAAAATTGATGAAATTAGATGAGAGACGATCATTGGCCAGGTGGAGTCAAAAGGCTGAAAAGGCTAAACAAAAGGCATGGCATGATCGCCACATCAAAAAAAAACAATTTGAGGTTGGGAAGATGGTATTGTTATATGATTCCAAGTTTCTGTGCCATCCAGAAAGTTGAAAGTCCATTGGTTGGGGCCCTATATCATCTCAGACATCCTTGATTCAGGTGCGTGCCAGTTGAGAGCTGGATGGGATGAGATTTCCAGGCCATTTCAATGGGAGTAGGCTGAAGCCCTACTATAAATAAGTCTTCTTGGTGTTTGTAATAAGGCAACATTGCCAATTAGTTTAGAATTTCCCTTTATGTAATTTATTTTCTTGTGTTTCCCTTTCTCGTCACTTGTTCTGTTGTTTGTTTTGTGCCCTGGGCGCCGATAACCACATTACTTTTTGAAGGTTGTACATGCACAGAGGACCACGCATCTATTTTAGTGTGGGGTGGAGTGATGTGAAGTATAGGCCTGTAATAAAGTTGAACTGGCAGTAGAAGTTGTGGTGAATGGCCTGGTTGATGGATACAAAGCACACAAGGATGAAGGAAGTGCATGGAAGAAGAGGTGGATGAAAAAGGTTGGTGTCAGGATAAGACTTCAGAGAAACCACGTACAGAGGAGGAAGAAGCACAGGAACAACATGAGGTAGGTGAGAGAAAAAATCAGGTGGACAGAAGAAGTGCCTTCGGTGTTGTTGACACATATGTAAGAGTCTTCTGTCAGGATGGATTGTTTGTGTGCCAGAAGGTTGTAGAATTTTTCATGCAAGATTGGGGCATGTAAGTGAAGGCACGTAAGGCTGGCTTGGTGGAAAAATCCACATTTAGTGTTAAGTATGGTGGTAGGTAAAATAACATTTAATGCTGGAAAGAAGAAAAAAATATAAATAAGAAGTCAGGCACTTCATTATTTTACCTTGCATTTATGAAGTGAAAAGAGCTCTCACAAACTAGGGCATCCAAAAGTGATCTGTGTGAAGAAGAATTTAAGAAATCTAAGAGGACGTGACTAGAGTAGATCCACAAACTAGTAGGAAAGGAGTACATGGGCATGGAGGAAGTTGTTGAGAAGCATCGTCTTGTGGAAGAATTGTTCCAGTTAGGGTTTGATGGCTAGGGCATGGTGTTAGGAGGGTTTCTTCACAAGATTGAGTCTTGGGGTTGGATAGAGTGGTAGAGCAGAGCAAGGAGAAGATGTTTGAAGTGTTAACCTAACCAGAAGAATGGCACCAAAGAAAGCAACCATCTCACCTAAAAAGTAGAAGGGCAAGGGAAAGGGGAAGCAAATGACTACCGTCGCAAGCACAAATGAAGAGTGGTACGTGGAGATGCAATACCCAGATGGGGTATTGCTAGGAAAAGAATGGGAGTCTCATTTGTGGAAAATGACTGTGAGTGACTATAATCATCGCACCAGCATGACAGAGAAAGAAATGGCTTTGGAGTTGGTTCACCCAACAAACAAGAGGACACCAGAGGGCATGCCCATATACAATGATGAAGTAAAAGTTAAATTGGAGAAGGTAGGGTTACTACAACTTTATGAATTACCCTACTTTGGAAAACCTGAGTGCCTCTATCAGTGGCTGATGTGTGTGTTCATGAAGACCATTTTTATTTCACGGGGTGCAAGATGTGCATAACTCCCCAGTTGATTTCCAAGTTCACAGGCCTTATCTGTGAGGGGGATAGCATTGATGATGACCTAAGTGACAAGGAGGCCATCAAGGAAATAGTAGACGCGTATGACTACAAGAAAGGATCGTGATACTTTGACATCACAGAGATTCCAGACCCATGATGAGGATGGTTGCGCACTTGGTAACCAAGCTCAATGATCAAGAAAGATGGACTCAAGTGAACAAGGCATGGCTGAATGTATGCCAGAAAATATCGGAGGGGACTATCTACAACTTTTCTGCCTTCATCGTGGATGAAATCATTAGTAGCGTGCAAGAGGGTGAGAAGATACTATTTGGAAATGTCCTCCTCACAATTGTTTTCTCAGAGATCGGAGTGCCTGATGGGCCAAAAAGGTTTGTTTGGGAGTACCCAGAAGAGGATCCCTCACCCACGAAGAGGTTCATGAAATATACTTGTGAGACCATGACAACCACTCACAAGGCATGCTTAGAGAAGTGGTACAAGCACATGAGGGATGCATTTGGGGTAGAATGGAGGATTCCAGAGCAGTTACCTGTGCTCATAAAAGGAGAAGAAGAATTCGCAGTGTATCAACACTTCTGCATTGGAAGATTTAGGTTGATAGATGAAACAATTAGCCCATGGTGCAAACTTCCCTTCTTCACCGCGCAATACTTCCAAGTGGGGGTAAATAGATTCAAAGAGGCCAAGAGACTAAGGTTTGAACTTATTGAGGTGGATCAATACCATAGAGAGCTACGCAGGAAGCTAGTCTACCCCAAGAAGTGTGCATACGTGGAAAATATGTATCCCATGAGATACAGATGATGAAGCCCCTAACATTACCAATCACAGGAAGGACCATGGCAAGGAGTATACCTTCACATAAGGCCAAAATTTGAAAAGGGCACATACTTGGAAAATGATGTATCCATCCCTGAAGACCCCACAGGAAGGAAGAATCCCATGCCAAAGAAGAGGGAAAGAGAAGAGGTGCAAGAGAAAAGCACCAAGTGTTCAGACTACACAATCAGTAAGCGTGTAGGAGGTAAGTGCTAAGCCTAGTACTTACACAGAAAGAAGTCCCCGGTGATGAAAGAAAAGACTCCAGAAGAAGAAGCACCATTGGAGCAAGGAAGAACCCATCACTCAAGGAGAAGTCACCAGAGGAGGAGGAAGAGAAAGCATAGAATCTCCTGTCAGGAAGAAGTAGAAGGTGACAGAGAAGGATGACTCGGAGGATACAGAGAGCTTGGAGGCCTATAGAGGTGAAAGAGATGATGATGATGAACTTGAGGTAGTTCAAGGCCCTCCAGTATTCAAAGTACATGACTCAGAGGAGGAAGGAGAGGAAGAAGAAAATGAGTACATCTTTGTCAAGGAGGAAGAATGACAAGGAAGAGGAGGATGCTCAGGACAAAGGGGTAAGCGAAGAAGTTACAAAAGAACAAAGGACCCCAAGCCTCAAAAAGGAATAGGTAGATGAGGCCACGGAGAAAGAAGTAGAAAAAATCATCAAGGACCTGGTAGAGCAAGAAATGGAATGCAATGTGGACATGGTGATGAAGGAAGCTGAGGAGGAGAGCATAGAAAAAGAATATGGCAGCATGGGAGGAGATCCCAGTTTGGCTATAAGCTTTCCTAAGGCCACGTGCATGGGGAGAAAGAGCACAGAAGCATCACAAGTTCAGGGGATGGGCTACATTGATGATCTGAACAAGGTGTTGTGCACATGCTTTCAAAGCACCATACCAATGGAGAAACTCTTGGCTATGGCATCATTTGATGAGGAAGGTGCATACCCTCGGATGAGGAAAATTATTTCTTGGGAATTTGAGTCCCACATCGATGAGCCAGAGTTTGAAGTAAGCCAAGGGGAAATAATGAAGGTACCAGAGTCAAAAGGAGTCAACCCCTTGGTAAATGCTCAGTGGCTATCAGATGAACAAATCTGCAATGCGCTGAACAAGGTTTCGGTTGAAGTAGAAGCCAGGCTCTTCAGGAGGAATGACAGGGTGAAGTTCCTAGAGGAAGAACTGGAAAAGAAGGAAGAAGAGCTTGAGGAAAGAACCAAGGACTTAAAGTGGGAGGAACTAATCAATGCTCAACTAAGGCATGAGTTAAAAGAAGAGAAGGCAAGGGTGCACGAGGTTTACAAGAAAGTAGAGATGATCACAGATGCCATTGTCTTGAAGCATCCAGATCTGACACCACCAGCGCAGAAGTATGGATCCACCCTGGAGTGCCTAGAGGACTTGACCCACATCCTCACAATGGAAAGGTGACCACTGGCCTTGGAATCTGTAGAAGAGGCATCAACGTGCAAAGAGAAGGAGGACAAGATGAAGGTTGTGGAAATTGTTTCTCAGTACAATAAAGTCCTCGCTGATGTGAAAGCCACCACCCAAGTCACTGAGGCCACCTATGAAAACTGCACTGATAGAGATAGAGTGGTGAGCATTCTGGTCACCACTCATGAAGCAGAGCTCAAGGAGTTCCAAGAGAAGAACAAGGGGAATAGAGTGGAATGTGACAGAATTCTAGCCGAGGTTGAGAAGAAATCAGAGGCTATTGAGACCTTGTGGGGCTCAATCAAGAACCAGCTGAAGGAGTTGTATCCCAGATCACTTGAAGGATGGACGCACTCGAGGATTTGGGAAAACAATTGGAGGGGATCATGGAAACAATGAATACCCAAGGAGAAGGGCTAAGCTTTGAAGAGGTGAGCACCCTAGTCGGTGACCTCTGTCAATAGGCATAAAATGAAGTCAATACCTAGAATAAGTTGGAGGTAGACTTGAAGAAATATTTCCCTCTCCTCTTGCAGAAGTAATCATAGTTTCCCCATTCTTTCATTCTTCCCCAAATTCTTCATTCCTTTATTCTTTCCCCAAACTATTCAAGAACAATCATTCTTTATTCATTGAGAAAATGTTCCCGAGGGTGGAGAACAGGCGTAGTGTGGGGTGATGTTGGGCCCCTAAAATATTGGCTAAGTACAAGAAGGGCGTGGGCATGCAAGGCCTATTTGAAGAAGGGTGCGCAAGGTGAAAGTGTGCAGGACAGGGTTTTAGGAGGGTTTAGTAGAACCAGTGGTGCACGTGCAAGGCAGAGAAAAGGTTTTGGGACTTAGCCATATTTGGCATATCGGGAAGAACATGAGGAAAGCATGACCCGAATGCGCATGCTGAGTGGATAAGGTTCTAGCCTGGCAACTTGGTGCCCACGAAAGGAATATACCTTGTGATAGAAGATTCTAGAAGGTTATCATGGTGAAGAATGGAGAGCTTGAGTCTGAAGGAGCATACTCCCATGGAGGACCACTTGGACACTTAGAAACCTGATCTACAACTTTAGAAAGGCATGGTGGTGCTTGCTGAGGCTATATATACAAGTGCCCGGTAGAAGAAAGAGATATATACTGGAGAGAATGGAAAAGAGGTGAAGCTATGCAGAAATGCTGTGAGAGTTATATGGGTTGGGTTTAGAGGATCTGTAGGAGTATGATGTATCAAGGGGATGGGCCTGTAATTTTTTCTTCTTGTAATATGAAAGGCTTAAGTCCAGTTCTGATGCATGACATTGGTCTGCACTATTATATGGATCTGTGATAGCCTCAATGAATGTAATGTGATTACCAAACATATTTAATATGGATATATGTGGTTCCAGTTTTTACTTATATCTGTATGGATCAGTTTTATATATATTTCATATGAGTGGGTGTAAACCCCTGTGCATTTCCTTTCTGTTATGATTCAGATCTATGTTCTGTAATGCTTTTCTTATCTGAATGAATACATTGGTCTAGAAGCCCGTTCTAAGCTCTAAGATGAATGTATGGTTCATTTCCATTCTCTTCACTTAAGTTTCTGTCATAAATAATGCATTCTCACACAACTCACATAAAGGAGGGTCTCAACACCCACATGTGCCTCGGGTGAGCACCCAGTGCCTGCTGGGTGATAGGTCAGAGTGCATGGGATTTCCTTGTTCTTTGAAAGGCATAAAAGTTTTGAACAGGTTTCAATGATCATCTTTCATCCCATAGATCAGGTTCATAAGAAAGAGAAAATAATTTTTTTAGATCAAAATAATTTTCCACTCATCTTAATTTAAAGATTTTCTTACAAAATTCTGAAAATTTGAGCAAAAGAAACTAGTTCTAGGTTCAATGGCACATTCAAGTGATCTTTGAGGTCAAGTTTTCAAAGTTTTGAATTGATTCAGGCTATCAGTAGTGACTTCACGATATCTTGAATGCCAAATGGATGCATTCAGGATATTGTTCAACCACATTTAGTAGGTAGATATCTATGTGAGCCACCAAATTATTATCCATTTACACCCACGGGTAAAAATGGACAACATGGGAGAATTGGACCCAAGCAACAGACAAGGCCTTTGGGAAGGATATGAGGTTTAAATGCACAATTTCAGGTTACAAGAGAATTTGTAGTGCTCCGGGAAGGTGTGGAATCATTTAAACAAAAATTTCCTCTTCTGGGTCCAAAAGGCTCAAAATTTGCCTAAGGAAAGAAAGCGGGCTCTGACAGGTCCATATCCATTAAAAAATGCATAACTAGCCCTAATATAGTTTACCCAACTCCGTTAGTCCTCTGATATAGGAAAATTTGAGAAAAATCCAAAATCGGGAAAATATTTGGGGTTAGGGGTCAATGATTGGCTTTGAGCCAAAACAACTTACCGAGCATGCTATGATGAGTTACTTAGGCATGTTTATAGCAGGGTAGCAAGCTAGAGCATAACCCATTAAGCTACTCAACAAGCCAGGATGAGTGTTTTTTGAGTAGCTCGAGTGAGCTTGTAGGGAGAAATCAACTCAGATGGAGCTCATAAAGGTCATACAGTCTACGTGGCTCGAGCGCATCGAAAGCTTAGTGAAAATTCATGTGTGCGGGGACAGTAATGATCGAGCGAGCATGGAGGATCAGATTAGAGTTGAGAGTTTTGGGATGAGCTCATAGTCGATTAAGTCAGAGTTGACGTTCAAATTAGAGGATCTCAAGTAGTGAGAGGAGATATCAGCTGATGATGTCATAGGGCACTTAGAAGGTGAGCCAACAGTGACTGCAGTTGGTGATGCAAAATGACAAGCTCAAAGTGAGCTCGGGCCTGGCTCACCAAGTGAGGATCAAGAATTCAGCATCGAAGAATGTGGAGAGCATGTGACTCAAGTTAATAGTCAATCTACATCAAATGTGATCGGCCAGTGTGGTAGACACGAGATAGGTGTTTTGGAATCACACAAGTTAGGAGTTTTCCAAGGCAACTATAAGCACAATTGGATATCTTGGGGGGCTAGTTACAGGCACGAGCAAGCTAGATGTACGAATTGACGCAAGGAGTCTGAAACCATCAGTGATTTGGATTCGGTCAAATCAGGCTTCAGGGTCAAAAATGAGGTGTGATGAATGTCAAACCCTGAAACCTAATGGGTTGGAGATCAGTCGACATTCGATGATTCGACATTCAATGGGGTTGAGTGCAACTGCAGTTGGTGTTTAAGGGGCACATTGCAATGTTTGAATTTTGAAAGGTACGACATTTGATGAGTTTGGAGGTGTGAAGTGCATGATGGAGATTAGTCAGTTTCAGAAGGCTTCGGAATCTAAATTCTGAAAGGATGGCCAAGTGCATAAATGCATAGATTGCGGCGTGGTTGCCGAGGAGCTCAATGCATTGGAAGCTGACAGTCTGAAGAGGTGTCATTATGGAGTTGATGTTAAATATCAGACCGAGGTGTTTAACAAGTATCGGGGACTCACTGTTCAATGCAAGATAATGCATTTTGAGCTTGGTGGTGTATACGTGGGGCATCTAGGTCTAATGTACTCGACGATGCAATACATGGATCTCACCAAGCCAAGTGATCCATTCCACTGCAATCAGTGGGATGAGTCTAAAGCAAGAGGAAAGTAAGGGCATTGTTTACCGAGACATTTCGAAAGACATAAGTGAGATACCCACAGAGAATACAATGCCGAGCTTGCAGGGATGCAATTTGATAAGAGCTCATCCAACCAGCTCAACTGAGCTGGAACTTCTTCCCAAGTCATTAGATTTTGGCAAATTTGACTACTACATCAGCTTCAAAACCCCTTAGCATGCAAGAATTGAGATACATGATGGAGCCTACCAGGGGTACATAAATGGGACTTGGAGAAATTTGAAAATATCAATTTTTAATTAAGAAATGGGGGAAATCAGGAATAATAAAGTCAATGTAGGCATGAGGAGGCCATTTCTGAGGTATGGAAAAGTATGATGCAAACAAGCATAGGGTAATTAGAGAGAGGTACATGGGAAGTGGTCAATGGATCACCTGATATTGCGATGTAATCCATCATGGTGCCCCATAGATTTTAGGTATAATTCTCTCATCCTCCTCTCATGCTCAGATTTATTCTTCATAAATTGTAATGGGAGGCATTATTAGAAAAAGTTAGACATTTTTGGCTCATTGCTCCCTCTTCTTCCTTAGCTGGACTGTTGTGAATTTGGGGCTTCAAGCCTTCCTTCTGAACATTGTAATGGCAATTATTGCCTCTTCTTGCTGTAGTGTTGTATTTTCCATATGTTTTGACTAGTAAAATGGATGTTTGTGGTTAATTGTCTATCCTTACATTATTTTTATTTCTTTCCTTTTCCCCTCTTCATGTTTGTAGGTTTTCTGCACACTCTTGTTTCCATCTTAGGGTTCAGTTGATGTTGTTTTTATTGGAATGGTGCATTAAATGTAATCAATTCTATGGTGAATATCCATCCTCTCCATGCTCAGTTTTCTCCATTTGCAGGATAGAAATTGTCTAACAACCCCTTCCCTTGGTGTTATCACCCCCTAGTGTAGGATTTATTTCATGTAATATTTCTCCGTCTCTTTGGAAGTGTTACAATAGGTTTAGTTGGTTATTTTTATTACATTAGGAGTAATGTAATATTAGGTTTAGGAAGAGGAAGCCGACCTTCTTTGGAGGTCCATTTCAAGCCCGCAAGTCCCACAACTTGAGAGATGGTACCCATTTTACCCAAAAACACAAATTACCTCACACACACATGAAAATAAATTAGAGGGTGTTGTGATTTGGTGATAAAAACACCATACGATATTTCACATCACTTTTTAGAGATCCCCCCTAAAGACCGAATCTTGAGGAAACAATCGTAAAATCTCTCCATGATTAATCAAACACATACACTTCAATCATCAAAATAACTTCAATCAATCAACATCAACATAATGCATTTATCCTCCCTGATGACCTAACTTGGGAGTTACATCATCATTTTCCTAGATGACCTAACTTGGGGAGTTATATCACCACTTTCCTAGATGACCTAACATAGGAATTTATTCTACATTTTGTGACCGCTTCCAAATGACCTAACATGGAAGCCAACACACACACATTTCGGTGACACCCTTGTAGTGGGGGCAATGAGATGCCATTGCCTTCCCTATAATGATCCTATATGGGTTACCACATTTGATCACAAATTTGGATCCAAAATCATCAAAATTTGATCTTTGTCTATTTACAGCAGCTAGCTATTTTACGAATGTAGTTAAAGTTGGAGGGTAAAGCTAAACCTCTCTCCCTACACTATTCCTCTCGTGGTAGGACACCAAAATCCTTAGTTTTTTGTGCACATGAAATTAGGTTTAGAGCTGATAACTCCTTTCCTCATCACATTTCCATCAACAAAAATGAAACATTCAACCATTCAACACCACAATAATCACTCTCACTTAGTGCTCGTCATAACGGTCCCATGTATCTCATTACACTGCATGGATCAACACGCTGATCCATGGTTCACCATGCTATATGTTATCATTTGGTAAGAACTTCTACTACACTCTTTGCGTACTTCAGTGACATGAGATTCTTAGGACTTCTCAGGTATGCATCTCTATCTACTTTATGTTACTGATATTTTTCTCACCAACATAAAGTGGGGGAAAATACAGACACAAAATCACGCACTTACCACTATTATTATACCACTAGGTATGTTGTTTTATATATGGATCTTGCGTAAGAAGAGTATTCATTGATGACCCATTTTGTAGTCCATTTGTTTTCCTTGTTAGTATTTATTTCTGTTTTATCTTGCACACTTATCACTCATACACATAGTTCTGGTCAAGTCTCAGGGATCTTAGGGATCTATGTTTGTCAGTTCTCACTCATTTTTCATCACTTATGTATGGACACTAGTGCCCAAGGAGGGACACTAGCTCCAACTCCTATCCATCCTGGGCGCTGTTGTCTCTTTTTATTTGATCTTGTTTTTGACATTTGAGGTTGGTATTTTCATTTTTCCCTCTCATCTCCTGAGGTACTAGTTGACATGTCTAGTCATTAGTGTTGAAATTGGAATAAGATATCCCTATATAAACATAACATACATACCATTATATGTGCAGACTATTCTTATCAAGGGTTAAATACCTACATAGAGAAAGAGACTATATTTGGGCCATTACTTTGTATACACATTGCATAGGAAGGGGAGTCTATTCTATTCCATCCACACATTTACATTTTTATCTAGCTATTACACACTATCTTGGTGTCATTGGCGCGAGGGAGACCTAAGATCACTGATGCACACACAAGCATAAAAAACTAAATGGAATATGAGATGTATTAAAATGCTTAGCTGTAAGTCCACCATTGTGGTGGTTGAGGATAGTTTGACCCCTCATTTTACATCTTTTGTTTTTAGGATTTGATGTTTATTTGATAGTTTTGTAGGTTCTTTCTTCATTGTAGGTTTAAAGGTACCTCAGTGATCCAAGTATGAAATACATGTGACTAAAGGGGAACAAGTGTAAATCCCTAGCAACCATATCAAAACCAGGTTCTGACCTTTTCTGTAGACCCAAGTGCCCAGGATTAGGACCAGGATGACCCACATGCCCGCCTCCCTCTCTATATTCCCCAATGTAGCCAGTTCCACATCTGCTGCATTTTTCTGGGGTTCGTTGCAATGATATGTTCTCTTGTTTCATTACACTACTCAGTTCAAGGTCACTGCAAGGTAAGAAAATATCAAGGTAAGTGATTTATCAGTCATATTAATTAAATAAAATAAATTGTTTAACATTCATATTTCAGTGTATTTAATTTATAACAACTTTGTACATTTTAGATTCATATACTAAAACCAAATTTTATTTAATTAGAAACTATTAAATGTTTTGCTAACATGGGGTTATCCCTCAAGTTGTGGGACTTGCGAACTTGAGATAACCATCCAGAGAAGGATGACTTCCTCTTCCTAATCTAATGCTAAACTACTCCTAGAAAGGAAAATGTAGCTAACTAATCCTAAACTAACCATGCCAAGGGACCAGGGAGAGAGAGAGAGGGTTAGAAAGATGCATGGAAGGGAAATCCTAAGCTAAAAGGTGGTGATAGCACCAGAAAAGGGGTGAGAGACACTCTAGTGAGGGAGAAAGAGAAAGAAATGAAGAAGGGAGAGGCCAGACATAAGTGACACAGACCCAAAGCTTCATTTACCATCTGTTCTCACATGAAACACAACAAAATGAACTTGCAAGGAGAAATACATGCACAACACAATGCAATAAGTAAAAGAGAGGCAAGGTTGCAGCTAAAATGAGCTAGGACAGACAAATGTGTCACAAAACAAGATTTATTGCAATAAAAGTATGCACAGACCATTATAGTTGCAGAGGAAGGCACAAGAACACATTGCCAAGCCCAAAATGAAGGTTTGACGGCTCACAACTACTTTGGAACAAATTTGACAGAGTTCCATTATAGTTTTTGAATGTCCATCCTTTCAAAATGAAATATTTTTACAATATATAGCTCGAATGAAAGAGAAGGAAGAAAGAGAAGAGGGAAAAGAGAAGGGGCACGACTTTTTGGACTTCAACCACCAAAAATCTACATTAAAATCCTCTGTAAAGCACATGGGCACCTTACAGAGCCATCATTAGTCTATTTCATCCTGCAGAAGCAAATGAAGCCATGCCTCATCAATTCTGGTGGTTGAGCTACCTGATTTGATCATTTGCATGCCCAAAACAGTCCTTTTCTACCTCTAAAAGCCATGTTTTCCATTTTGACCCACCAAAAGCCACCAAAATCAGATTTTGATGATGTCAAATTGAAGGGATCGATGAGAGATTTCCAATGATATAAATTTTGTCTGATTTGGAGCTCGGGATCAAAAGATATGGCCATTTGAAGATTTTCCTATCATGAGGCACATGAAATTGACACGTGACAAGCCTTTGATTGGTTCAGGGATCAGCCTCTACCAATGTGTACTTGCTTTTCCTTTTTCCAAGTGTCTACCTCCCATTGGTTCACAATATCGGGCTTTACTTCCCTATTTTCCATATGTCCTTGTCTTTTACCTTTTCTGGACCACCTTTATGAAAATATGCGCCAATAAAACTATGCCAAGTTCCTTCGGGATGTCAAACTATCATTTTCCTTTGTTAGTATCTATGACACATGGACCAATGAAAAGGATCCACACTCTTTCACATCTCAGACCTTATCAGACCCCTAGAAATGCGAGCCAATAAGAAATGACCACATTTCTTCACAATTTTCCCCTCGACTGACCATTGCAAAATGTGAGCCAATAGGAAGGCTCCACACACTCGCATGTCAGTCCTTTTGATTTCTAGCCTCTGACATCTATGAACCATTAGCCAATGAGGAAGCTCCATGAATTTATGCTTTTTCATATTTGAAGTGTGAGCCAATAGAAATGCTCCACGCACCGCATTTCAGTATTTTTCTTTGACATCCACTGTGAAAAATGTGAGCCAATGAAAAGCTCCACGTTTCCACAGTGTCAGAACCTGTTAAGCTATCTTCTTCATGTTTGGATTAATTGGACTGGGCCTTCACATTTTCAGTTTTGTGAAAGGTGAGCTAATGAAATGGTGCCATGTAGCTCTTTGCATCGTAGTTTCTAAGTCTGGGGGACTTAGAAACTTTTTGGATTTTTAATTTGCCTACCAGCTTGTCAGTTGATTTGGGAAATAAATGAAACTGAGCTTCCCATTTTGTCACATCCTTTTAAGTCCATGGTGAAATTCATGAGTTTCTTTGTTGTGACTTTTGAAAGTTGGCTGTCAAGTCAAGTTGGGCCTGGAATCTAACTGAATGAGCTCCTTTGCCAATGTTTTGAAAACTAAGCTAACCCACATTTTTAAACTTTGTCTTCTACCAAATGCCAACGGCCAGTGCATTTGGGAAGTGTAATTTGACGGTCATTTGACCATCACAAACCTTTAAAAATGGCTAAGTCCATTTTTAAAGCTTGTTAAAGCCAAAATAACCCTGGGGGTAATTTTGGATAACAATTTGGTGACCTCTTGGGGTAATCTTCCTACTAGATTAGATCAGTAGCCTTTATGCATCCATTGGGCATGGAGTCAAGCCCAAAAACTTAAAAATTTATCTGCAACATTTTAAAATTCTTACCCTTGAGCTGTCTGAAGCATGAGCTGAACTTAGCATGGTCTAGAAGCTTGAATTTGATCTATGAGCTCAAAATGAAGCTTTGAAACTACTCCAACTATATGATTTTTCCATTAAACTACTCAAACTGAATATGAAGCTACCTTGGTCATCTCAAAAAAAATTGCTTGAGGAATTTTTGATTTTAAAACATTGACAAATTGTAAAAACATTGACATTTTGACCAAGGAAGAGGCATGCACAAAGATCTCTTGCTGAAAAAGCATTAAATTTGATCTGATTTGGCCAAGCTGAAAAAATTGAACATTAACACTATGTACCATATCATCACAAGTGGAGGCCATGAAAATGCACTTATTCTACTAAAACAAACCTCCTACTACCTAACCAAAACAAGGAAAAGCTAGAACAAAAGCTTCCCTTCTTTACAAAGTGTGGCCATGTAATTAATTTTGCAATGGACATGGCCAAATGTGATAAGAGTGGAAAACTACTTCTTTTCCACCTAACTAGCCAAAGTATCAACATCAAATAAAAAGAATACCTCCTTAAGATGCTCATTATTTGGGTTCTGTAGGCTTTGGTGTTGATCCTTGGTGCTATGAGACTCATCCTCATGCTTAGAAGTAAGCATGACCAGTTGTGGCTTCTCCTTTGGCTCTAATGAAGCCAAGTACCTTATAGGACACAGTCTGATCCTTTGAATGTGCCCACTTTCCTAAAACTCAGCTCCAAGAATGGAGTCTTCCTTTAGACCTTCCTCATGTTCTGAAGTGAGCATGACTTGTTGCTTTGTGATTTCTCCTCCAAGACAGTTGATCCTCTACCTTGGGATGACCTAGTGTGGAAATGATGTCATCCTTTTTCTCTTCCTTCTCCTCACCTAATGATAAAATTGGAATATTTGAATCCTCCAATCTTTTCCCAAGAGGATTGTTTGAAGGAGCATGTTGTTCTTTCATGTTTTCCTTCATGGCAGTAGGATTTTGATGTTGAAGGATGAATGATGAAGCAGAAAAAGTGGTGATTTCCATGGGCTCCTCTCCATCAAAGAACTCCTATAATTTAGACAGATAATCTTCCTCCTCATGGTCGTGTTGTGCCAAGTGCTCTCCTTCCTCCATGATGACCTCTTTTTTAACTTGTTCATCATGGTTCCCCTCATCCTCAATCTGAATTTTGAATTTTGAGGCTAAAAATTCTCTTCATCATCATAATTTGGGGAGGATGAAGTGGGAGGAAGTCTTGAAGCTTCTTGATGTCTTCTCTCATTCAATACCTCTAGGTCTATGTGGTTCTCCTCCATATGCTCCTTCTCAACTGAACTTGGAGCTGCTTGTTCTCCCTATTCCTTGATTGATTGTGCAATGGAGAATATGATCATCAATATTCTCAAGAAAAGTACCATTATGGACACTACATTCAGAACATATAGATTGTTGATCTTCTTCTTGTTCCACTTCTGCTACAAAATCAGTCTCAACCACCACTGGTTCTTCAACTCAACCTCCTCTCCTAAAGGCTTGACCAACAAGGGAATTTTATCAATTCCAAACTTAAGAGCCCATCTTTTCAAATTTTTGTCATTTCTTCTTGTTAGGCTCTTCTTCTTGTTTACTTCCTTGACTGGTTTTCTGATTTTTTTCTTCCCAAAATGAATTTGGGACTGCAAGAGAGGGGTGGGTTGGGTTACAACTCATTTTTCTATTAATTGTTGTGGTAGAGGAGGTATAAATTATTATTTCTTTGAAGGGGATGATTTTTTAAAAGGAAAAAGGGAAGAATAATTGAGGTGATATGGAAGATTAGAGGATGGATAAGGGGACTCAACACTAGGGACAACATATAGTGAGTTTGAATCATGATACTGCTGAAATGATAAAGCTTGGGAAGGAGAAAAAGAAGAACTAGGAGATGGTAGTGTAGGATTACCCATTGACAAGGTTTCCTAACATTTTTCTCATAGATTCTATCTCCTCAGTCCATTTGTGTAAGTTGGGGCAACATTTCAAACTATGAAATGTATTCTACTAAGGGCTATAATGTCTTGGAAAAGGGCCTTCCCATGGACAAGGTGACCCTATAACCAATTTGAATGCTTTCATCTATGAGTTATAGCCCTTGATTGCACCATTTCAGCCTCCATTTTTTGAATCTTTCTCTATCAAATCATTACTCTCCATATAGGATTTTTCCACCATATGCATACCCTCTTCTTGAATTTTGCTCTCATATAACCAAACTGATTGACATTGCTCATATGGGTAAGCATATATGGTTCCTTGAATTGATGATCATAAAACTGATTTGATAGGAGGATTTTGAAGCTCATTAGAGGATGGAGGGAACTATTGCACTGTTGTATGCAAGTGTGAATTCAACTGCAGGAATGAAGCCATGATTGCACAACTTCATAGGATGGAAGAAAATGAAAAGATGTCGAAATAAAGATAGATGGAAGTGGATGGAAGAAAGGTTTACAATTGATCAGAGAAAATGGGTTTTTGATCAGATGGAGTCATCAGATGTGCTTGAAATGTGCCTCCAAAGGCTGAAATCTCACCAAGAACATCAAACTTGATGAAATGAAATGAAGGTGCTCAAAACCTTTAGGATAGGTGTGCCAAAAACTCATGATTTCAGCATTAGGTTATAAATATAAAGAGATCACCTACTTTTCCCACTAGGCGTGCCAAAACTATTATCACAAAAAAATAGCACCCTGGGAAATTTGGCAATGCAGATCTCTACTTTTTGCTAACATGGGACCATCTCTCAAGTTGTGGGACTTGCAAACTTGAGATAACCTCCTAGAGAAGGCTGACTTCCTCTACCTAATCTAATGCTAAACTACTCCTAGAAAGGAAAATGCAGCTAACTAATCCTAAACTAACCATGCCAAGGGACCAGGGAGAGAGAGAGAGAGGGTTAGAAAGATGCATGAAAGGGAAATCCTAAGCTAAAAGGTGGTGATAGCACCAGAAAAGGGGTGAGAGACACTCTAGTGAGGGAGAAAGAGAAAGAAATGGAGAAGGGAGAGGCCAGACATAAGTGACACAGACCCAAAGCTTCATTTACCATCTGTTCTCACATGAAACACAACAAAAATGAACTTGCAAGGAGAAATACATGCACAACACAATGCAATAAGTAAAAGAGAGGAAAGGTTGTAACTAAAATGAGCTAGGATAGACAAATGTGTCACAAAACAAGCTTTATTGCAATAAAAGTATGCACAGACCATTACAGTTGTAGAGGAAGGCACAAGAACACATTACCAAGCCCAAAATGAAGGTTTGACGGCTCACAACTACTTTGGAACAAATTTGATAGAGTTCCATTACAGTTTTTGAATGTCCATCCTTTCAAAATGAAATATTTTACAATATATAGCTCGAATGAAAGAGAAGGAAGAAAGAGAAGAGGGAAAAGAGAAGGGGCACAACTTTTTTGGACTTCAACCACCAACAATCTGCATTAAAATCCTCTGCAAAGCACATGGGCACCTTACAGAGCCATCATTTAGTCTATTTCATCTTGTAGAAGCAAATGAAGCCATGCCTCATCAATTCTGGTGGTTGAGCTACCTGATTTGATCATTTGTGTGCCCAAACAATCCTCTTCTACCTCCAAAATTTGTGTTTTCCATTTTGACCCACCAAAAGCCATGAAAATTATATTTTGATGATGTCAAATTGAAGGGCTCATGAGAACTATCCAATGATATAAATTTTGTCTAATTTGGAGCTCGGGATCAAAAGATATGGCCATTTAAAGATTTAACTATCGGGAGGCACATGAATTTGACATGTGATAGCCTATGATTGGTTCAGGGATCAGAATCTTCCAACATGTACTTGTTTTTTTATTTTTACAAGTTTCTACCTCCCATTGGCTTGCAATATCAGGATTTACTTCCCCGTCTGTCATTTGTCCTTGTCTTTTACCTTTTTCAGAGTGCCTTTATGGAAATACGGGCCAATTAAACTCTACCACGTTCCTTCAGGATGTTAGATTGTCCTTTTCCTTTGTCAGTATCTGTGACATGTGGACCAATGAAAATGCTCCAATCTCTTTCACATTTTAGACCTTGTCAGACCCCTAGAAATGTTAGACAATAAGAAACTACCACATTTCTTCGCAATTTTCCCCTCGACTGACCATTGCGAAGTGTGAGCCAATAGACAAGATTCATGCACTTTGCATGTCCATCATTTTTATCTCAAGCCTATGACATCCAAAAAATATTAGCCAATGAGGAAGCTCCACACCTTAATGTGTTATCAGAATTTTGATAGCCTTACCTGACTGTTGAGTTGTGGAGCTCAATTACTTCAGTTTAGCATGTAATGGAAACTTGCTGGAAAATACAGTAACCATCATTGGTTAAGGGGAACCATCGGTAGGTTACCCAGGACCGGCATCAATCAGGAAGAACTGGCATCAATTCAAGGAAGGAACCAACAGTGGTTAGGAATAACCAGTGTCGGTTACCTGTGAGGATGTTTTAATTAACTCTCGAGAATTAGATCTATTTTTAGCATTAAAGTATATCTATTGATTCTAATTGCATGGATAAGTTCCCTAAGTCTATAAATGACTATATAAGCATAAAGCTAGGGTTTAGAAATAAGAGATTAACAAGAATTAGATAGAACTTGAAAAAGGTTGGTGAGTGAGAGAATTCTTGGTGATGAAGTAAAATCTTGAGTGAAAGAAAGTACTGTACATCTGAGAGGTGTGGAAGATTGTAAATCTTCATTGTATATCTTGTCAAAGCTTTGGATAATAGATTGGCTTGTTTCTTGGTAGATGTAGCCCACACTGGGTGAACCACGTTAAATCTGGTGTTGATTTATGTCTCTTTTTTTATATATTTCTTCTAGTAGAATATCCACTACATTTATTTGCATGTATGCTTGGATCTGATATATTTTATTTACAACTGGTGTGCTAACCCTAACAATTGGTATCAGATATTTTTTTGAGGGTTTTGTGTGTTGACATATTTACTCATAGAGGGTTTTCCTGATTGAGTGGGAGTTACAACAATGCAAGAAGAAAATAAATACAAGGTAGAGAAATTTGACGGCCGAAATTATCAAATACAGAAGATGCATATTGAGGATTATCTATATCAAAGAGATTTGTATTTACCATTGGATGAGAAGTCTAGACCTACGAATATGACTGATGAAGAATGGAAGATTCTTGACAGAAAGCATTTGGGATCTATAAGATTGAGCCTAACAGCATCCGTGGCTTCCAATATTACAGAAGTGACTTCTACGGTAGAGTTAATGAAATCTCTTGCTAATTTATATGAAAAACCTAGTGCTTCAAATAAAGTTTATTTGATGAAGAAACTATTTAGTTCTAAGATGCATGAAGGTGGATCTACATCTAGTCATTTGAATGATTTCTGATCTATTGTAAATCAGTTAAAATCGGTTGAAATACCATTTGATGATGAAGTAAAAGCACTTTTATTCTTATGTTCTTTGCCTGATAGTTGGGATAACTTGGTAATGGTTGTTAGTAATACAACATCTGCTAATAATATTTTGAAGTTTGATGATGTGGTTAGTATAATATTGAATGAAGAAATTCACAGGAAGAGTACAGAGGAATCATCATCTGGAAATGCTTTGAATGTAGAAAGCAGGGGCAAGTAGAAGGAGAGATCCAAGAGTAAGAGTAATGGGAAATCAAAGTCAAGGGATAGTAGATCTAAATCTAGAAGTAAGGGAATTATTTTTGGAAATGTGGAAAGAAAGGACATGCAAAGAAAGATTGTTAGTCAAAGGATAAAGAGAACCAATAACAAGACAAAGGTAAAGAAGTAAATCTTGCTACATCAGAGGTAATGCAAGATGCTCTTATTCTTTCTTTAGATAATAGAATTGAATCATGGGTTTTAGATTCAGAAGCTTCTTTCCATGCAACCCCTAATAAGGGTTATTTCAGAAATTATGTTCAGGGAAATTTTGGGCATGTTTATTTGGGTGATGATGAACCTTGTAATATTAATGGTAAAGGGGAAGTTCATCTAAAATTACAGAATGGAAATACATGGGTATTGAAAGATGTGAGGCATGTGCCAAGCCTCAAGAGGAATCTTATTTCTAGAGGGAAACTAGGTGAATCTAGTTGCATGGTTACTTTTACAGGAGACTCTTGGAAAGTCACCAAGGGTGCTTTTGTTGTGGCAAGAGGTAAGAAGGTAGGAACGTTATATTTATCTAACTGTATTACTGATTCCTTTTCTACATTATCTACTTCAGATTCAGATGCATGCATGTGGCATAATCGGTTGGGTCATATGAGTCAAAAAAGGAATGCATATCTTAAAGGCTAAGGGTAAGTTATTATATTTGAAAGATTTAGATCTTGATTTTTGTGAGCATTGTATCTTTGGAAAGCAAAAGAGAGTGAGATTTCTCAAAGTTGGGGCAACTAAGAAGGAGCAAAAATTGGAGCTTGTACACTCAGATGTGTGGGGACCAGCTCAGGTAGCTTCTCATGGAGGATCCCAGTATTATGTTACTTTCATTGATGATGCTACAAGAAAGGTATGGGTTTATTGTATTAAACGTAAATATGATGTTTTTGAGACTTTTAAAAGATGGAAAGCCCTTGTTGAGAATGAATCAAATTCAAATTTAAAGTGCCTTAGATCTGACAATGGTGGTGAATATTGTAGCAAGGATTTCAATGATTATTGTTCAGTGAATGGAATACGTAGAGAAAGGATGGTTCCAAGAACACCACAAGAGAATGGTGTTGCAGAAAATAATGAACAAGAAAATCATGGAAATGTCTAGAAGTATAACGAATACATTCAGGATTTCCCTTATTGCAGTTTTGGGTAGAAGCAGTTGATACAATGGTTTATTTGATTAATCTGTGGTCCTTCAAGTTCACTAGATGGAGGAATACCAGAGGAAGCTTGGACTGGAAAAGAGGTAGATCTTTATTTTCTTAAAGTTTTTGGCTCAGAAGCTTTTTGCATGTTGATAAGGAAAATAAAAAGAAGTTGGATGTAAAATCCAAGAGATGCACTTTCATTGGTTATGGATCTGGTGATTTCAGTTTCATTTTTGGGATTTAGAGAATTCTAAAATTATTAGGAGTTGTGATGTTGAATGGAATGAAAAGAGAATGCATGGATCAAATTTTGGTACCCAAGGATGAACCTGGTTGAGAAGTTTTGTGAATGAAAATGAACTCTCAGATTTAAAAATAATTACCGACAGGGTTACACAGTAACCGGTGTTAGTTACCCCTAACCATCACTGGTCAAATGAACCGGTATTGGTTACAAGAGATCCAAACTGACATTAGTTAGGAGAACAATGTCAGTTGGGTGACCAGTGTCGATCACTATCAATTTGGATAGGAATGTCTAGGAGGCCAGATTGAGCCTTTGGTACCACAAACTCCTGTGAGAAGGTCACAAAGGGTAAGTAAACTTCTAGAAATATTTACACCTCTATTTTATTTATTATTGACTGATAATGGTGAACCAAAGAGCTTTGAAGAAGCAATGTAGGATAAGACTCACGTACAATGGGAGCATGGCATGGATGAGGATATTGACTCCTTGGAACAGAACCAGACATGGGATTTGGTTAAGTTGCCAGTAGGTAATAGATCATTTCAGAACAAGTGGGTTTACATGATCAAGGAATAAGAGGGTGGAAAGAAAAGGTACAAAAAAAGGCTTGTAGTAAAGGGATTTGCATAGAAAGTAGGTATTGACTTTAGTGAAATATTTTCTCCGGTGGTTAAGATGACTTCTATTAATAATGTATTGAGATTTTAGTTGCATTAGAGGATTTTCATTTAGATCAACTAGATGTGAAGATTTCTTTCCTTCATGGTGATTTTAATAAAGAGATTTATATGCAGGGTATGAAGTCAAGGGTAAGGAGAAATTAGTGTGCATGTTGAAAAAGAGCCTATATGGGCTCAAGAAAGCTCCAAGGCAATGGTACATGAGGTTTGATAGTTTTATGCATGAGCATGGTTACTTGAGATGTGAATCTGACCATTGTGTTTATTTCAAGAAGCTTGAAAATGGGAGCTATATTATTTTGTTATTGTATGTGGATGATATGCTTATTACAGGATCTAGTATGCAGGACATTGGTGAGCTTAAGGGAAAGATAGCTCACACATTTTCTATGAAGGATTTAGGAGCTGCAAAACGAATCATTGGCATGCAAATACATAGAGACAGGAATAACAAGAAATTGTATTTGTCTCAGGAGGATTATATCTACAAGGTGTTAGAAAGGTTTCAAGATGCAGAATGCAAAACTTGTTAGTACACCTATGGCTAGACACTTCAAATTGAGAAAAGATCAGTGTCCATCATCACATGAGGAGGTCAAATACATGACACAAGTGTCATATGCTTCAGTAGTTGGAAGTCTCATGTATGTTATGGTTTGTACCAGACCAGACATTGCACAGGCAGTGGGAGTGGTGAGTAGATATATGGCCAATCCAGGTAAAGAGCATTGGAAAGTAGTCCAATGGATACTCAGGTATTTGAAAGGGACATCTAGCATGTAGTTATGCTATGGAGGTTCAGATATTTCATTATGTGGCTATGTTGATTCAGATATGGCTGGAGATATGGATGGCAGAAGGAGCACTACTGGATATATTTTCACAGTAAGTGGAACGAACAGTTAGCTAGATTTCAACATTGTAGAAGGTTTCTTTGTCTAATACAAAGGCAGAGTATGTTGTAGCTACAGAGGCTAGCAAGGAGATGATATGGATGAGTAGGTTCATGGAAGAGTTGGGAAAGGAGCAAGATGATTGTAAATTATTCAGTGACAGTCAGAGTGCAATTCATTTGGAAAAAAATTCAGCATTTCATTCAAGAACGAAACACATTCAGTTGAGGTATCACTTCATACAGGACAGGTATTGGAGGATGGACAAGTTGAATCTGGGAAAGATTCATACAAGATGAGAACCCTACAGATATGCTAACGAAGCCATTAGCAAAGGAGAAGTTCAAGCTATACTCCACTTTTGTTGGTCTTCAAGTTTGAGACTTCAAGAGGAAGAAACAAAGCTAAGGAAGGATCCAAGAATGATGTTGTATATGTATGGTGCAGTAATTAAACTCCAAGTGGGAGATTGTTGAGTTATGGAGCTCAATTACTTCATTTTAGCATGTAATGTGAAACTTGCTGGAAAATACAGTAACTGTCATCAGTTAGGGGAAACCAGCATTGGTCACCAGGACCATCGGTTGGTCAATCAAGGAGGAACCGAAAATGGTTAGGGATAACCGGCATCGGTTACCTGTGTGAGGATGTTTTAATTAACTCTCGGGAATTAGATCTATTTTTAGCATTAAAGTATATCTATTGATTGTAATTGCATGGCTAAGTTCCCTAAGTCTATAAACAACTATATAAGCATAAAATCTAGGGTTTAGAAGTAAGTATTAACAAGAATTAAGAACTTGAAAAAGGTTTGGTGAGAGAGAATTCTTGGTGATGAAGCAAAAGCTTGAGTGAAAGAAAGTATTGTACATCTGAGAGGTGTGGAAGATTGTAAATCTTCATTATATATCTTGTCAAAGCTTTGGATAATAGATTGGCTTGTTTCTTGGTGGACGTAGCCCACACTGGGTGAACCATGTTAAATCTGGTGTTGATTTATGTCTCTTGTTTTGTATATTTATTCTAGTAGAATATCCACTTTTATTTGCATGTATGCTTAGATATGATATATTGTCTATAAAACCGGTGTGCTAACCCCAACACTGACAATAATGAAGTATGAGCCAATAAGAAAGCTCTATAACCAACCTGCTAATGTTTTTAAACTATTCTCCCATGGTTTTTTGGATACCAACAGCTAGTGCATTTGGGAAGTGTAATTTAACGGTCATTTGACCGTCACAGACCTGAAAAATGGATAAGTCCATTTTTTAAAGTTTGTTAAAGCTAAAATAATCCTAGGGGGTAATTTTGGATAACACCTATATCTACTAGCAATTTTCAGACTAATTTATTGTAATATTTAGGTACTCGATTGGCTCATAGTTCATCATATCATCCCTAGTTGGATGAAGAGATTAAGGTGGTAAAAAAATGTTTGGAGGGGTATCTATGATGCTTTACTTCATATAAGTAGTAGAGATGGGTTAAATGGGTACCACTTGTAGAATGGTGGTATAACACTTCATTCCATACTTCATCCAAAATGTCCCCATTCATTACATTATACAGTTAACATCCACCATCACTCACTTCCAACTTAAGAGTCTAGCCTGGAATAAGAGAAGTTGAGGATCACATTTAACAACAATAGGAGGTTCTCTCAAGCCTTAAAGAGAACTTGTTAATGACACAAAACTACATGAAGAAATAGTTGATCAACATCGTACTAAGTGAATATTTTAAGTTAAAGACTTTTTTTTCGTATGAGTGTAGCTATATAAGCAACTATATTTAATCCAATATAAAATTGATACTAATATTTCACCCAAATGCTATGTCCCTTCTCAAGATTTGTACAAAATTGGTAGTGTGGAATATAAATTGGAGTTTCCTCAGTTAGCCAAAATACATCAATTTTTCCAAGTTTCTTTCTTGAAGAAGGTCATTCGGAAGAAGGTGTCTTCTAATTCACTGTTACCTAAGCTTGATGAGGAGGGAAAAATAATATTGGATCCTAAAATAATCCTAAAGAAAAAAAATAAGAAGTTAAGGAAAAGGGTCATCATTGAGTATCTAATAAAATAGAAGATTTTGGAGACTAAAGATGTAACATGGGAAGATGGACTATTCTAGTAACAACATCAAGAGATTTCCAAAATTAGGTACAATGTTTCTTTAAATGGGAGGGGCATGCTCCACTATAATCCCTGCATCATATATCAAGATATGGATAGATGACATGTGGATAATATAATGTATTATCATGTCATATCACATTTATTTATGTTTTCATAAGCTTACTTAGGTCATCCTTAGTTCTTTTCATAACATAATAGGGGTATATGTAGGAGTTAGAGAGTAGTAAATTATCACCGCATTGAGGACTTGAGTATTATTTTATGGTTTGGAGGTTTCCCCTTAAAGTGGTTGAGTCACTCTACTTACATATTGTGATCATTCATATACATTTTTTTGTTGAGGTTACCTAGGGAGAGGGCCCTAGACCTTTGTAGCATCACCAGCCCACACCAACCATGGAATCGTCCAAGGATGAAAATTTAAGCTCTCAGCTAGCCCATGGATTAAAACACATTATTGTGTTACCCTATCACCAGGATATCCAAACCGTTGGTAGTAGGCCACCTTAAGATGGAGCCAAGATTTGAACCTTGGACCTCCCAATTACTAGGAGACCCAAGAACCGTTACACCACTACCCATTGGATTCATTCATATAAATTTTGATTTTATATTGTTGTTGATATTTATATCTAATTAATTTCATTACATTTAATATGTATACACCCGCATACAAATAAAAGTGGTGAATTGTGCATAAATCTAGTTTTTATATGACTAGTTAACTTTATGTATAGGTGCACTGATTATTGGTCAATTTTAGTCTCTTATTAAAATGTATTCCCTAGTTTCACCGCTCTTTGAATTACATTCCATGTATTGTCAACCCTTTTAGTTACAGTTCGTGTCGCTTGTAATTTTATGCATATGTCAGCCACATTTGTACTTGTGGTGGTTTTTCTTTGTCTTATACAACCCTGATTTTTATCCTTATTTTGTTTTGGTCAATCAACCTTTGTTTGTAGCTTGATTTGGGTCCTTAATATTTTTTTTTGGATAACCATTTTCATAGTCCATAAAAAATGTCTCATCTCTACAAAATGACATCTTCCCCTTTCTAGGATCTTTTCCCCCTTTCTTGTTGATTTGTGTGCCTCTTTGGGTCATCGCTTTCCACTCGTTGCATATTGGATTGTACACCATGAATGCCTTTTATTTATTACATGATTTTTAAAAATACATAGATACATTGACTCATTTAAAAAGGGAAGAATGCACTAAGGAGAACAAAATGTTGTAAGAGTGATATTGGATTGTTGATATCAATAGAGAATCTAAATGGCTAATCTGTTTTATATGAATCCTAAGAGTACAAAACTATTATAAATGAAATATGAATGCTACACAAGTTATTTGAGATTTTATAAGTTGTTTCAAAGAAATAGGAAGGATAAGGCTACTTACACTTGTGTATAAGTGCAATGATTTCTAACTTGTATTGAGTGTTCTTTGCAATTTTAAAAAATCATAAGGGAGTTTATAATAATGGAGGAATACACGCATCATACACAAGCCTCGTAAATATGCAAAAAATGTGGAAATGGGTTTGGAATGGGGTAGCCTAGAGTTAGGATGGAGGCACCTAGGGTGCTCTGGTCTAAAGGATATTGGGTTCCATGGTGTGCAAATAGATTGAGCGTAACCTAGTTCTGATATGGTCCCATACTAGGGCTTCACACTTATTCACCTTTTGTCATGTTGGGTCTATGCTCACACATTGGTTTGCCAATGTCACCGTAACCCTTGCAATGAAGAATCACCAACAAAACCCCATGACAAAGGCATACAAGGTTTTATGGAAAAATAAATATCGCAAATGATCAGGGGTTGAATGTAGTTCCTCAACTTCACCTTTGACACATAATTGATACTAATCATGATACTATTGACTATATTATGGACATGATTATGGAGTTTATTATAGTATGATGTTAATATGTTAGATCATGGATTATTGTTGAATTTGATTCAGTTATGATGCATGATGATTATTAGAGACATTTTATATGTTGATGATGATATACTGTTGGACATGGTTATATGATGGATGTTGTTCGGACTTGTAATAATTGGATATTTTGATTAGACCTAGAAAATGAAAATTGATATTAAAATTGATGATGATATAGTTGTTAATGAAATGTTGAGTGATATTGTTGATTGTCATGACTAATTGTTGTGATTCACATATATATTGATGATCTTGAAATTATATTTATATTCATTTGGATGTTCTGATATGGCCATGAGGCCGAAGGAGGTATTTGTGTTTTGTAGGTTAAAATATCACAACAAACATCGGGGGATTGGAGACCAACCACATTGGAATTCTAGATGAATTCAACAAGGTCACCATGGCAACTAGTTTTTGTTGTGTGTGTTTGTAATTTTTTTGTTAGGGATTCCCATGGGGGGAATCACCTTTAAATGTGACCAAGGGATTTTATGTTTTTCTTTTATTTGGTCCCTTTTGTTTAATTTTTTGCATGTGTTTTATGTGGTGCACTTACCCTTTCATTATTTATTTAATGTGGTGTTAATATTATGAGTAATCATATTGTTTAGTTAATTAATTAAAAGATGTCATAAGAATGTAATTAATAGAGTTGTTGGCCATGTTTTAAAGTGTTGTAAAAATGTGTAAGTAATTTGTAAGTAATGTGTAAGTGACCTTGTAAGTGATGTGTAAGTTAACTTTTGAGTGTGAAACACTCCACCTTCTTGGAAATTCGAATTTTTCCTTGGAGGCTGATTTTGGAGGCTTGTGGGACAAGTTAAACTTGTCCCATGCCTCTTAAATTTATATACCAACCTTGCCTATGGTTGGAGGGTTAGATTTAGACCTTTTTAATGCATTTTTACAAGTCAAGTTGAATGTTGTAATTGCACTTTTCTTACTTAATTTAATTTCAGTCCTTATGGGGTATGGGCTTGTTTGAGTGTGTAAGTGAACTGTCATATTATTCACCCACTTATTTATTATGCATTGGAGAATGAAGTTGACTTTTGGGGGTTGGGGTTGAGGATGTGTGATGTGGCATCCTACATGGATCCTCCTCATCCTCTTCTCTTCCCTCTTCTATAAAATTTGAATTGCTTGCCTTGTTTTGGGTTGCTTCACTTTTGGAGACTTCATTTTGGGTGAATTTTCTTGTTGTTTTGGGAGCTCTTGCTTGGAGAAGTTCTTGGAAGATTGTTGCATGCTTGTGCTTGGTTGTTTTAGATTGCTTGTATTGGGATATTGATTTTTTTTTGGAACTTGGAACAACACCGTCATGAAGAGGTAGGAGCTTGGCTCTTGAAATGCTTTTCTTGTATATATGTAAATGTTCTTGTGTGAATGTTTTGGTATATTTGTGGGTTGTTGGGTAGATGGCCTAGGAATGGTGTAGGAGAAGACTATGGGGTTATTTTGTGGGAGGCACAAGTGTGTTTTAGGGAGGTATAAGGGTGGAGGGAGTTGAGATTTGGGTTCCACCTTACAAAGAAATAGCTTGCATTTCTTTACTCATTATGGGGTGCCATAAGAGGTTGGGGAGACATAAGAAAATGTGAGGAATAAGGGGTACTTGGGGGTAGGCATAAGGGCATGACAGGGTTTTGAATAATAATATATATATATATATATATATATATATATATATACATATATATATTTGGTGGGTTATACTTAGGTGGTGATACCCATTTTCCCCTTGGGAGGCATAAACATCATCCCCCATAGCTTCTTGATCCTTTGGATTTCTTGATGAAGCCTTTGTATTGTTTTTCATGTTTTAATGTAGTTGTAAACTACATTTTGTTTGGGACTGTGTTTCTTTGTGAAAATGTTGCTTGTATGTTTGTGGAAGCCTGTTGTTGCCATGAGTTGGATCACATATTTTATTGCATTGTGGTTGGGGCTTGGGGGCTAATGAAGAAGGATGGCTTCTCCTCTTCATTGGATGTCTTGGTTGGGTGGAGAGTGTTTCCTTTCCCCTACTCTTGTTGTGATCAAATTGGAAGAATGAGGAGTATGCATGTTGTTGTTCTGGAGCTGAGAAAAGACAGTTTGACAGTCCCTTGTGAAATGAAATCTCATTGTAACCTTTCCCACTTGAAGTGGATGAACTTGTAAATGTTTGTAATGGAAAGATGTTGTACTGATTGCAAGTGAAAATTGGAAATGTAAACAATTATACTCTGTATTCTGTTTTGGAAAGAATGTGAAAGAATGATACGTGTTTTTGTATGTTGCATTTTGAAACCAAATGGAAAGGAAGTTGTAAGAGTTCATTTAAATTAATGGAAGTGGTTTTGTCTTGTCCATATGTTGTTATTCCATTGGAAATCTGTGTTTAGCATTCACTATGAAATCCCTATTTGAAAAGTGGTAAAGTGAAACACGTGAGAAGAAAATGTATTATTTTGTTTTGTATATAATATATGTTTTGGAAGGAATAAAAGAAGAAAGGTTGTAATGTTGTATTTTAGAATCAATAAAGGATTGCATTACCTTTTTCAATCTGTATTGTTGTATTGAAATTGATCATCCATTGTGTTTTGAAATCTCTGTTGAAAAGAAGAATTGTGTGTGAGGAAAAATATAATGCTCTATTCTTAAAAAAAAATGTTAAGATTAGAAATCAAAATTTGCATTTTATCCCGTAGATGGTTTGATTAAATCAACTAAATGTATTAGGCTAGGATTAGAATGAAATTCCACACTTGGGAGATGGAAAGTAATTAAATAGATCCTTTAAAAATTTTCCCTCTATTTTGTTCTTTCAAACTGACAACTATCTAAACAAAAAATGCATAGATCAAACCTGCAACAATAAAATAAAAAATTAAATGATTAAATTGAAGTAGTATGCCCTAAAAAAATTCAATTAGACAAAAACATTTAATGGAAATACTTCAAAACCTGGAAAAACCGAGTTCAAAGTTTCCACAATCATTTTACTGTCAAATTTGTAAATTTGAATTGAAATTCAATCAAACAGATCTACCTCACAAACTTATCCTAATTCCTCCTAAGAATAACTCTCGATGTCTATTTGACATGTTGAGAGAGGAAGAAGATCAAATTGAATAAATCTCACAAGTTAAAATTTACCAGTTCGCATTGTAAAAGCCTAAAGGACCGTTTTCTTAAAATTGACCCCTTAAAATTTATCAAAATAAAAAATTAATGATCATGGTGTAAATAGGATGTCGAGAAATTTCCAAAAGTCCTTGTTTTCCCAAAACCGAGCTCTCTATCAAAAGTTATGGCCTTCTGAAGTTTTTCTTCCTTGGCGTCAAAAAAAAAATTGGGGAAAATTTTCCTTGGCAGGCCCGCGGGCCCAAATTTTTCCCTTAGAGTTTAGGAAATTTTTTGGGAAAATTTTCCAAAGTTTTCCTGTGGCCCTGCTAGCCGCAGCCAATCAGAGGCTGCCACATGGCACCACGGGGTGTTGGCGGAGGGGCGGACCCCTTTTTAAACTTAGCGCATCTGATTTTTTTTGGGAAAATATTCCAAGTTTTCCCCGCCGCCACCGGCCCTGACTAATCAGGTGATGCCCTGTGGATCACGAGGCATCAGAGGTGAGTGCCTTTTCCTTTTTTGTTTCAAATAATTTTGGGAAAATTTTCATGTTTTCCCCACCGTCCCACTGGCAGCCAATCAGGAGTGCCACGTGGCATGAGGAGCCAACGGAGAGGCGAGGTCAATGTTACCCTCTTAGCCCTTCGGGGCATTAAAAAAAATTTCTCCCCACCACACTCCTTTCCCCACATTGGCTTAGGAGATTCCACATGTGGCTTGCGGACATGTGGGCACAATGTTGGCTTTTCGCCCCACATGGGAAATTTTCTCGTCTTGCCCCGCTCTCCCCACGCTGGCTTGAGAAGCGCCACATGTCCCTTGTGGACTTGCGGACCCACGGGTGTGCCGGCGTAAAGTTACTTTTTCACCCCACATGGGAAATGTTCCAAAAGTCTCCCCGTGGCCCGCCAACCCTCCCTTTGGGAAAATTTTCACCCCTACACCTGCATGCCCGCTCTTGGGGAAATTTTCACCCCAAGGCCCATTGGCCCATAACTTGAGAAATATGAGGAGTTAGGAGGAATTATTTATATCAATGGAAAGGTGAGGAAATTTCCTATCCAATGGAAATGATTTAGGGAATTTTTGAATGCGTTAATTATGATAAAAATCAAGTTTAAACTTTAAGCATGTTAGAGAGTGGGTATGGTGAAGATTTACCCTCTGAACCTAATTGAACCTTCTAACCCTAAATTTTGGACCTTATGACCTCTAATAATTGTTAATAAAAGAAAAGTATGTTCTAGTGGATTAGAATTGTTCTGGAACTTGTTAGTGACAGTTGTTGCCTTGTAACCTGGTTGTAGACTCTTTTAAACAAAAAAAAATTATTCCATAATTTTCCTAACTAATCCTAGGTTGTTCTTGGGTCTCAAGTGGGTTGTTTTAGCAGGTGTTACAAGTTGAGCATCATGTTTTATACACCTATTTTATTCATATTATCACCGACGACAACATGTATTTGATTATTTTCAACATATTTATACTCTTGACCCTATTTCTCTTGTCTTTCCACATATTTAATTAATTACAAGTTTATTCCATGCATTTTCAGTTATTCCCCAATTTCATCTGTTATAACCTATTATAATCTTGTTTTACTAAACAAAATTATATTATTAATCTATATTTTGATTAGCTTAATTAGTTTTTTTATATTGAAACAAAGCTTACAAAATGTGGCAGTCAAAAAATGTTTCAAGAGCAGGGATCACAAATTAAAAACATGAAAAAATTTATAAACACTGAGGAAACTTGATTAATAGAAAATCATATAGAAAAATTACTATCCAAAGTATATACAAGATATCCAATTTATTCTCTTGGAACTACATTGTCACCATGACTCATCCTTTGGATAGCTTGGAGTTGTAACTTAATTTGATCCAACTAGATGGAAGTGTCCTTGTTCATCTTGGTCAATGCCTGTATTTGAGAAAGAAGGGAAGCAATCTAGACAAATATATAATAGTAAAGAGTTTCGTGATGAATATTAGAGCTGAAAAATACTACTGAACATCTAGTTTTCCAAATATTCAATAAAATTACATGTCTAATAGAATCAATAATAATATTATTTTTCAATCCCAATCTGAATAATGATTCTCTCCAATTTATATGACGATAGAAATGAATGGTAATGCTCTATAAACAACATATCATTCCTTTTTTAGCAAATGAACAACTCCAAAATAACTTTTTTATGTTTTCATTGACCTGAAAAAGGGACATTTTACGGTTTGGATAGGCATATATTTCAATCTTTCTCCAACTGGCAGCTTGCAATGTAATATTTTCAAAGTGAGTAGCTGAGCATCAACATCAACTTTAGATCTCCATAATTGTACACTTAATTTAACCCAATAATTATGGATAAACTAGCACTTCCATTTAATATTGACAAAGGGAGTTAGAGACAATTTGGGCAGGAGGAATATATAAATATTCTTTAAAAGAAAATTTGTAAAATGATAAGATGAAAACCATTACCAATCTTTGAATAATTTACAACACACGAGAGTGCACAATTTAATCAAAAAATAAGGAGGGATGAGTGACTGCAAAAATATAAGAAAATTTCAGATTTAATTATTCAATCCAAATATTACTTTAATAACCTGCTAAGGAGAACATCGTAAAGTTAAATACCTTGTCACTGAATAATCTGACTCCTTTCTTGAACAAATAATAAGCATGTACGTGAAAAATGATGGCTAAAGGTTTCTCATCATATTGGATAAGTTTGTTCCACTAAAGAGAAGAGGAAGAAAAGATAAAACCATGATGTAAAGAGGACTCATTCCATTTTAAGGAAAGATAAATGTGCTGTCAGGCCTTCTAATTATATTAGATAGGGAAGGAAGCTCTTATTTGAAAAAATGGAGTAAGATTTTTTTTGTCCAACAAATAAACTTCTTTCCATTTCCCTTGGCTGAGGTTGTTTCAATTCTGTGACGTAGTAAATTTTTCTACGGATCATCACCTTTGACATCTCTAACAATCCATTTTGTAACTAAACACACTAATGGAGTTCTGGGGTCTATGATTCCCAGTCCACCTTTAGTTTTAGGTTGAATGCACCGAGACCAAGAAGTAGCTCTGAAATTGACAGTACCATCCCACATTGACCAAAGAAATTGGTGAATTATTTTAATTAGATCTTCATACCCTTTTTTAGATGACATATAATAAGAAGAAAAGTACACATGTGTAAAAAGAAATTTTTTGTTGGCAACTTAAAATTTTCCAAACAATGATAAAAAATTATTTCCCCAATTAAATAGTTTGCTTTTAAGTCTGTTGAGATACCAAATCCACATATCAGAAAGTGATATTCCCATGCTAAATGGAATACTAAGGTATCATGATATCTCTCCATGCTCAAGACATGTTTCCAGTCCTTGAGAATCCACTTAGGAATAAAACTAGCTTGAATTGTAAAAAACTCAGTTTTATGATGAGATAATCAAGACCGAGAAACATCATAATACATATTTAGAATATCAAGAGCATTATTTAATTATTTCCATAAATTTTACATAAATAAAAGATATTCATTAAAAAAAATATGGGAATTGATCACAAAAACATTAAGAGGAGTATAAATTCTAGATATGAACTACAAATGATTTGCTCTTTACAATAGGTAGCCCAAGGCATCAGCTATGAGAACATATAAGAATGGTGATAGGGGGCATCCTTGTTTAATGGATCACTGCAAAGGGACATATTCAAATATGGATTTATTAATAATTATGTCGGAAGGTGTTTATAATTTAAGTAAGACTTGCTCCCTCTGACACATTTCAGAAATTCGTCGGTTGATATTGCCCCTAAAATAATCATTGAAATCCAACGGCCTTTCATGCACCGTATTGCTGTCCTGTCACCTGAATGCACGCGTTTCAGCCCGCATCACTGACAATTTTTCATCAATTTTTTTAGTAAGACGAGGAGATAATTAGGTTACATATTTATCTTGGTTTACAGGTCTGATTTAACCCATAATGGTGCTGATTTTAGCACGGCTATTAGCGAGAGCTCTGTTTAGCACAGTTCCCCTGTATGATCCATTAGTGGTGTGTACAAGCATGGTTTAGAAGACCCCAGAGATGGCATACTCGGTTCCTATTCCCTCCAGTACCATTGTAGAAAATAAAGACGGTTGTGAGATACCCAGCCGTATAACCATGTCCTTGTAAATTTGGCTTATCTCGAAAATAGGGGACGAATTGTAATTTATTATTGATTGAAGAAGTTTCAGATTGAACTTTCCTATCCAAAAACCCATGATTAGATCCTCTGTCACCACCATGAGAAAGATCTTGTTGTTAGCTCTCTTGTAAATTTGCCTTTCAATCTTTCTTAGAAACTTCCCCATAGCCATTTCAAACTCAGAAGAGATCAAATGGTCACGTACAGTTGAAGATCTTGCCATATTTATTCCGAAGCTAAAATGAAAGAAAGACGACTAATGAAGATGAGTATTTTTCTTCTTATTTGGGTTTGTGCAGTACTCCAAAGATGCAGAAGGATTACAAACAATTGGTGAAAGGCATAGTGCGGTCATGGAGGCCCAATCTTCAGACCATTTTAGAAGAAGAAAATAGGGGGCATCATCCCTAATTTTGATAGCCATGGTTCTGCCCCATTTTCAGTTTTGTAAAGTGATTGTGTATATATAGTAATAGAGATTTACGTAGAAGAATCACTTGGAATATTTGAACAATATATTTTTAAATTGATTTTCAAGAGAAATCTTCTTTATACCCATCGCTCTGTGATAAGTATGGGTGTCTTTAAGAAGCCAGATTGATGGCAGTCCCACTGCTTCATAATAATAATGATGAGAGGACTAATGTTATACTCCTGAAGTTTTTAAGGGCAAAATACATAAAGATAAATGATGCATTTGTCATGTTGCAGAACTATGTAGTATGGAGGAAGAAGTTTGGTGTTGACAATTTACTTGAAGAGGATCTGGCATTTGATGAGCATCTAGTTTCTGTTTCTTTCATACACTGTTATGATAAGGATGAACACGCTATATGCTATAATTCTTATGGTATTTTCTGCAACAAGGATCTCTATCAGAAGATTTTTTTAGATGACGAGAAGTTGAAGTTTCTGAGGTGGAGGGTCTAAATTCTTGAGAAAGGCATCAAGCTCCTCAATTTTTTAGCCTGGTGGTTTCAATGCAATGATCCAGATTACGGATCTCAAGAACATGCCAAAGAGGGAATTGAGAGCTACATCTAATCAAATTCTTGCACTTTTTCAAGATAACTACCCAGATATGGTAGCTAAAAAGGTCTGGAACTGATCAAAACTTGGTCTTTTGCCCCAAATTACAAGCTTGCTTAGATCCATATAAAAGTATGCATTTTAGTAATATATCTTATTTTAAATGAACATAAATTTTGTGTTTACAATCTAGATCCCCAGGTAGACTTATTTATGTAACTTTTGGTAGATCCAAAATTGGTACTGTTGATTAAGTGATAGGTATATATGCATTTCTTACTGACAAATGACATACTCTTATTAAAAAAAACTAGAAAATTGTTTGATGATCACCCTAATCGGGAATATATAACAAGGTTTAACAAAAAGACATATTGTGTCTATTGTTATAATTGTTAGTCATCTTATGCTAGATTTTCATTTTGTATGCTTTTATGCTTGAGCAAAGAAAATATTCCCCTCTAAATTATATGTTTACATGTTGACAAAGATTCAATCAACAACAACTTTTTCCGTCCATGTACTTTTGTGTGTCTTTATGCAGTATATAATGAACATTTTATGGGGATGCCAAGGCTTTAGCAGTAGAGGATCCTTTATTACATTTAGATTGGTAATGGGCACTTCTTTAAAAACTAAAAAACTCTCTAATATGATGGTCCCAAAGGTGGATGTCAAATAAATGATTCATCTCTTAAAAACATTTCATCAAGATTCTATCAATATTTATGACAAATTTTCTCTACCATAAACTTAGGGAAAGCAAAATCCAATTGTAACACAACCTACCTATTCCTCCGCCTCGAAAATTCCCTCTTCGTAGTAAACTAAAACTTATGAGGAATTTTTAATTTTAATCTATTCAAAATCAGGGTGTTAAAAACATGTATAAAGTTTCTTACATTCATCCACATTACAGGCTACTACCTTAGACACTAAGGAAGCTTCCTGAAATTATGTCATAGTTCACCACCCCTAGTATGACCTTATTTGCATAAGACTTGTGATTTCATCAAGCCTATCAACTCCCTAAATCACAGACGAAATAGGGTGAGTACATTGCTGCAATCCCTTCCCATCTGAAAAACCCAAATGGAGGTTTACTAGAAAAAAACTTTCACATATTAGAAAATATTGTTTTCAATTTGTAAGTGTAATAATTCTTGTCCAAACTATGTCTTTTTACTGGTTTGTCCTCAATCTCATTCAAAAAATCCGGTTTGATCCACTTTAAACTTATGATTTTTTAAATAGTTGCAGACTCTATACGTTTTAAAAGTTGTTAGGAACATAAGGTTAATGTGTAATATCATTCTTCCACCATTTTATCCTTTGATGATAATTATTATCGCATGGTTGCAAGCCATGTTGGTACTCTTCACAATTGTCCTCTCTATATTGGTTTGGAGACATGATTCTCCTGAGGTCCTTTGGGATTTCAAAGGTTGTGTTCTAAATGGAGGGAACTCAAACCTTTAAAGTATTTAATTAACCATCCCCGACCTACTTCTGCTACAGGTTTGAAGATAGATTCTGGGATGCCATTTACACATGTTCATAACTTGGGATATATTACAACATACATTGTTTTCATATGTATGTATTTCATCTAAATCATTTTATTTTATTAGATTTCAAATTATGTAGTTGTGTGTATATCAAGATTAGAGGATTTAGAATATGGGAATCTGTTAATTCGATGGGTATCAATGCAATCATACAATGTGTAGTTTCCTTAAATCAAAGGTTACAAGAACTTGTTTGTACATGTCATATTCTCTTTTAGTGCTGGGTATTAATGCAGAGTTATTTATTTTTATTTTTGTAATAGTTGGAAAATAGCAATTCCTCAGTTAATAAGTAGAGATAAAACAACAACTAATTGAATTGTTGATTGGTATTCATTTTTTTTAGTATTGAATATGCAAAGAGAAAATTTAGAGCACATGATTACATAACAAGGGGAGAGTCAACAAGAATGACAAAAAAAACAGGGATTCAAGTACCACATGTTTCACCTGGAGTTTGCGATAGAGACAAAAAACATAAGAGGTTTGGGTGTAGGAAGAATACCTATTTAGTCGAAGATGGTTGTTGGTTGAATGTGTGCGTTATTGACCTTTGATCCAAGCTAATCGTAGAGATATTCCCTTTGGCTAGGGGGAACGACTTGTAAGAAACACAACAAGATAAAAAAATGACATTAATAATATAGGTTAACTTGGACTTCCTCGAAAAATTCTAGATCCGGGAAGTGAGATGCTTCCTAGAAGGTTGTCAACCCACTTTCAAATATACAAATTAATGCAGTAAGTATCATGAAATAAATAAATACTATTGTAGTTATAAAATTTAGGTATCTCATGTAAATACAATAAGTAAATCTAATCTAACAGGAAAAGTTAAAATTAGATCCGAAATTTTTGGTAGGTTGTTCTAGGCTTTCCAGGTCTGTCAAAGGTATGATAAAAGGGTCTGGAATTGATTAGAAAAGATATGGGTTGATTTTTATTGAATTGAAGGCTTGCTGGTCATAAGATTTAAATGACACAGAGACCGACGTTGGTTGGTGAACCGATGCCGGTTAGGTAGATGACCAATGACGGTTGTGTAACCAACGTTGCTAGAGGAAATTATTGAGAAACTATTAAAATGGAAATTTAAAAACTTCTATGTGATTGTACAGAGGATAAGAGTGGTGTAGGTAGGGTGGTAAAATTACTCAGAAGGATCAAGAATGATGAGAAGATGATAAGAGAGGGTGTAAAGGTTTGGTATGGTTGAACGACGGGTTGGTGTAAAGATGAAGATAAATGAATATGAGTAGAAATGAAATATAATAAAAGAAGTAAAGGACCAATACTTTGAGCAAGAAAAATAAGAATGAAACCACAAATACTTACTTTTACGTACAAATCCTGTGAATGAAGGTGGATGGTAATTGGTTTGAGAAGAGATCTGGGATTTACTGCCACGACAGTGCTCTCTGGTGTGCTCTCATGAGTATACCAATGTTTTGGAAAGAGAAATAGATGCTTGCTTAGCACATGTGGTTGAGTGTTTTGTGTCTTCTGGATGCAGGAAGCTTTTGGATTCGTACTTTAATCAAATAAAACTCCTCTGAATCCAATCTAGTCACCAACTAACCTGATATGAATAGTTGGAATTTTGTATTTAACCTAACAGATGACGGTTAGGTGACCAGACGTCGGTCGAGGAATAACCGACGTCAGTTAAGGTGGGTAGTTCTAGGTTTTTAAAAAATTGCCCGATATTTACTATTTTTGGTGTGATTGATATCTTTAATCCAGGTCTCAAGTGATAGACTTCGCCTAGATAAGTATGAATCCTTTTTGGAGAAGTAGTGAGAGTTAATTGTTAGGTCTAGATTTAGTCTTAGTTGGTTAGGATTAGTATAAACTTCAGTCTTAATTAATTAATAGGCTATGAATGGGTATTGAGTGAGGCGGATAAGTGAGTTGGATTCAGGTGAGGTGGAGAGGTGAAGTAATTAATTAATTTAATTATTGTCATTAAATGAATTAATATGCGTGCACAAGGGACATGAGTGGGCATAGTGTGAACCTATTTAATTTAAAGGGGTTAGGCGAATATGTCCCAATTTTCCGTGTCTACATTTGCCCCTTTTTATCATGTAGCCTGTATTGGTAAGTGATGCTAACAAAAACAGAAGTGGTTGTCCCAAATACAGGTGAAAGCTAGGTTACCCTAGGTATGAGTGAAGGTGATCCCCCTCAAACTAGGAATTGTTGAAGTTGCAGGAAGAAGTGGTGAGTGGTTTGATAATATGATGGGTGGATAAAAAAAGAGTAAAATACGGGTATAGTTGGTGAAAAATTTGGGTGTGGGGTGTAGGCATGGGCATTCAAACACACACACACACATAAAATGCAACAAAGCACTAGGATGAAGAGCATACAAAACTCTACTTTGGAAAAAGGTTGGTTGTTTATCTAAACAAGGTTGATGTGGTCCACGTACCCAAGGTATAAGATATGGTCCTAAAACACAACGAGGCTAGGTGCAAGAATAGACATTAGGTAGGTTGCACCATGGGTTATGGCCCCTCCTTAGGTTATAGCCATGGCCATATACAGGGATGTTGTAGAGGGTTCGGAGGTTTTTAGGTGGGGTTATTACCAGGATAGGGAAAAAAATGTCCCTAAAAGTTACTGGAGGCTGGTATAGCTAAGGGAAAATGGTGAACAACATTATGTCATATATCTAGGTTAAGTATGAAGGGCTTAGGGTTTGATTAATAGGCTGTTGAGAGGGTCTCGAATTGGCAGTGATGTAGGATATCAGCTAACCCGAGAGTTTCCACCATTACAGTATTGCGGCCCAACGTGATAGATAATGAGTGGTAGTACATAGAATATGTTGGGGTATGATCATGTGCTATAGGCCCAAGATCACATCTTGATGGGTAGAATAGGGTGAGATTACCAACTGGAGAGTTCACTTTGTGGGATGTGAGGCTAGGACAATGTAGATTTCGACGGAGGGTGGAGCCGAGATGATTGGTGTTTTGCGAGGTGGAGGACATGTTGACCAGCTGAGGGTGGTTTGGTGATAGTGGAGATGTATGTGGTATATCCACATATGGGGTTGATATATGGTGATATTGTATTTATTTTGATGTTTTGATTCCCCGATATATGGGGGTATTACTGTGACATTATCAGATGAACGAGATTGTATATGAGACTTTTTTGAGATATACTGATACTTATTTATAGATATGTATATATGGTATTGATACACTTATTTATTACTCTTATGAGCACATTGTATGTTATATGAGTTACCATAGACTGGTTTCAATGATGTGGGATTTAGGAGATGTTGCTAGTTAGGGTACAACTAAGGGTGGCTGCCATATATGATGTGACATACCACAGGCAGTTTTTGATGGCCTATCTACGATGGAAATTGTGCCCATTTAGTTTTTTCTTATAGAGGCATGGTTGAGGAGTTATAGGGCTACATTTATTGAGATGGATACAGGGGTGGTGTGTAAGGGAACACTAGATGATACAATTTGAAAGGGTCAAATGGTAGGTCAGGCTATAGCAGGATGTGAGGCAGTGTAGAGATGTGTAGAGACCTATGTCTCCAATAGGCATGGTTGAGTCCCACAGGGAATTAGGTAGGTGGTAGTCAACAAATTGATGACACATGAACTACAGATGCATTATAGTGGTGGGTAGTAGCTATGGGTGACACCTTTGAGACCTAGAAAGCATATGTGGCCACATTTACAGTGTAGAGAGATTTGCAGGGTCAGGTAGCAGCGTTATAGGTATAATTGATGTAGTTATAGGCACAAGTGACAACTCTCCAAGGGTAGGTAGTTGGATTACATTTCACAAGTAGCTACTCTTCCAGCCCAATATTATGGAAATGTTAGGCATTTAGGCATAGGCATGAGGTAGTTGTAAATGTTATGGATTTTAGATGTTACAGGTGATGTGATTGAAAGGTGAGGGTGATACATGGAATTTCCAAATTATTGATTCCATGGAAATAAAATGAATGATGTGTATGGTTTAAAAGTTAAATCATTAAGTTTTAGGAAAAGAGTGGCCGAGCTAACCTCAAAGGGCCCCATGCCCTAAGAGTGCTGCCTAGGGTGGTAGCCCTTGCGAAAGGGGCCTCAAGCCGATGTAGTTCTCCCTTAAACTAGGGAAGAATAAGATGGGATTGGTGAAATGAATAGGTGAGTTGGGTAATTAGGGTGGTAAGGTAGGACAATGATGAAATGTCAAATAGGTAATAGGTAAGGTGAATGAGGCTTGTTTTTTAGGCATAGATGAAAATTTCGGTGTAGATAGTGTTGATGTCGATAGGCTTGTCTTGTCAAAAAGATCAACCCATAAAAAGATGAGAATTAAAAAGGGATGATTTTAAATCATTAAGAAGAGTGGCCAAGAACCCTAAGTGCCCTAACCCATAGACTTTTATTTGAACATAAGACCATAGATGCATTGTAGGTAGGACAATGAAATATTCTATAGGTGAAAGAAGTTACGTGATCACAAAATGTAAAATATAAATGCTACATCCCTTGAGTGGTTTTAGGAAATTAGAAAAAGTGGTATTAGGTAAGGTGGAGAGGTTTGTTTAGCGTAACCTTGTTGTGGAATAGTATGCCACCTCTGCAAGATACCCAAAACCAAGCTAGGCTAGTCCATGACAAAAAGTGCTATTTTCTTGACTTTTCTCTTTCTCTTTTATTTTTGACCGTATAGAATGATCGATGCGAGAAGTCTATAATGGGATATTTTAGGTTTTTCTTGAGGTCTTCGTGAAGCTAATCAATGCAGGAATCTTCAAGGATAATTTATTTAGGCCATTTTTTTATAGTTGTCCTTCGAGGGAGCAATCTATTTATAGTAGAGAAAAAGAAACATAAATGTCCATTTGTTTAGGAATTCATCTATTTGCAGGAAGTTTGACTCAAGGAGTTTTATGTTTGCTATCCCATATTTGTTTTTGGTCTTTTTCTTCTCTCTCTCTCTATTTTCTTTTGGGACTTGAAATCATGGACAAGTCTAGAAAGGAGTGTAGGCCTCTTTTATGAGGGAAAAACCATAACATGAACAAGTTAGCTATGAAAAGGGGGATTTTAAGTGACGAATGACCATGGGATTCCATCCTAAAAAGGGATGAAAAGTGTCCATGAGAATCATGCCATGAGGGTACTCATATTTAAGACAAGGTCGAAATGGTGACGGATAATCACACAATTCTAGTTTAATCATTGGTGCTTAAATAAGGTAGAGGGGGGAAAAGGTTTTCTCAAGGGACAAGCGTATAAGTGACATAAAGTGATGTAGTAATCTATTCAATAGTAGAATGATCGAAGATGCAAGGCATTAAGAGGCTCAGGTTTGGGTTTACCTTCAAGTGAAGATAAACGATAAGCACTTGATCCATAGGTGCGTGGGTAACAATGTAGGGTCCAAGCCAATTAGGAGTGAATTTTCCCCATTTTCTTTTCTCTACTTTGGTTACGTGTTGATTTTCCTTTAGGAAAAGATCACCGACCTTGAAGGTTCACTCATGGACACATTTTTCATAGGCTTGTTTGATACATTTTTGGTAGATTTGAAGGTGATCGAGAGCATTTAAGCGATGTTCATCTAGAAGCTCAAGTTGGGCCAAATGGTCTTGGAGAAAATTGTCATAGTTGAGCATGTCTTTGAGTGAGATGTGAAGAGATGGAATTTGGACTTAGAGAGGCAAGACTACCTCTGTATCGTAGACCAAAGAAAAAGGTGTAGCCACGGTGGACGTATGAATACTAGTGCAATAAGCCAATAAGGAAAATGAATGTGTGTGTGCCAATCCTTACCAGTATCATCGACTACTTTCATAAGAATCTTTTGTTAAGATTTTTGTTAGTTGATTTCCTGGCCATTGGTTTGTGGGTAGTAAGGTGAAGAAAAACTGAGTTGAATGCCAAAGGTATCACACAATTTTTGTAGGGTTTTGTTTTTAAATTGTTTTCCATTATCAGTGATGAGATGATGAAGAACATCGAAGCAACAAATGATGTGATGGTTGATGAACTCACAAATTTTCTATGGAGCTTTTGTAGAAATGAGAGGTGAGGCTTCCACCCATTTACTATAGTATCCAGTTGTGGTGATGATCCATTGATGACATTGAGAGGAATGAGGGTTAATCTCACCTACAAGATCCAAACCCCATTGAGAGAAAGTCCAAAGGTCTCTAGCAACCTGTAAGGCATGGCTAGGGGTATGATGAAGGTTAGCATGTTGCTGAAATTTCACACAATGTTTGACATATTCACAACAATCCTGATTTAGGGTGGGCCAATAGTAGCTGAGGTAAAGAATGTGTTTAGCGATAACAAGGACACTAAAATGACCTCCAAAAATTCCATCATGAATTTCCTTTAGGGTGTATGGTATTTCAGAACTAGTGAGGCATCGAAGTAGGATACCATCAAAGCCATGTTTATAAAGGAGACCTCCCATGACAACGTAATGGGAGACTTTTTGAAGAAAATCTCATTGACCATTTCGAGTGAGGTCTGAAGGTATGATTGAAAGGGAGAGGTAATCAACGTATTTCTTATACCAAATGTCACATGAGTCAGTTTCAATAAGTCCCACAAAATTTACTCCATAGGAAATATAAGAAGGGGATTGCAATCAATGTACTGTGACAAAGATTTGTGAATCTGTGGGTGAAGTAGGTATTTGTGAGGCAAGGAAAGCCATGGTATCTGGGAATTTTTTAGTGGAGTGAGGTGTAGTTTGAAGGTGGTAGTGATCAAACGTAGTCAAAAGCAGGTCGACATGATGCTTGTAATTTTGTAGGGCCTCATTACAACATTGATAGACACCATTGACTTGGTTCACTACTAGTTATGAGTCACCGAAGATATTAATGGATGTAACATATAAGGAAATGGCAGTTTGGAGACCTAATACAAGTGCCTCATATTCAACCATGTTGTTGGTACAATTGAAGTCAAGTTTGAATGAAAAAGGCATGGGTTCACCATCAAGAGGAATGAGAATGACTCCCACGCCACCCCCACATTGACATTTGGAACCATCAAAGAATAAGGTCATTTGGTAAATAATAGTTACCTCGGGTGAATCATCAAGGGAGAGGCTATCAATAGATTCATCTGGGAACTCAAAGTTGGAAGATTGATGTCCAGGGAGTGGCACATCTGTGAGTTGGTCGGAAATAGCTTGTCCTTTGATAGAATTTTGATGAATAAATTCTAGGTCTAAGTCGGCAAGAAGCATGAGCCATCAAGAGGTGTGTTGGTGTTGAAAAGGTTTAGCGTACATGTAATGCAAAGGGTCTGTATTAGTGATGATGAAGGTTTTGTGGTTGAGTAGGTAGTGGTGAAGTTTGGTGGCCACAGAGACTAAAACAAGATAAATCTTTTCTGCATGCGTATATCTAGTCTCATAGTCTAAAAGTGTACAGCGTATGTAGTAACCATGCTTGCTCCTTATGTTGGTCATCGCGATGAGTGAGCATGACACCCAAGGAATGGTCAGTGGAAGATATGTAGAGGTAGAAAGGTTTGTCATATTTAGGTGGAATGAGCACATGTGGTTGAAGAAGATATTATTTCACTACTTCAAAAGCTTTGTGACACTCTTCATTCCAATTGAAAGATATATCCTTTTTAAGAAGATGATGAAAAGTATGACATTGATCTAAAAATTGGGAAATAAAATGTTGAATAGATTACAATTTTCCTTGCAAACTACGCAACTGGTGAAGATTAGTAGGTGGTGGCATCTTGAGTATGGCCTTGATTTTAGTAGGATTGACTTCAATGCCACGCAGAGAAATAATGAAACCAAGGAGCTTTCCAGAGATAACTGCAAAGACGTAATTCTTCGGTTGAAGGTGAACGCAATATTTGATGAGATGGTCGAAGATAATTTTAAGAACATGAAGATATTCAATACGAATTTTGGATTTACCCAAAAGGTCATCGACATAATCTTCCAATATGCTATGCATAATGTCATAAAAGATATAGGTCATTACACGCTGATAAGTGGCACCAATATTTTTCAAACCAAAGGGCATGACCCAATAACAGAAGGTCCCCCAAGGGGTGATGAAGGTGGTTTTATGTTGATCTTTCGGTGTGAGTAATATCTGGTTATAACCTGAGAACTTGTCCATGAGAGATAACATCTCATGACCTGCTGTTAGATCAACAAGTTGGTCAATGCTGGGTAAAGGAAAATCATCTTTGGGGCAAGTGAGGTTAAGGTCACAGAAATCCATGCATATGCGGAGTCCCCCTGTCACTTTGGTGACAGGAACAATGTTAGAAATCCATTGGGGATAATCAATGGGTAGGATAAAAGAAACAGAAAGGAGATGTTGAAGTTCTTCTTTTACAAGAAGGGAAATGTGTGGATGCATTTTTCGCAGCTTCTATTTCATGGGTTTAACATTAGGTAGGGTGATGATATTGTGGACCATGATATTTGGGTCAATACCGGGCATATCGGTGTACGACCAAGCAAAAGTGTTGCTATGGTTATGGAGGAAAATAAGTGTAAGCTTCTTGCTCAGCAATATATAAATATTGGCCAATCTTAATGATGCAAGAGTCATCCTGAGTGTGAATTTTCATCTCTATGGTCGATTCATTCAACATGGTTTGTGTCTCAGATGGTAATGACCGATGAATGTAGGAATTCTCTGCACCGAGATAAGTAAGTAGAGAATCATCATCCTGACATTGAAAAACATTGATAGAAAGAGTGTCATCTTCTCACATGTCAGGATAAAGGAGCAAAATTGAAGAATGAGTCTCACCATCATGATGATAGGTCAAAGGTCCTAGGGAAATGGTGTTTATGAAGAAAAAGGTTAGGAGGAATGGATTCTAGATCCATAGACTCCATAGGGGAAGGTGGGGTGACAGGAAAATATGGTGTAGAAGATGGTATACTAGGTGATGAAGGTAAGGAAGGTTATGTTTCTTCTACAAGGTGAAAACAAGCCTTCTTTGGACTAGGTGGTATAGCGAAGTCTATACCACTATGATCTTTATGTTTGCGGGTTGTGCAGGGTATAACTGTGTGACAACCTTGTTCATAAAGACCAAATCCAAAGCCCTTCCAAGAACAATGATGGAGAAAGGTATGGGTGAAGAGGAGGTTAGTGAGGTGCCTGAAATCATATGAAAAGGGGTGTGTTGTGGTTGGTGGTTTGGGTGAATAAGAAGTGACATCTAGTCCCCCATACGTCATATTGGTGTAGAGATGAGGAGGACCATATGAAAGTACTTCTCCTATATGTTGGTCATAATATGGATGTTGGTGTAGGCTACCATACTCTTGAGGAGTAAGGAAAGTATTGATGTTATAGAGGTGATATTCCCCCAAGGAAAGATGCTGAAAAACATCTACCAAGGGATCAGAAGTTGGGACTTGGGAAGCTAAGATAGATGAACTACTCGAAGCTTGGGAAGATGATTGTGGGTTAGATTTGGAAGTAACAACAGTGGTAGGAATGGATGGGCCACTTGTGGTAGATGGTGTGGCAGAACTGGTAGGTGTGGTAATGAAAGAAGGTGAGGCTATCATGGAAGAAGGAACGACATTAGAAGAACTGGTAGTAGCGGTAGTGGCGGTAGATTTCTTGACTTGAATCAGGACATCATTTGGGTGGTATAACATGTTACAGGTCTTTGAAAGGGGAAGGATCTATAGGAATGGTATATGAGTGTCCTTCATACTTGAATTTAATGCAACGGTGAAGTGTTGAAGGTACACAACGCATGGAGTGAATCCAAGGTCGGCCAAGTAACATGTTATATTGGAATTCCCCCTCAAGAACATAGAAGAGTTCAGGAAGAATGTGAGGACCCACACAGATATGAAGGATGATTGTGCCAAGAGTGGATGTGATGGCATCATTAAATGAGTGCAACATAACTGGGTTATTATGCATGTAATTAACAAGTATGCACATTTTCTCATACGCATGTGAGGAAATGATATTGATACTTGCACCCCCATCAATCATAACTCGTCAAACACGAGTATCATCAACGTGAACATAGATGAAGAGAGATGGATCGGGATCATCTGAATGGAAAGGAGAAATTTCTGAGTCAGAGAAACTAACAGTGGAAACTTGATGGGTGGTAATGTGGAGAGAAGTTTTAGGTGAAGCGGTAAGTGCAGCTATGTGGTGAGGGGTGAATATGGCATTGACAGGTGAAGGGTCATTGGGTAGTACCTCAATGGTTTGCAGGATCTCAAGGAGAGCCTGGTGGTGAGATTCAGAGGTTTGGATGAGATCATATAATGACATCTTTAGAGGTGACTGCCCTAATTGATTAATCATTGTACGATGGGAAACTCCATCTGAAGTGGGGTATGTAGGTCCATGAATGGTGATTTTAGGTGCAAGTGTAGATGGAATGTTTGGTAACGGTGTAGCGGATGAGCTACCCATATTATCTTTCTCTTTGTCTTTCTGATCTCAAGTAGTGACTCGAACCATGTTTATCTGAGGTAAAGAAGAGGGTGTGTCATGAAAGGTGTAAAATTGGTCAATCCTAGAATCTAAGGATAATATTAGAGATTCAGAAATGTGATGAAGTGGCAGAACAAGCTACAAAAAACAAAAGAAAGATGGTGAATACTATTTTAGTAGAAGTAACCAAAACAACATAAAAAATGTCGTCGATTAATTAATCAATGCTGGTGAGATGATATAATTGATGCTAGTCACTGGACCGATATCAGTTATTGTGAAATTTGGGGAGAGAAGCACAATTGAATTTTTGGTGATTTAGATCCAATAAAAGGGCCAACCTAGAGACTGAGTATGGCTGTGAGGAGTCCTAAGATGCCTAAAATAAACCATAATACACCAGTCATGATTGGGGGTAAGAGGATGAGAAAGAATGAAGAAACGCAACTCACACCTCAAAACATAATCAGACAAAAAGATAAAAAACATAAAATCCTAAGCTGTAGATTTTATGTGTTGGCTTATGCCATTTAGGACTGACTTGTGAATAAAGTAGAGGTTTTTGGTTACCAAAGGTGGCCTATAAAAGCCTGACAACTATGGTTGGTTTTAGGTAGTTTTGGTGTGGGGATCCTTCTCTGATATGATGACTGGCCAGAAAACCAGCTGGAGCCCACTGTTAATCCTCTGATCATGTGATTGTTGACAATTCTTCCAGGAAATATGTTGTTTAAGAAATGTGTAGTTTTCTTTAAGTGATTTGGTATAAAGAGTTTGCAAAATGTGACCTACGGTTCAATTTTTTAACCATCAGTTGGGCATGAATTCTAACATATAGGTTGCCCACAATTTAGATGAGCTTGAATACAACATACATAAATGAAATGTAAAGATTTTAAAAGCCCAAATTCATAATGAATATTTCTATGAGAGTAATATTGACTAGGAAAGAGTATGTCTTTCACTAATGCACTACAAAATAAAAATAAATGTTCTTTTAAATCCAAAATACTAGTTTCACTGACATAAGTAGGAGAATAAGAATGTTTCCAAGGGATAATATTTAATGTGAACTTTCCTTCAAAAGAAACAAACACACATATATTTTCCCCTAAAAAGAATGAACAATACAAAGAACCCCAAATGGGTCCCACAGGGCATGCCAAGATGTTTCACCTGAAATTTGTGGTAGAGATAAAATAAATAAGAGGTTATGGCATAGGAGGAATACCTGTTTTAGTTGAAGAAGGTTTTTGGTTGAATGCGCGTGTTATTGAATTTTGATCCAAGCTGATCGTAGAGAGCTTCCCTTTGGTTAGGGGGAACAACATGTAAGAAACACAACAAGACCAAAAAATAACATTAATAATATAGGTTAGTGGACTACCTAGCAAAATGCTAGATCCAAGAAGCAAGGTGCTTCCTAGGAGGCTGTCAATCCACTTTCAAAGATGATTTAATGCAACAAGTACCATGAAATAAGGAAATCCTACTATAGTTATATGATTTAGGTATCTCGTGAAATACAATAAGTAAATATAATCTAACAGGAAAAGTTATGATTAGATATGAAGATTTGGTAGGTTGTTCTGGGATTTGTAGGTCTGTCAGAGGTCTAATAAAAGGGTATGGAATTGATTAGGCAAGATCTGGGTTGATTTTTATTGAATTGAAGGCTTGTTGGTCAGAGGATTTAAATGACCTAGAGACTGACGTCATTTGGTCAACCGATGTTGGTCGACCGATGTCACTAGGCTCAGGTGACCAAATAGAGGAAATTAGGTAACTATTAAAATAGGTTTTAAAAACCTCTCTGTGATTGCACAGAGAGTGAGAGTGGAGTAGGTAGGGTTGTAAAATTACTTAGAAGGATCAGGAATGCCAAGAAGGTGATTAGAGAGGGTGTAAAGGTTTGGTATGGTTGAACATTGGGTTGGCGGAAAGAAGGAGACAAACGAATACATGAAAGAATGAAATATACTAAAAGAAGTAAAGGGTCGATACTCTAAGCAAGCAAAGTATAACTGAAATCCCAAATACTTACTTGCACGTACAAATCCTATGAATGAAGATGGATGGTAGTTGGTCTAAGAAGAGATCCTGAACTTAGTGCCATGACAGTGCTCCTAGTGTGTTCCCGTGAGTGTTCCAATGCTATGGAAGGAGAACCGGATGCTTGCTTGGACCTGTGATTATGTTTTTTGTGTCATATGGCTTCAGGAAAGTTTTGGATTCATGCTTGAATGAAATAAAACTCCTCTAAATCAATCAATCACCCACCAACCCCAGGTGAAGAGTTGGAAAAATGTATTTAACCTAACCGATGGTGGTTAGGTGACTGACGCCGACCAAGGAATAACCGACGTCAGTTAAGGTTGTTAATTCTAGGTTTTCCAAAAATAGGCTGATATTTACTATTTTTGACGTGATTGATATCTTTAATTAGGGTCTTAAGTGATGCAATCCTCCCAGATAGGTATGAGTCCTTCTTGGAGAAGTAGTGGGAGTTAGTTGTTAGGTCTAGACTAAGTCTTAGTTGGTTAGTATTGGTATAGAATTAGTCCTAGTTAATTAATAGGCCATGAATGGGTCTTGAGTGACGTGGATAAGTGAATTGGATTTAGGTGAGGTGGAGAGGTGAATTGATTAATTATTTAAATTATTTTAATTAAATTAATTAATATGTGTGCACAAGGGACATGATTGGGCATAGTCTGAATTTATTTAATTGAAAGGGGTTAGGGGAATATGTCCCAATTTTCGTTGTCTACACCACAATGGAACTTAGATCTGTTGAAATATTTCAATTTTATAAATCCTTGTTGAGAAATCTATTGTAGAATTTCATCCATCTTTTTCACCAAGCTTTTATTATGCTGGAAGATGATATGCATCCCCTTTTCTAAAAAAAAAAAAATCGAAAGAGAAAATCATTTTTTTCTGTTATGTCACTATTTTATAGGTCTTAGATCTATCTTCTATGTTTAGATGTAATATACTATAGAAACATAAGACTAAATAATGTAGGGATTTGATCTTTGACATGTTTTCAGTTCTTCTTTTGGTCACTTTTTAGAGCATGTCATCCATACTCTATTTTCAAGTGATATTTGTCTTTCAACAACTTACTTCCCATGTTACTAACATTTCAATTGAAAGAAAACACTTGATGATATTGTAAGTATGGATGTTTTTGTGGTAGTGATTGGTTGCAAGGGTCTGAATACATTCAAATTGGGAGTTGCATTTTCAATCATCACATGGAAAATATGTATGGTAAGTTCTTTTTCTATGTTTTTCTTCATATTGTAAGTGTTTATGTTCTTCACGTATTAGAGCTTCAATTTTTATTTTTCTCCATTCAAAAGTTCTCATTGTATGAATAGAAAGATGATACAAGGGAAATTATACCCCACCTAAATAAATAAATAATTAGATAATGATTCTCAAGAAAGATTAATGAAATCAACAAATAATTGGGTAATATTGAATTCACCTAAACATGTTGATTTGGATGAGAGTGGTCCTGAGGTTGACTCCCTTGAGCTTGATGATTTTAGGTGTAATTCTGAGAAGCCCAAGGTGAAAAAGGTCACCTTTTTCACAATAAAGCATGTGGATAATGTTGTAGATTTGGAAAAAGGGGTAGATGTTAAGGACGTTGGAGAGCCAACAAGAGATGGGAAATGTGGAGATGATGATACAGAGAGAGTGTGCACAATGTGTCATTTGAGCTCTGATTGCAAAAAATCCTAAGGAGACCTGATTCAAATTGAATGCGGGTGTAAGGATGATTTGGGTATTGATCATCGGCATTGTGCAAAGGTCTCATTTAAAATCAGAGGCAATTGGTACACCACTTTATTGAAATGAAAATGTTTGATGAATTCTTGAGTATGTTTTCCTTGTAAATGTTTGATGATTTATTGTGTGATTTTTACTTATAAATGAAGGTCCACACATAAGACAATTGATTTAGTAACCTCTCTGAAGCAGAGGATTAACCTATTTTGGCGTAGAACATACCACTCCAAAGGAGTTGAGCAATGTCTACTACTTTTAGGACTGTAATATTTAGCTAATGCACTTAACTTAGAACAAAAAATACGTTAACAATATATTGGATGTTTTTGACAAGAAATTTTCTATTTACTAGAGCCATTGTCATGCCCTCTATACTTGGGATTTATATAGAGTCCATGTAAGTTTCATTCAAGCATGATATGTATGCTATATGCTCTCTATGCATGGGATTTATATGTAAGCTCAAATTCCAATGACTACCATGGTTCTCTCACCTTTCCCTTGAAATAGAAAATTCATAGGACATGGTCCCATGGGGAGCTGCATGTATTTTTCTCGAACCTTTCTCTTGAGATTTTTTAGGAGTGAATTTGCATTAAAATGGTCCCACACACTTTTTGGTTGTTGGTGATCGGAAAAATATTCTCTTTAATAGATATGGGTATTTTTGCAAAATCATTGTTTTTTGCCAGAGCCCCGCCTTTTTTAAGTGTTCAAATGGTAGATTTGGTCACCACCTGGATGTCATAGTTATAAGGTACCCAACCACCCGGTGACCCAACATAAAGTAAACCATCCACCTATAGACTTTATGTGAGTTTCAATCAAGCACGATATGTAAGTTCTACACTTTCTGTGCTTGGGATTCATATTGAAGATAAAATTCCTATGCAGGATAAGGTCCTTAATGAAAAACATACCAGTTGTAGTTAAAATATTTTCCCTTGAAATAGGAAATTCTTAGGCTTAGGTTCCATAGTGGTCTACCTGCTTTGTCTCATTGGGTGCTGCTGATGAATTTAGAAGTGGGTTTACGTTAAAATGATCTGACACTTTTCTCACATTTTATGCTCATAAAAATCATGAGGTTTTGATAGAAATTAAACTTTAAAAGAATTATTTCAGATGTCAAAATTTATTTTTAGTTGGCACTGGAAACATACAACCCCTTTTTCACTACCCTGTCCCCCTATCTCTCTTTCCTTGCTCTAGCCCATGCCTCCTGTGCGCCCACTAGACACGTTGGGGCATTGTGAGCCATAAGTTAGAATCTTACAACTTTAGTAATGTAAAAAATGATAAAAACAAAACAATTTAGAATTAGCTCTAAAAGACCACAAAAGTTGCTTGTAGGACACTATTACATTATATTAAGTTCCATCTATCATGAATTTACACTTTCTTGCAGTTTATAATTTGATTGTTGAACTGTATATGGTATTACACATTTTGATTCTATATATTATGTATGCCCAAAGTATCTGGAATACCCTAACTTGGGGTAATGACAGTCATTTACTCCTAAAACCAATGGTGAATTTGGTTGACCAACATCAATTATCCAACAATATCCAAAACATTATTCTACACATTACAACCAAAACCTAAAAAAGCATCAGACATATAACAGTTAACATCTTGAAAACAACCAATCATTTTCTACTCATCTCATAGCTCATCATATTTAGACTTAAGAAAATTGTTAACCCTTGTCTTGAAATGATCAATAAAAAGAAAGACATTTTGCAGTCTTGAATATTATAGCTAGGATTTTACTATTTCGCAATCTTAGAATACAAGAGTGCTGAAAATAAAACAGACTAGAGGCTAATGACCATGTCAGATAGCATATACACAAATATGCAAGACCAGCCCAAGACATCAAAAGTCCAAAGAGGAACCAAAACTAATAAGGAAACTTACTAGCCTGTGAATCATGCTTTATAAAACACATCTGCATGAGAAATGGCATTATGGTACATATTAACAATACAAAAAATTCTCAAAAATAAAAAAAAATCAGAAATGTGTTTTATTTGATGTCAGATAGAGTCCATCAGAGTTTCAAGACTTTAGATGATTACAAATTCAACAGTGCACCTGCCATTTTTCTGGTAGGGTCAAGTAACAGGAAGAATTGGTATCACAAAACTAATCGAAACAAATTTTGACAATACAAAATCAATATCTATCCTCTCCTACAAGCATTATTGGATATTTTGATTACAACTACATTAGAAGAAAATTGGATGCATTCCTAAATCCGTAAACATAGAGACTCGCCACGAGAAAAATAATGAGAATTGAGGTACAATTATCTTGATTTTCTACAATGCTTTAGAGTTGCCATTGCTCTTTATTGTTTTCATATATAGTGCACATCCACATATATACTGTGCAAAGAAATCATCTCAATAGATCCAAGAATACAAATCCATTCCACAAACTATGCAATAGCACTGGTGCAAGAATATTACATCAACATACAAAAACAATGCCCAATATAAGACCCAAGAATGTGAGAGGAAGTAAATGTTGCACACTATAGTGTGCTAATACAAATGCAATGACACTAACAACTATAGAGCCCTAGATGAGCAAGTAACAAGTCAGAGAAGGAAAAAGGAAACCTTGAAATATGACCTCTTCCCATGTAGGTACACAGATTGAAACAACTGTGGCATAAATAAGTAGAGCAACATGATCTCGAGCCATAATTGATTGTTCTATATTAGATTCTCTTAAAGGGGAAGGAATTGGTAACAAGTCTATTTGATTTGTGAAACAACTTGAAACCCTCAACAAGGCCATATTCATGGCAGTAATCTGTATAATGAGGTTAATTACTTGGTAGTTTATATGAATAGTACAGATCTCTCATTTAGGGATATTCTAAAGACAGTCAGTGTTCACAAAGATTTTACTTATCTTCTAATGGATAAATTAGATAATTTATTGGTTAAAAGTATTGAATTACATACAATATGCATTGTCACTATCAACCTTTGACACCAAAATATTGTATGCTTATCTTAGGTTTAAAACAAAGGAAATGGGAATTTTGTTTATATATATATATATATATATACATGTTTGTTTCTCTCTTGGTTTTCAAGTGTTAAAATTTTTATTGGTTAGAAATTTCTAGTTCAACCATCAAACTATTTGTTTCTCTAGGCTGCCCGTTAGGTGAAGCCATGATTTTTGCAAACTATTATTTTTTGTGTTTGAAATGAGAAGATCCATAAATAGTTGAGAAGATGTTGATTCCAGAAATTATTTTACATGTTGGTTGTCTTAAGCTTGTTTGTATGTAGGTAGCTTGTCATAAGAAATTCTTGGATTCCCAAAGAGAGATGAAACTTGGTCAGTACCATGGAATGGAGAAACCATTTTCCACGTAGTGGTTTGACATTCTAAAATTTAAGCTCTCTCTATGTATGAGCATAATTTAGAGATATTAGTTATTGTGAAAAGGATTTGAAAATTATTGACGAGTGTGTCTTGTGCACAACAGAAGATTACATCGTAGAAGATAATGGAACAAAGTGATTGTTAAATAATAGGAACTAAATTAATTTGAATTTCTATTCTTATTCTCCATCAACTACCACTAGTAAATATTTAAGGGAAATTGAATTCAAACCTTGATGCGTCATTTTCTTCCCATATGTGGGCCTATTTTATGTTTATGCATCGGTATTTGGTTTAGACACCGAAATCGTGTCGTAATCACCTTGATCCCCTACTGCAGCCCTATAATAACTTCCTCATCCTCAACACCTTATCACCTACCTCCTGCACCCCACAAATGTTAATTTAATTACTTTAATTATATTAATGACATTTGTCTGCATATATATTAATTTAATTATTTTAATTAAGTTAATAACCTTTTACCCACACACACATTGATTTAATTATTCACATTAAATTAATTCACTATCCTCACACATCTATTTAATATAATTACCTTTATTAAATACACTTCACCTAAACACCCCCATCATTTGACCCATTAACGTAAACCCTAAACCAATGTCCTAAATAAAACCTAACATTAGACCCATCCCCTCACCTCACACTAAAAGCCTCCCAAGGTCGGGTTTTGCCCCGAGAAAAAAAAGAGACCCTTATCAAATGGCGGAACAACTTCCTAGGCAATTTTTGAACAACCCGAGATATCTCACCCAAACCGACGTCGGTTTACCCTAAACCGATGCCGGTTATACCAAGATGGACCAAATGGCCTATTTAGACCCATATAAAGCTTTATAATACGGGTTTTTGATTGTTGTTGATTGTTGGTTTTGTGAGAAAACTTTTGATCTCAGATTTGATCTCTTTAGATGCGACAACAGAACAAAGATTGATTTGTGATCAACAAAGGCAACCAAATACACTGGCACAACAGTGAGGCTTTCTTCCCAGCATCCTTCAGCACAACAACTTCTTCATTATTCTTTAGATCTATACCTCATAGAAGAGTAAGTATCCTCCTTCCATTTGATTCATTTTCTTATCATCAGCTGTAGTCTTTGTGGTAAAAGCAGCCTAGTCTTTTACCCTCTTTCCATTCCCTCTCTCCAATTGCAGCCACCTTCCATAACCACTCGTCTTAATACCTTGCCCAATTATCTATTTGACCTCTTTAGTAATCTCAGACCCTTGAAACATATTTACACACCCTCTATGATCAATCCCTACCTTCCACTAACTCCACTTTTGCCCCAAAACTCTGATTGTGTGATTTTACTAGTTCCCGACCTGACTGTCATCGGTTCTCTCTAACCGTTTCCGGTTACGGTAAGACCGTCATTGGTTTTGTAGAACTGTGGTCGATCTCTATTTTCCCTGATCTCTACCAAAACAACAACCCATTTGTGACTCACATTCAACCTGACCTCATTGTTCCTAGCCTATACCTACCTGAACACCTATTTGACCTTCAGATCTATATCTAACCTAGCTTGTTAGTTAAGATTCACCTATAACCGACCTATTTGACCTGTGGATCTCCTTCTAGCCTAGCTTGTTAGATTAGATCTATCCTATTGTGTTTGTATGAGATGCCTAAATCATATTAAACTACAGTAGGACAATATTTACTTTGTTTCAGTTTTGAGTTGTTTTAAACAGTGGATTGACAGCCATCTAGGAAGAATCAAACTTCCAGGATCTAGCACATGCTAGGTAGTCCACTACATATATTGTTTAACTCTCTTTGGTGGTCTTGTTTTGGTTCTTATATAGGTAGTTCCTTCTAGCCAAAAGGAAGGTCTCAGAATCACTTCGATTCTGGATTCATATACGCACACATACCACATTCAACCATCCCAAAAATAGGTATTCCTCTTACCACCTTTACCTTATCTATTTCGTCAAGTACTTCTCCAAAAAAATAAGAAATCAGGTGAAACATTTTAGCATGCTCGGTGGGACCCATTCGGGGTTCCTTGCATCTTTCTTCATTCCTAGGTGAAAATTTGTGCATTTGTTTCCCTTCTAATAGCATTCACAATTAATACTTTCTCCTTGGCAACATTCTCTTCTTTCTATTTGCTCCAAAAGACACATTTCTTTTGGCGTATTTAAAATGAACCTTCTTATTCTTGTTTTATGCATTTTAGTGAAAGAGCATCCATCTTCCTGTTCATCTATTGTTGTCATCAAATATCATACTTTAAATTTGGGTTTAAAACAAGTGCACTGCATTCTGATTTAGGTCATTAGCTCACATTAATTGAGGGCAACCTATACGCTGGAAGTCATGACAAGCTGATGGTTGACAAATGAATTGTAGCAAAGCACTTCTATCCTTTTCTCTTTCTCTGAGTCTTACCAAACCACACAAAAATTCAAAATACATACATTCTTAAACAACATCCTACCTGGAAGAAGTTGTAGGTGATCACACGATCATGGTACAGTGGGCACCCAGCTCACTGCTCTGTCGAGTCATACTTCAGAGAAAATCCCGCCCCCGCAATAACATTCCTGAAACCTCACCCTTTACAATTATTTCTTCATAGGAAGCCTTCCTCACCAAGAAATTCTATTGTTCTGTTCATAACAGTAGTCCATATAAATAGCTTAAGCTGAACAAACGTAATAGAATAGGCACTCTAGGAATGTTCTTTCTTAGTGTTCTGCTTGATTTGCGTTTTGAGGTGAGAGCTTTTGATCATTCTTTTTCTCTTTCCTTGTAAACTCCCAATCATAGTTCAGTGTATTCTAAATTTGTTCTGAGTGTACCTGGACCACATCTACATCATTCTCAGACTTCTGGGTTTGATTCAACACTAGATTTTTAAATCACAACCATTTTTCTTATTCTCTGTTTCAATTTCACAATAACCAGCTACGGTTATCTTTAATCGGCATCGTTTTAACCCAGCCGGCGTCAGTCTAAAGTCTTCTTGGATACCTATCCAAAAGACACCTATTTCACTTTCTGAGCTATAAAAGGCTCCTATCACCTTTCATATTGTCGTTACTCCAATCACCGTCACCTTACGTCTCATTATGTGCTAAAATTATCAGTCTGAGACCAATCATTTAACAGACTATTGGTTTTTCATAGTAATCGGCACTGGTTAAGCCTAACCGACCTTGGTTTACCCGAACCAGTGTTGGTCACCCTGTGTTGTTTTACAGCTCACCAGCCAACCTAATTCACTGACTGTTGATTGTTTTCCTAGTTCTATTGTGTTCTGTGTCATTCAGACATAATACAGTCTCGCTAAATCAGTTTCTACCCACATGGTACTGACTTGTAGTCAGGAAAGCACCCTCGTATTTGACGCTAGTCAACTACCACTCACACCTAGCCCTTCATCACCTAGTCCTTTGCCACCTTCCATATCATCATCCATGGATCCCAATCAACCCATCACCATTCTTATAGGTGACACGGAGTTCACATGACACCAGGATCAGAATCCCACTAGTTTGAGCCACTACCTCACCCATGCCTCCACTTGAGATGCCTTGGGCCAATTTATCTATGGCATGGCCGTATCCTTATCTCCATCCTTAATGATCCCTTCTGCTTCAGTTCCACCTCCTACCATGATGACCTCACCTATTTTATCCCCATTTGTGTCACAGCTAGGTCCCAAGCCAGCTTTGACCACCACATCCACCACCTTTATTGCACCTGCAGTCTCTACCATACCTTCATCCACCACCCAAAACATAGCATCATCCACACATATTGTCTCATATATACCAGTCGCAATGCTACCACCCTTTGTGTCGGTAACCTCTACTCCATTTCAAAACGTTTTCCTTTCTATTCCCCAATCTCTACCTCCCATCTCTACCAGGGTCACCACAAGTGTCCCACCCTCACATACCTACTACCTGCCACCTCCTGTTTCATCGGTCATTCAATCTATATCTATACCCTCTATCTATGTCTCTCAATTCCCACCTCCTTATTCGACACCACCATACTCTTGAATGTCGTATTCTTCATATATCCAACAAAAACCTCCTTTCTCTCTGGGGGGTACCCAATCTTCACAACCTAACAATGACTTTATCAAGTTAATGATGGATAAGATGCAAACATTAGAGGCATCTGTTTCCGGCTCCCATAATTCTCTCACCTATGGTGAGATTTGTAATGATCCTATTCACCCATCCATTCCCATTCGCCCATATCCTGTACACTGGGAGATGCCTAAGTTTAACCGATTTAACAGTAAGGAAGACCCACAACATCATTTGCGATCTTTCAAACATGGGTGTTACCTAATTTCCCATGATGATGATCTGCTTTTGTGAACCTTTCCCATGTCCCTAACTGGTCCAGCATTGGACTGGTATAGTGGATTACCTAGACATTCCATCTTCTCGTTCAATCAAATAGCCCAAGCCTTCTTGGATCATTTTTTGATTAATGTCATCAAGAAGGTTACCATGACTAATCTTTACTCCACGCGTCAATATGATGATGAATCTATCACATATTTTGTCGCTCGTTGGCATAGCCTGATCAATCAACTCACATTCCAATTACCGCAAACTGAACTCATAGATCTCTTCACACGGGCCTATGCTAGACATATCTCACCTAATTAATAGGTGCAAACATTCTGAACATTCAATGAGGCTTTCACCATGGCATGTAAGCTCGAAGATTCGTGCCATCAAAGAGAAGTAGATATAATTATGCAAACAAGAACTTCTCGTTTAAATCAAACGATACTTCCTCTTCCTGGAAACCTCAGACAAGTTATTCCAAATCCAAGGGAACTGCTAATGTAGTGGTACTTAAGGCTGGCCCTGCCCATCCATCCAATCATGCTAAACCTTCATCCAATCTGTCACCGGTCCAAACCTTCCAATTCAAATGAGAACATAAATAAATACACCTTAATTGGGGAAACATATTCATCTATTTTAGAAAATCTTATTAAAGCTAATGCCATCACCCTTCCTCCTATCAAACCACATACTGGTTTTGACCCCTCTCGCCCCATATCAGGTTGGTATAAGGAAAATGACTACGGTAACTATCACTGTGTAAATGGTCACAGTGATAGACAATTGTATCACCTTTAAAAACATTTTTCAGGGAATGCTCGAGAGCGGTGAGTTAGTCTTGGATAACCCTGATGCACCTACCGATCAAAACATTCATTATATTCAAGAAACCATCCCCTAACCATTTCCCATCTAATGATCAAACTGGTGATGCCTCACATAACAAAAGTAATACACGTGAGGTACATGTTATCTTTACCAACTTACCACTTGTTTCCAAAATATCTCCTATCTCCTCCATCGAGGAAATCCTAGCCTGAAATCCTCTACCCACACAGAAACCTACTTTATCCATTCCTCTACCCATAGAGGAAAGCCCTTCACCTCCCCGTCCATGTGCAGAGGAGTCTCTCGTTAGCACCGATATCATTTCCACATCAGCTTTCCCTAACCTATTGAGCCGCTACTAATTGTACCTCCTCCACCTACAAATGAGTACCCATCATCTTCTCCACCTATTCAGGACCTAATAGATTTGTCCGTTACCACTCAGTGACCATTCCCCAATAGCTACCCAAGATCCTGCAGACCTACTTTCAGATCTCTTACCTACAAAGACCAAAGACAGTGAATTCCCTATTTCCTCAGACACATTTTACTGGAATCATCACGTCACTCCCCATCTAACTCATCTACCATAGTGTTGTTCGTCACATTTGGCCGACTTCCTAGACTATGTTGATAGGTATTCACTTTGGGGATGTCTCTTACTCCTGGTCTCAACCCAAATGCAATCATCTTCCACTGAAACCTCTACCATTTATCCAAAGATGTTTCAACAACCCAAACCGCACAAATGAACATAACTCTTGATACATCTTCTATTACATCATCCTCATCTATAACCCACGCCTCTTTACTTGCTAGCTGACGTGTTCCAGCATCATCTCTTGTATATAAACCCACTAGTGTTCTAGGGGTCACACCCACATCAAACCTTGCACATCCCCCTATCAAGATACACTTGAACCACATCTTCCCATATACTTATAAAACCAATCCCTCAACCTAAGCAAAATAATCCTAGCCTTATAATCCGTATGCACCAACCTCACCAATTACACCTTTATCACCTACACCCCTACCATCCATCTTGGGACCTCACCCCTTTACCTTAACAAAATCTACCCTCTCTAGGGGTAAACCTAAAATTCCCTTGACCCCTTCACCATAGCCTGCGGATCTACCTAGGTGATTCTTGCATCCTTCATCACCATCTATAACTTATTTGCCTCCTATACCACCATTACCTTCTATACCTCCTTCACTACCTATGACATTTTCTTCCACCTCACCTATACCTCCCTCTTGACCTTCGACCACCACCTACGCACTACACCTTCAGCTGTCCCCTTGGGTCACTCTTCCTCTCCCACCATCTTACTTTACCATCTACATCATGTGCTCCCCCTACACCTCTACCTAAGAAAAATCACCAAAAAAAAAAAAAAAACAGTCTAATTTCCAAAGAGGTGGTTAAACTTACCCCTCTTTCTATTGTTGCACTTACACCAAACAAAGTACAACCCAAAATCTAAGAATACATCACCTCAACTACCACCACAACTACCCAATCTTCTAACCAAACTTACTTTCACTTCGCATTATGATCCACTAGTGGGATCATATGCTACCATCTTGGCTAACCTCCGGGAAATCTTTGCTATCACCCTCCTTCCTCTTAGACCTTATGACCCTCTTAAACCTAAATCGGAAGTGTTTGATGACACTAAAATTTGCACTTACCATTGTATGCCAGGACATGATGTTGAGAAATGTAAGGGTCCGAAGGCTTCGCTCATTCAATTATGTCCTTCTGACCCCAATTTTGATGATGATGACCTCCTGGATGATGAACCTATTTCACAGTCACCATCTTCTTCACATCTTCCTCCTACACCTATACCAAAACCTCCATCTTCACCGCTCACTAGAACCTTTTTTTCCATCTCCATAATTTGAAATCAACATGGTCTCACATCCAAGAGATCTGCTCACGCCTTCTCCTAAATGATGGTATTGCGCTTAACTCACCTTGTAGAAGGATCTTATCCACCTCGTTGGTAAATGTCTACTCCTACCATGTTGTTATACTTTCATGGTAACCCTACACCTTCTCCATTTTACACCTCTCTACCTCAAAATTAAGATGGTTTACATCGTTACCTACAGGTGCTCACGAAGGACAAAAGGAAAGAGAAATATCCATTGACCATCACCCAACCAATCCTATACCCTAACATACCAATTTACACCCATGCCTAAAATCACCATCCATGGTCCCACATATCCTATTTCTGATGGTGTTATGCACATCGCGCGTTGCTCAAATAGTTACACCAATCTTCTCTCAAAATTTCCTTGTACGATCTCATCCAAACCTCAGAGTCACATTGTCAAGTCCTCATGGAGGTTCTTCAATCTATTGAGGTTTTACCTAATGAGTCCACACCTATAGCATCTATTATCACACCTCATCATGTCACTTCTCTCACCAAATTTCCATCTACCTCATCACATCCAACTGTTCACCAAGTTACTATTCTTAGTTTCTCGGATGACGAAATTATCCCCCACCAAACTGATGACCCAGATCCTGCACTTTTGATCTCCATCTATATCGATAACATATGCGTCTCAACAGTGTTATGATCAATGGGGGTGCTAGCATTAACCTCATCTCCTCTCACGCATTTCGAAAAAATGCGCATACCCAACAACTGCATGTATAAACATCCAGTCATGTTATGTTAATTCAATGACACTATCACCTCTACAGTTGGCACTATCATCCTCCACATTCATGTGGGTCCCCGTACTATTCTTGAGTTGTTCTATGTTTTGGAAGGGGAGTTTCAATATAATTTGTTGCTCGGTAAACCCTGGATTCGTGCCATGGGTTGTGTTGCCTTCTACTTTACATCGATGTGATAAAATTTGAACATGAAGGATGTTCCTATACCATTCTAGCTAACCCATCACCTTTCAAAACCTGCAACATGCTTTATTGGTCCAATGATGTCCTTGTACCTTTTAAGGCATCTACCTCCCTAACTACATCTTCTTCACACAAGACCCACATCCACCAGTGCCGTTACAACCTCACCTTCGCCCAAATATTCTATTCCCACCGCTGCTATCACTTCTACCAGTTACACCTCAGCTTCCCAACTAACTGACACCTCCGCTGATCTAACTTCTAACGTGTCCTCCATTCCAGTCACTAATATATCAACCACTGATCCCTTGGAAGGTTTTTTTCAATGCCTCACTATGGGGGAGTATCGCCTATATAATGTCAATACATTCCTTACTCCACAAGAGTATGGAAATCTTCACCAGCATCCTCACTATGATCACCGCATAGGTGAGCGCCTCCTTTATGGTCCTCTCCACCTCCGTACCTGTCTTACCTATGGGGGACTTGATATTTCCACTTACACACCCGAACCACCATCACAAACCCAACCTTTTTTGGCTGACCTTCATTCACTTACCAACCGCCCATTCACTCACACTTTCCTACATTGTTGTGCTTGGAAGGGTTTCGGCCTTGGCCTTTATGAGCAAGGTCATCACATCCTTATTTCATGTACCACACATAAACATAATGATCGTAGTGGAATTGGTTTTACCGAACTACTTGCTAAAAAGCCCTGTATTGAACTCATTGAAGACATTGACCCCTCTCCAACATCTTCACCTACCCCACCTTCACCTCCTTCACCAACAGATTCGATGGATCCTAAATTTATCCCTCCTACCTTTTTTGTCCATAAATACGATTTCCTTGGGACCTCTGACCTATCACCGTGATGGCGAGGCTCCTTCCTCTCTTCCTTTCTTGTATCCTGACATGATAGGGGACGATACTCCTATTAAGGTCGTTCAATGTCAGGATGATGAATCCATACTCACCTACCTTGGTGTTGAAGAATCTTAGATTCATCGGTCGTTACCTTGTGAGATGCAAACAATGTTGAATGAATCGAATATCGAAGTCAACATCCACACTCAGGACAACCCCCACATTCTCAAGATTGGTCAATCTCTAGATGCTACTGAATAGGAAGCCCTCACTTCTTTTCTTAAAAATCATAGCCACACTTTCACTTGGTCCTATGCTGACATGCCTGGTATTCATCCCACTATCGTGGTCCCATAATATTTTAACCATTTCTGATGCCAAACCTGTAAAAAAAAAGTTGAGGAAAGTGCACCCTCGCATTGCTCTTCTTACCAAAGAATAACTTCAACGCCTTCTCTCAGTTTCCTTCATCTTACCCATCGATTACCCCCAATGGATTTCTAAAATCATCTCTATCACTAAGGTGACAGGGGGACTTCTCATTTGCACGAATTTTCATGATCTCAACCTTGCTTTCCTAAAAGATGATTTTCCTCTACCTGGTATTGACCAGTTGGTTAACCTTACCATTGGCCATGATATGCTATCACTTAGGGATGGTTTCTAGAGTTATAACCAAATCTTGCTCACTCCAGAGGATCAACACAAATAACACATTCATTACCCCTTGGGGGACCTTCTAATATTGAGTCATGCCTTTTGGCCTTAAAAACACTGGTGCCACCTATCAGCGGGCTATGACCTACATCTTCCATGACATTATGCATCACGTATATTAGAATATTATGTAGATGATCTCTTGGCACTAAATCTCAAACATCGGTGTGCGAACATATCGCCGTATATTGAAAACCATTTTTGATCACCTTATTCAAGTATTGCGTTCTTCCTTCAACCCAAGAAAAGTGTCTTCATGCAGTTCTCTCAGGAAAGCTTCTGGGATTTATCGTTTCCTTACGTAGTATAGAGGTTGACCCTGCTAAATTCAAGGCCATTCTCGATATGTCTCCACCCACTAACTTTCGCCAACTATCATATTTTACAAGGGAAAGTTACAATCTATTCAACAATTTATTTCCCAACTCTCCGGCCATTGTCAACCATTTCATCACCTTGTCAAAAAGGATGTCTCTTTCAAATGGGATGATGACTACCACAAAGGTTTTGAGGCCTTAAAACAATATATTCTCTAACCAACCATACTTGTTCCACCTAAAAATTACCAACCCTTCTACCTATACATCTCTACTATTGATCACTCTTTAGAGGCTATGCTCAGCTCATCATGATGAAAAACATAGGTAGCAGATAGGTTTATTACATAATCCGTACCCTTCTAGACTATGAAACTCGATACACACTTACCCTAAAAAAAATTTGCTTAGCCTTAGTTTTTTTTTCCACCAAACTTTTCCATTACCTACTCAACCACAAAACCTATGTTTTGACCAACACTGACCCCTTACACTTCATTTATGCTAACCCTTACCAAAATCAATGTGTCACCACATGTTGGATCATGCTTCTTGCTGACCTAGTCCTCGAATTCATCCACCAAAAATCTATCAAGGGCCAGGCCATTGCTAACCAGCTTGTTGATGCGCCTCTTTCTGGGAATCAATCTCTCAAAATTTGATTTCCCTAACGAATCCATTGACTAATCTCTCTTTGGATGATGACCCTTACCGAATGACCTTATTCTTCGATGGTTCCAAATGTCAGCATGGGGGTGGTGCAGGAATTATCCTCATTCCTCTTGATGGTGAACCCATGCCCTTATCATTCAAACTCGACTTCGAATGCACCAATAAAATCACTGAATACGAAGCACTCGTATTATGTCTCATGAATGCCTATGCCTTAGATGTTCAAGTCCATTAATATCTTTGGTGATTCTCAACTGGTAGTAAACCAAGTCAATGGTGTTTATCAGTGTCATAATGAAATACTTCAAGAGCACAAAATGTTACATTGGCATCATGTTGACTACCTTTGACTGCTATAAAATTCAAACCGTTCCGCGATCCACCAATAAATTTGTGGATACCATGGCCTACCTCGCTTCTCAGATACCCACTTCACTTGCTGATTCAGACATCTTTGTTACCATAAAATGCATACCGAGACCTTCTTATCAATCTTGTTGTATTAACCTTGTCCGAACTACCTCACTGAACACACAAGACCTTTGGTATAAGTAACTTGTGGACTACCTTTCCCTTTCTATATTACCTCCTAATCTCACACGTAATGGACAACGCACCTTTCTCAAAAAGGCCTCTCGTTATGTCATCATGGGTGGCCTCCTCTATAAACGTGGCTTTGATGGTATTCTCTTACGATGCCTCACCAACTCTGAAATCCCCTATACCATTAAAGAAGTTCACGATGGCATCTGTGGAGGTCACTTCAGTGGCCTTGCTGTTGCTAAACACATTCTTCACCTAGGCTATTATTGGCCGACCCTCAATCATGATTGTTGTGACTATGTTAAGCATTGTGTAAAATTCCAACAACATGCCAATCTTCATCATACACCTAGTCATGCCTTATAGGTTGCTCGTGACCTTTGGCCCTTCTCTCAGTGGGGTTTGGATCTTGTTGGAGAGATCAATCCTCACTCTTCCCTAAGACATCAATGGATCATCATCGCTACCGAATATTACACCAAATGGGTTGAATCCGTACCCCTCATCTCCACTAAAGCTGAGAAAATATGTGAGTTCATCAATCATCACATTATTTGTTGCTTCGGTGTTCCACATCGCCTTATCACTGATAATGGAAAACAATTCAAAAACAAAACTCTACAGAAAATTTGTGACACCTTTGGTATCCAGCTTAGCTTCTCCTCACCATATTACCCACAAACCAATGGCCAAGCCGAATCCACCAACAAAACCCTAAAAAAAATTCTCATGAAAGTGGTTAACGATACTAGGAAGGATTGGCATATGCACATTCCTTTCACTCTTTGGGCATACCATACTAGTATTCACACCTCCACTACTACCACTCCCTTTTCTTTGGTCTATGGTACCAAGGCTATTTTGCCTCTCAAAGTCCAGATCCCGTCTCTCTGTATCTCCGTTCAAGATATGCTCATTGATGATGACTTTTACCAAGACCGTTTAGTACAACTTGAGTTATTAGACAAATGTCATCTTCATGCCCTCAACCATCTCCAAGTTTACCAAAAATGCATCAAGCGTGCATACGAAAAGTGTGTCCATGAACACACTTTCAAGGTCAGTGACCTTGTCCTAAAGGAAAATCAACACGTAACCAAAGCAGAAAAAAGCAAACGGGGCAAATTTTCTCCTAATTGGCTTGGACCATACATCGTGACCCATGACTATGGATCAGGTGCTTATCACTTGTCTTCACTTGATGGTAAGCCCAAACCTGAGCCCCTCAATGCCTTGCATCTTCGACCATTCTACTATTGACCTCTAGTCCTACATCACTATTTATCTAATTCATGCTTGTCCCTTGAGTGCCATTTACCTTTTTCTATTCCACACCTCATCTCCAATGACTAAACAAGAATCATGTGATTACCCGTCACCCTTTTTCCTTATCTTAAATATGTGCACCATGGCTCTGCACATGGCATGATTCTCATGGATACTTTTCATCTTCTTTTAGATGAGATCCCATGGTCGTTCACCCTTTCCTTCTCAACAAGAACCAAATGCTTCGTTATAGTCTCGTCCATGACTTAAAAGCCGAAAAAAAAAGAAAAATAAAAAAATATGAATCCCTCAGAAGGACATCTTCCAATATAAGGGATTAACTCCTTAAGTCAAACTTCCAATATAAAAGATGAATCCCTCAAAAGGACATCTTCCACCTTCAAGTGTCGATATAAGTAGACTGCTCCCTCGAAGGACAGCTATAAAAAGCTCACAACTCTCTACATAGTCTTTCCAAAAAGAGGACTATTTTTCTCAAAAATCAAAATTCAGAAGCTTCCCACATCGATCAGCTTCGCGAAGACCTCAAGGAGACATATACTCTTCCCGTATAGACTTCCTGCATCGATCAGTCTATCTAAAAGTCAAAAGAAAAAGGAAAAGAAAAGTAACCTTTTTTGTCATGGACTTGCCTATTGTGATCTTGGCTCTGTTTCCCAAGGCATTTTACTTCCCATTTTATGACCCAATTACCTTCACCTCCCTACCCGTTGTCTTTTCACCTCATTCTGCCTCAAGGGACCCACTAAACCTATGAAATTTGGTGATTTTGTGACTATTCTTCACCTCTAGAGTAATCAATCATGCAATGTCTTTAGGGTCTTACGTTCATTAGCCTATATGTAGATGTGTTTCATACATTTTGATCCTTGCCAATCGGGTGGCTTTCTTACCCCCTCTTATCTTTTCTCTTCTTCATTACCTTTTGATCTTCCTATATAGGACTAGACCCTCAACACATGTCTATTGTGGTTTTCTTCTCACACCTCAATCAGCCTAAATTCACCCATACCTATCTACCTATATTCCACTTAACCTAATCGACCTTGACCTAATCATACCTATGACCTAGAATCAACACTACCTATCGAACTAAATTCACCCATACCTATTTACCTATATTCCACCTAACCTAATTGACCTTGACCTAATCATACCTATGACCTCAAATCCAACCTAACTATCAACCTCACTACCTATTCTTCTATCTTCTCATATTATTCCCTAGCTTATGGGAGAACTACATTGGTCTGAGGTCCCTTTTCATTGGGACTATGTAGGCAACACTTCCAGGGCATGGGGCCCTGGAAGGTTAGCTCAGCCACTCTTTACCCTAACCATTTTCCCCACTTTTACCTGATTTCCTGTTCATATCAAAAACCTCGACATCTAAACCATATATCACATAACTTTTACCACTTATATTATTTAATCATTTATATTACCACTTATAACATTTTCATACATAACTAGCATTTTCCACATTTTACACCATCTCATGCATTTATATTGCCATTTGTTATCAAAATACCAAAATGAACATCCATTCCTAAACTAACCTAACTCAATCCATGCCTATAACCTGACTCAACCATGCCTAAAACAACCTGACTCAATTCATGCCTAAACAACCTGACTCAACCCATGCCTAAACCATGGTCCTAAACAACCTGACTCAATCCATGCCTAAACCGACCTGACTTGATCCATGCCTAAACTGACCTGACTCAACCATGCCTAAACCTGACTTGGTCATGCTTAACTCAGTACTCAATCCATGCCTAAACAACCTGACTCAACCCATGCCTATCACCTGACTCAACCATGCCTAAACAACCTGACTTGATCCATGCCTAACCTACCTGACTTGATCCATGCCTAAAATAACCTGACTCCATCATGCCTAACTCACCTAATTTCCATCCATTTTAATCCAACAAACCCATATCTCATCTAAACACAAGCCATAAACCAATATCTCATATACACATCAACACATCACAAAATACCATGTATCTCATCACATAAATCCATAACTGTGTATCTCAAAATACATGCCCGTCTCATCATGGCCATCATCTCAAAAAAATGTTGGCACGTAGGCCGATATACAATACAAAATGTCCTCGACACGCAGGCCGGTCTCATATATACAAAATAATGAATGAATCAATACAAATATCCTTGGCTCACAGGTCGGTATCATGTACAAAAAATAATAAATACAAAATCTCTTTAGCATGCAGGTCGGTACTCAATATAATCCCCAAAATGACTCAGCATGCAGGCCGGTCCACAACAGGTCACTGTGTCTCTCTCGACCCCTCTGCTGCACCTATCTGGGGCCCGACACCTTCCTCACCTCCTGTTGATGGCCCCTCACCTGGGGCTGGCCTCTGCACACTAGTGACCTCACTATGATCCTGTCCCTAGGCTCGTCAGCCCCCTGTACTCTCCACACTATGAGTGTGGGATCTGGTCCTCTCACTGGAGGCCTTCTGTGCTTTGTACTCAGTATAGGAGGGTACATCTAGCCTGATAGCTAACAAATGATCCTGGTAATACCGTGACTCTCCTAGGGCATATCTGAACCTAGCCATGGGCACTGTTTGTGGAGGTGCCATGGATCCTTCTACCTACATGGGTACCTGTACAATGGGACCCTATCCCTGAACCTGCACTAGAGCTTGAGTTGGCCCTGTAGTCTATGCTTGTGCATGTATCTGGGCCTGCAGGGTAGTAATATGTGCATGTGCTACTGTCAGCTAGCCCTACAGACCCATAACTTACCCCTGCGTTGTGGCCAATTGGCCTTGTAAATCCTTCACCTGCGCCTGTAGAGCACCTATATCCCCTCCATCTCTACCTACCTCCTCTCCATCTCCATCTCCCCCTGCCTCTACCTATGCAGGTACCTATCCCTGCCCTACCTGAGCCTGTAGCATAGCTATCTGGGCCTATAAGATGGCAACTTGTGCCGCTGAACTTGTAAGCTGCCCCTGCATGATCCTGCTTCTGCCGTTGTGGTGGAACCTCTAGCCTCTGCTTCGCTCATCCTGATCCCTCTCTGGCCTCCACCATCCTCAAATGACCTCCAACTCTCTCCACCAATCACCTCGCTTGATCCGATCTCATGGCCCCACCTCTTGCCCAATCAATCTCACCTATGTGGCTCGCCAACCAATCTCTCTTCCATACTTTTTTACCCTACCTACTCATTGCTCTCACATTGACCTCATTTTCCTTACCTCTTCTTTATTTTTCCTCCCCTACAACTACTTGGACCCCTTTACCTTCCCCTCTGACCCTCCACCTTCTTTAACCTCACCTCGTTCACTGATTGGTGTCTCTTTATTTTACTCCTACCGCGGCCTTACCTGTGCTGTGACCTATCTACCTGGACCTGGACAACTGCTTGTGACCTTTGAACCAATGTACTCGCTATACCTTGTGGCATTGTTACCTGTGTTGATTGACCTAATGACCTTACCTAGCCTATTACCATGACCGTTTATCCTGACCCTACCTTTGGTGTACCAGAATGTACCTAAACATTCCTGCACCTAACCTACGTTGTGCTTCATGACCTTATCCTATAACTTGGAAACCAGAATCACTTCAACCTTGTTTGGATAAACCTATCAACCTTAGATGATATAGAGTTTGCAAGCTCTTCAACCTGGTACCCGTGTCACAGTTTATACGTGTGCATGCATTCAACTGCCCCTACCTTTGACCTTGGCCTGTTTACCTGTTTACCTCTATATCTGATTTTCCCTTTACCCCATTCCTTATTTCTCACTATTCTTCTTCACATCAACTTTTATCAAACCACTCACCGATGTGCTCTACCACCTCATCAGTTCCTGGTTTGAGGGGGGATCACCCTCATTCCCACTTGGGGCAACCACTTTCTATTCTTGTTCACGTCGCTTACCAATACAAGCTATGCAACAAGAAGGGGCAAAATGTAGACACTGAAATTGTGTCGTAATCAACTTGATCCCCTACTGCAACCCTATAATCACTTCCTCATCCTCAACACCTTATCAACTACCTCCTACACCCCACACATGTTAATTTAATTACTTTAATTAAATTAATGCCATTTATCTGTATATATATATTAATTTAATTATTTTAATTAAGTTAATAACCTTTTACCCACACACACATTGATTTAATTATTCACATTAAATTAATTCACTACCCTCACACATCTATTTAATATAATTGACTTTATTAAATACACTTCACCTAACCACCCCCATCATTTGACCCATTAACCTAAACCCTAAACCAATGTCCTAAATACAATCTCCTCACCTCACATTAAAAGCCTCCTAAGGTTGGTTTTCACCCTAAGAAAAAGAAGAGACCCTTATCAAATGGCGGAACAACTTCCTAGGCAATTTTGAACAACCTAAGATATCTCACCCAAACCGACGTCGGTTTACCCTAAACCAATGTGGGTTCACCCTAAACCGACGCCGGTTATATCGGGATGGACCAAATGGCCTATTTAGACCCATCTACAGCTTTGTAATACGGGTTGTTGATTGTTGTTGATTGTTGATTTTGTGAGAAAACTTCTAATCTTGGATTCGATCTCTTTAGGCATTCTCCAGCACAACAACTTCTTCATTATTCTTTAGACCTGTACCTCACAAAAGATTAAGTATCCTCCTTCCATCTGTTTGATTTTCTTATCATCAGCTGTAGTCTTTATGGTAAAAGGAGCCTAGTCTGTTACCCTATGTCCATTCCGTCTCTCCAGTTGTAGCCACCTTCCATACGCACTCATCCTAATACCTTGCCGAATTATCTATCTGACCTCTTCAGCAATCTAAAACCCTCGCAACATATTTACATGCCCTTTGTGATCAATCCCTACCTTCCACCAACTCCACTTTTGCCCCAAAACTCCCAAAACTTGGACTATGTGATTTTACCAGTTCCCGACCTGAATGTCAATGGTTATCTCTAACTGTCGCCGGTTACGGTAAGACCATCACTGGTTTTGTAGAACTGTGGTCGGTCTCTGTTTTCCCTGATATCTTGGCCAAAATAACAACCTTTTTGTGACTCACATTCAACCTGACCTCATTTTTCAAGGCCTATACCTAACTAAACACCTATTTGACATTCGGATATGTATCTAACCTATCCTGTTAGTTCATATTCACCTATAACTGACCTATTTGACCTCTGGATCTCCTTCTAGCCTATCCTGTTAGATTAGATCTATCTAATTCCATTTGTATGAGATTCCTAAATCATATTAAACTAGAGTAGGACAATATTTACTTTGTTTCAGCATTGATTTGTTTTAAACAATGGCTTGACAACCATCTATCACACTTCCAGGATCTAGCACATGCTAGGTAGTACATTGCATATATTGTTTAACTCTCTTTGGTGGTCTTGTTTTGGTTCTTATACAGGTAGTTCCTCCTAGCCAAAAGGAAGGTCTCACAATCACTTCGATTCAGGATTCAGATACGCACACATACAACCTTCAACCATCCCAAAAATAGGTATTCCTCTTACCACGTTTATCTTATCTATTTCGTCAAGTACTTCTTAGAAAAACTAATAAATCAGGTGAAAAATTTGGCTTGTGTATTTTGGAAGAAGCCACATATTTTTTCATTCTTCACTCCATCCCCTCTGGCGTTTCCATCACACAGTTCACGTATGATTGCTAGTTATGCGATTATTGATGCAGCCTAGAATTCAGTGATCCAGACCCAAAGAAACCCTATGCATGCTAGCACATCACTCAGCCTGGAATGAGCGCTCACCTGAAGCGCGTAAGGTAACAGGTCCCCTCTTTAAGGTTGTTGTAGAAGGATGTTAGCATGAAAAATACTTAACATATATAGTTCCATTACTAACACATCATTCTACAGAGCACACCAGATCTATATCCAAGGAAAAATATAACTAAGTACTAACCATGATGAGAACAAAATCATACTAGATTCAGATACTCAAAGAACTAATAATTAGATTCAATTAGTATCCTCCATTATATTCAATGAAATAATTTTATAGAAGCCTCATTATAATATCAGTAGCATGCACGTAACGACGTAACTCTGTATGTCTTGATCCCTGTGTCTTTCTATGTCACGATCTCATCCTCTCTCTATTACACAGTTTACTACATATATATAAGGGTGGGGAATTTCCCTTCACCACTTATCCATTCCAAAAAATAGGTCGCATGATATTCTTAGCCACACGCCTTTACAAAACTAACCATACATGCAATTGCGCTTACAATAGACTACTACTAGCTAAATAAAAGTAGCAAATCTATTTCGGGCCTATGTCCATGTAGAGTTCTTCATGTCCAATCCTCAGAAATAGCCAATGTGTGGTGCACACATCTCTGCCTCATTTGTTTGCTCTGCACACCATCTCTAAAAATAGACCTTATGAGTGAAAACGGCTAAGTCCTGAAAAACTAAACTTTTGTTCCGCGCGTGTGTTCTCCTTATGCATTCGCACCTTTGCATATGACTTGCTTTCCCATGCAGACTTCTTGTGTACTTTCTCTGTCAAGTGTTCTTTGATCAACATTACCCCACACTAATTTCATTCTCACCTTGACAATGGTTATCTCCAGAAATGTAAGTAAAGAATAGAATAATGGAAAGAATGGAAAGAATGAAAAAATGTATGAAAGAATACTTTTTACTCTGCAGTCTCTTCTTCAACCTGAACAACTAATTCAAGATATTCCTATTTTATTTCAGCCTCCAAGGTCTACCATTCAGTGAGTGCTTGCTCTACTTTTTCTGGAATTTCCACAACAATGGACTCCAATTCATCCCTCACAATCTCCCCTTTTTCATTTTGCAAGACTAACACAATGCTGGACATTGAGGTCATTCTTCCCTCTAGTAAATCCATCTTCTGCACAATGAGCTTCCCAAGCTCTTCCAGCCGAGTCTTGTGTGGTTCTTGTGCTGCTTCCAGGGCCTCGCACTTCTGCTTAACCATTGATAATATTTCTGCATGGCCCAATGTTTCGTCCTTCATTGCTCTCTGGACCTCATTGTTCTCTTCCAGGGTCTTTATGTTGATAAGCACCTCTGGAGCTGTGCAGATGTTTAAAGCTTGGTATGCTTTCTTCAATTCTTCTTGTAGCACTTGTAGCAGTCCTTCATAGGATGCAATCTTCTGCATCACTAAAGCCTTCTCCCATTCTACCTCTTTTGCTAGATCCTTTGGCGCTGGCATGCACAGAGGTTCATCTTCAAGTACTAGGTCCACCAACTTTCCTACATAATGTATTGCTGAGGGAAACATCTGTGGTACCTTTGGCTCCAAGTGTGGCCTAGCTCTTATGACATTTTCACCAATCTCCTCTGTGATGCTGATAAATACAGTGTTCTTCTTTTGTGCTAAGTCCCTCTCTTACGTTAGGCACACTATTTCTCCATCCTTAGTTTTAATCTCTTCCCTGAGTGCTCTAATTGTGGCAGCCTTGTCCATATTTTTCCTTGCCACCTCTGTTGAGACTTTGACCAATGCATTACTCACTTGTTCATCTGAGATGACAGTAGGCTTTACTTTCATGTTTCTGGCCTGAGGTGTTTTCTTCAACCTCCTTGATACGCATGGCTCCTCACATACATCAAAATATGTCTCATCCATGTGTGTGTGCATGGACCATGACAACTACTTCATCGTGCTCACTATGGCCATATCTTCATCCATGAGCTCCCAGCCATATAAGTCTTTCTGTGTCAGCGTGCTCTAGAAACAGGTGTAGACAATTTTACCTGCATCCTCTGCATAACCCATGGCTGGTGGAATGTGTTCTCCACTTGTTCTTCTAGACCGTTTCTTCTTAGGAACTTTAGCTTCCAAATTTGGGACTTGTGTCTCCATGTCCTGAGTAGTCTCTGCAGCTGTCTCCTCTGTTCCCTTTTCCTCCTCTCCTCTTTCCTTCGATTCCTCATCCTTTTGTTCTTCTATGTTCTCTGGAAGTGTAGGAGAATTAGGCGTGCTTTCCTCTGACTCTTCCACCTCCTCATTCAACTTCAGTTTCCTCCTTCTTTGCATGGTTGCCTCCTTCTGTGGAGAGATTCTGGGTGATCTGCACACTGTTTGTGGAGTAGCACCTTGGGTCCTTGTTCTCCTGAACACCCTCTTAAATCTGTGCTCTCCTTGGACTGTATTCAAGTCCTCATCATCCCCCTCTTGTGGCTGAGGTGGTGTAGTGGCTCGCTCAACTTCATCCTTATTCGTAGGATGTCTTCTACCTCTATGCTCCAAACCACCACTATCCTCGCGCTCATCCTCCTCATCCTCCACTTCTATTGGCTCTGTGGGCTTAGGCACTGGGATGTTCTCCATTGTATGCTTTCCCTTTGGTGGTGCTGGAAGTGCAAACTCATCTTCCACATACTTGTTATTCTCCATCTTTGGCTTTAGTTGGAGATACACCAGTGTTGCTCCAATATCTCCCACCACCAAACTTATTGGTTTAATGCTCAATACATCTGAAATGAGTCTTTCAACATATGCACCCCACCCTGGATACACATATTTCTTCCTTAGTGTGTGGTAGTCGCAATCTACCTTATCCGCATTGAATGTCAGTCGTTGCGCATCTGTAAACCTGTGTACTGATGCCTAGAAGTACCTTGCTATGAAGGCATATGGAAACTTACACCAAGGGCTCCATGCTCCATCTTTCATGGTGAACCACACTATACAGAAATGTTGGTATAAAATGAACTGAACTGCCTTTCCAACCACTGAAGGCAAGTCCTTGGGAATGCACCATTCTTCCTCAAAAGTCATGCGGAGCCTATCATACCACTTCTCAGCCCTTTGCTTGACCTGCTCTGTCATGGATCCCTCACACAAGTACTTCTTGAAGCATTCTGCAGGTGACTTGTGTTCCATTGGATACTCCCATACCTTCTCCTTTGGTCCATCAGGTACTCCGATCTCCATGAACACCAGTGATAAAAGAACAACTCCAAAGCTGATCTTTCCTCCTGTGCACACTTCCTCAATGATTTTTTCTACAATATACTGTGAAATTTTGTAGACTACCCCTTCAGACATCTTTTTGGCAATGTGCAGCCACATGGTATTCACTTGTGACCACCTTTCCTAGTCATTTAGCTTTGTAACAAGATGCGTGGATGCTTGCACAATTGGATACTTATTCATTTTATCGATGTCCATACTGTGCGGACCCTTTGTGTACCCTAACTCCTTTCTTGTCTCCAATATTGTGGTATTGTCCATTAGATCATCTCGTAAATCATCTCCTGTGCCTTTCAACCCCATTACCATGGAGATGAGCGCGGCTGAAATTCTAACTCTGCGACCTGCAAAGTAGAAAAAATCTTCGTGCACTCTGCTCATGAGCCATTGGTACAAGGGCTCATATTCCCATAGTAAGGGAGCTCATATAGTTGGTAAACTCCTATCTTCTGTAAGAGCTTCTCGCCACATCGTCATACACCAGAATGTCTTTCGTCTATGCATTTATTTGTCTTTGTGTTCAGCAACGCGTCAAGCTCCTTCTTATTCTCTATGGTATGGTGATTGTACTCACTCACCTTACTTTTCCTTATGTGAGAATCCCACTCCTGGCCGATGATAACCCCCTCTGGATATTGCATCTTAGAAAAATTGCTTTCTGGAGCCATCTCTTCTTCTTCTTCTACCACCTTCTTCTTTCCCTTCACTCCTGTTGCAACTACTTTCTTGGGTGCCATTTCTACCTTGCAATCCTTTGTAGATCCTTGCTCCTCAAATTCTGAAATGTGCGAAGAAAACCCTAGTTCGATTCAGCATGCCCTAGGTGAAATCACGTGCCCTAGCTCCTCTCTGTCACCTTGCTTCACTCAAACCCTTCACCACCGGGGACACAAGCTCTTTCTGTGCACAGATCTCTTCGTCATGACTAGTTACACACCTCTCACACCTTAATACGATCACTCAGCTCTTTGCACTTGGCTCCTTTTCAAATACTCTTAATCACAATGGTAAAAATGAACTCGCATCCCATCCTTATATAGATTTTCAAATTTTTGATGCATTCATTGCTCCTTCACCTACCAAATATCCTCTCATTAATTGACCATTTCCATCCTTTCACATGCGTTACATCCTCGCGCCTCAGCTATAACCTTCTAGCATGCCTTCCCACCCTCTGGTCACAGAATTCTCTTCAGCATGCTTTCTTGCCCCTGAGTACCTCTTCACTGCACCTTCCACTGGTAATTGCTATGGCCTCTGCTTACCTCATGTTATATTGTTCCTTCATTCATCTTCATCTTTGGTCACTTTTTAGAAGAAATCCTTTGACTTGAAGAGCACCCGTAGCAACTTATTCTTTTTACCTTTCAATTCCCACAATCTTGTACCTAGATATCAACAACCACCCCACACTAAAAATATGTGCAGTCCTCTGTGCATAAACATGCTTCATATAGTAATTAGCTTCATGTGCGAAAGCATGCTTATTTCACAACACACCAACTAAATTAAAAAAACATAGTGACAAAGAAGGAAACACATTAAGGAAATACAAAATTGAAAACCTAATCTAAATGGCAATACTACCTTATTACAAACACCAAGAAGACTTATTTATAGTAGGGCTTCAGCCTACTCCCATTGAAGTAACTGGGTAGTCGTGTTCCATCAAGTGCTTCTAACTGGAAAGTGCACCTATTGCAAGGATGTAAGTGATAACATACGGCCCCAACCAATGTACCTTAAGTTTTCTTGGATGGTGCAAGAACTTAGAGTCATAGAGAAGTACCATTTGTCCAATTTCAATCTTCTTATCAGGTATGTTTTTGTCATGCCATGCTTTCTGCCTGGCCTTTTCTTGCTTCTGACTCCAATGTGCTATGGCTTGTCACTCATCTAGTTGAATTATCTTTTCAATCCATTCTTCTAAAGCTTGTTCATCAGCTAGACCTCCAGCACACAATACACAAAGAAGGTAACATAAACTCCATAGGAAGAATGGATTCTATGCCAAACACTAACTGAAATGGTGTGGCCTTGTTCAACCTTTTATATGTTGTTCTATATGCCCAAAGTACTGCAGATACTTTATCATCCCAATCCTTTCTTCCAACATCACAGATTTTTGTCAATGTGTGGCTCAAAATTTTGTTGAAAGCCTCAGCAGTTCCATTTTCCTGAGGATGATAAGGTGTAGTTTTATGGTGTGCAATCCTGAACTCATCCAAAAAAAATTCTGATTGTCTCATTAAGAAAATGTGTGCCCCTATCACTGGTCAAACTCAAAGGACATCCATACCTTGTAATAATATGTTCCCATAGAAACCGAGCTGTTGTAGCCATTGTACAGTCCTTGGTAGGTGTTGCTTCTGCCCACCTTGTCAGATAGTCTGTGCAAGTTATAATATAGCATGATCTAGTTCTGTGCGCAGCTGGGGAAATAGGACCCACAAAATCTATGGCCCATTTCTCAAATGGTTTTGCACTGGTAATAGGTCTCAGGGGCATTTCATCTTGTTGACTTGGTCTTCCAAGACATTGACAATGATCACATGCCTTACAAATTCCTTACAATTTTTATAAAGGGTCTCCCACCATAACCTAGTGAGTAGTATCTTGTGCATTGTGGCATCACCTGCATAGTGGCCTCCTGCAATTCCACCATGAGATTCTTCCATAATTCCCATGCGCTCATGTTCCAATACACAATGACACAATATTTCATCCTGGCCCATTTTGTACAAGTCACCACTAATTAACATATAAGGTGCAATGCGTATAGCAAGTTGTTTCTTCTCCAAGGATTTCATTCCTTCTGGTGCCATCCCTATGCGTAAAAAGATAGCAATGTCCTCTAGTTCTGATGGTGCACATTGTAACCTGTATAATTATGCATCTGGCATGGTATCCTCAATTTCCTGTGCTTCTTCTCCTGACTGTATTCTTGATAGATGGTCTGGTCCAGAATTACTTTTTCCTGGTTTTACCACAACTGTGAAATCAAACTCTTGAAATAGGAGCACCCATCGACATATGCGCCCTTGTAAAACAGGCTTATTTACCAAATACTTCAATGCCATGTGATCTATATAAAATATGAATGGTGTAGCTAGTAGGTACTGATGAAATTTATTTAATGCATAGATCATGGAAAAAGCTTCACACTCTGTAGTTGTGTAATTTTGTTCTGCAGGAGTCAGCTTTCTACTAGCAAAACAGAATAGGATGATCTACAATACCTTCTCCAGGTTGAGCCAACACCGTGCCAATGGTCATTGCCAGAGGGGTCAACATGTACATGGAATGGTTTGTCCCATGAAGGAATGTGTAGAATGGGCGTGGTAGTAAGTTTATCCTTCAATGTCTTGAATGCATGCTACTGCTGTTTGCCCCAGTAGAACTTACCTTTCCCTTTCAGTAACTCTTCTAAGGGTGTGGCAAACTTTAGCATAGCCTTTGATAAATTTTCTGTAATATCCTGTATGTCCCAAAACTCCACGCACCTTACTTTGACTGGTAGGATCCCTTAGGCCTATAATGACTACGTCCTTTGTTGGATCAACCAAAAAACCATGCTTGCAGATTATGTGTCCTAAAAGTATCCAAACGGTGTAAAAAATATGCACTTCTTGATGTTCAAATATATACTCAACTGTCTACACCGTTCAAACATTAAGCACAAATTGTCACAGTGGTCCTTAACTAATCCATACACTGTCCAATCATCTAAATATACCTATAAGAAGTTGTGAATAAATTCTTTGAACGCTTGGACGACTAAGCGCGAATATACAGCAGGCGCATTTTTCAGACCAAAAGGCATCACAATATAGGTGAAGCTACCCCATTCAATAGTAAATGTAGTCTTTTCTCTGATCCTCCTAGGCAATCCAAGCCTAATGATACCCAAAGAACCCATCTGTAAACGAATATATTTCGTGCCCTGCAACTCCTTCTAATATTTCCTCAGTAAATGGCGTAGGGAATGGATCTGTTACACATGCAGAATTCAGATCCTTGTAGTCCACACATATTCTAATTCATCCATCTTCTTGATACTGATTACCATTGGACTAACCCATTCTGACTCATCAAGGGGCTTGATAATTCCAGATTTCAACATGTTATCAATCTCTTCTTTGACCTTTTCGTGCAAATTGGGGTTCATTCTGTAAGGCCTTTTCCTAACTGGGTGCACCCCCTCTTTAAGCTTTATCTTCATCTCCCCTAACGAATCATGCACACCTTTAAGTTCATGGTACCCCCTAGGAAATAGGTCCTGGTAGTCCCTTAATAACTCAATGATTTTTTCCACTTCAGAGTCTGACCAATAATCCCCAATTATGGCTTCCTTAGGCTCAGTATCTGTTCCAATATTTACTCGCTTTGTCTTCATAGGTTCATGATAGACACACGTGGTCTTATCCACACTATCTAATACCTCACACCTTCCTGTTGAATGGTTTACATCTAGATTATCTACCTCTTCATCATCCACTAGGTAGACCATTTTTCCTTTCTCTTTCTCAAGGCAAGCGCGTTGAAGTAATATTGCATCGTCCTCTGGTTATTTATAAGGATGTGCTCTTGAGTCCTCCTTATCTAATAATTCATGAAGGAGTTCTTCAGCCTTGGCACTATCCCCCATAGTTAAGCACTTGATAAATTTCAATGCTTCTTCTACCGGAGGTTTTGTAGAGAAGAATTCAAACGTCTGTGCCATTCCTGCAACTAAATTCTGCCAATTTCCAGTTTCTCTATGGAGTTCTGCATATACATACCAAGCACACGCGCAGCCTTGTAAAGTGGAATAAAACCAGTGCACCCATAGTGAAGGTGGTAAAGCTTCCTACCCTTCTATCCAGAGTCTCTCACACTTCTGAACATGGTGCTGAATAGGTTGATTACCATGATAATTACAAATTTGTGTAGGTGCATTTCTCCTAAAGAACCTAGTAGTAAGAGAAACCACAATTTCATTCCATTTGACCAAATTATCCCTGTGGACCACCCACCAATGTGTTGTTGTCCCACGTAGTGTATATGCTAGCATATTTCTCCTCTCCAGTGGGTCTATCCATTTTTCTTCCATGGCGCATAGGAATACCATGGGATCCCCTTCTCCTATGTAACAAGGTACTGATTTGTTACCTATCCTCCTTACATAACGCAGTTTAGTGCCTCAAGGGAATATGCTCTTTACTTTGTGCCCTACCAACTCATAAGTGTTGCGAGCCCAATTATCAGAGGAAACACTTGTAGTATCACTAATAGACTATGCATCCTCCCACTGAATTAGTCCTTCTTTGGTAGGTCAATCATCTCTGGATCTAGATGGCACATACATAAATCCTATTCAGATCTTCTTCACTTAAGGGCTCAACATAGGGCATGGACTTTCCATCTGTTAAAGGGATAATGACCCTTTCCTCTTTATTTTCAAAACTGATATAGCCCTTGTTGAACCGAAGATCAACATTATTTGCATAGCACCAAGGACACCCTAATAGAGCTGGGAAGCTATCTAATTCTGCCAGCATAAAAACTTCAAAGTCTCCAGTGAACTTTTCTCCTTGTATGGTAATGGATGCATCTTTTAAAACTCATATGGGAGTGGCCTTAGTTTGATTAGCCATGAATAATACATTAGAGGATGGCTATAATGGGGGTCTCCCCATTTGTACCCATGCATCCAAGTAAGAACATTGACTTCCGTGCCTGTATCAATCAGTATATTACTCAACAGCCACCCATCCACAAAAACATTCAGATTGATTTCCTTTTCATAATATAGGCTATGAGAAGGGAGATTTGCATGTAGGATTTATCTTCTAGTCTTAGTACTTGCATGCGGAGTGTTTCCTTTTAACCAACTCCCTAATAGTGGAATGATGTTCTCCTGGCGCAACATTTTACACACTTCTCTCAAGTCATCTATATCAGTTTGGATCATCTCTGATGCTTTCTTCTGCTCCTTTAAATATTGTATCTCACCCTGAAGATTCCTTAGCACTTCCATGGTATCCTGGTAAACCTCGTTCTAATAGGCAGGATCTAGGTACCGTGCATGAAGAACCTCATCCTTAGTGATGGTAGGTTTTTCTATGTAATGCCTCCCTGGCACATGCTTTAGCCTCAGTGTGAGTCATGATATTCACTTGTAGTGCCTCAGATTCTACTCCCAATCTTGGGCATCCATTGATTTTCCACAACACGTTGTATCCTAACCATCCCTGCGCCTTTGTTTTCTTTTTTATGTTGCTTACTCAGATGCTCATATAATTCTGGGCACTCTTCATAGCTATGTTTCTTCCACAGAAAGAACATGTAATATTTTGAGGACATTCACACCTATAGTGGTCAGGAGATCCCCATGTATAACATGTTCTATGAGGAAACTCACTTCTTCCACCACCACGACCTTGTCCTCCAAATCCACCACGGTATCCTCGACCTCTACCATGACCACCTTCAAAACACCCCTCATTCTGATCATAGCATGCCTAATTTTACTCCCATACCTGATGCTCATTCTTTCTCTTAGAGTTATCTGAAACTCATGTCTACCGTACACCAATATCAATAGCATCATGGATCTGTCCAATCAGTAAGTAGTCCTTCGTGTTATGAGTCATAGACCTACAGATTTTACAGTAGCTTGAAACATTCTTCCTTATCGCATGTTACAATAATGGGCAGCGGATAGCATCATGGTTTAAGTGGCATATCTCACAATCCATCAGCAATGAGCATATTGTTCTATGAGGACAACTATCCTTGGTGTGACCTTCTACTTCACAATCTGTACACCAAATCCCCTGTGTGCATATCATGGGCTAAATTCGCTGATAATTTCTCCAGCTATTTTGCCATAGCTACGATCTATGCTTCTAAGAATGGGATAACCCTAGTGTCTATACTTCGAACTACCTCAGCACATGTAAAGATGCTTCCAGTGCCTCATGGATCAATTTATGTGTTATGTTATAGTGCCCTTATAAATGGTGTTATTGATCCCCCAACAAACCATTGTGCATGATGTCTTGCATGAATATCATAATAATTATTAGATAAAAACGTTTTGAAACCATGCATCATACTCTCTGACACTTTCAGTAGTGCCTTGCTTAATATCCTTGAGCGCACTTATATTCTTCTTCTCAAACTCAACGATATGAAACTCTTTTAAGGAACGCATCTTTTAAATGCTACATAATCTACGCAAGTCTAATCAATGTCAAACTTTTTATACCAACTGTGTGCATGTCTTTGTAACGTAATAGAAAATTGGCTTTCCCTACGCTCAGAAGCTATGATTCCTTTTGCGCACCACAATATTTCACACATGTGCATGTGTTCAGCAACATCTTCTATGCCCCTATACTCTGGAAGATACAAAGAGACATTTCCATGTAAATTTTTTGGGATTAGGGTGGACCTTTCCCACACAATCCAAAACCTCCAATGTTTCCTCTACCTCCAGAGCCTCCAGATCCACTTGATCTAGAACCACCTATACCTCCTGATCCTGGACCACCTATAGCTAGAATAGGTCCCTGTAGATGTACTTCCCATGTGTCCCAATAGTAGTACTTATACTAAACCCCTACGGTCTGTGAAGTATTTCCACTTCCAGAAGTGAGTCCAAATTTTTGGTGCACTCATATTCTATGCAGATGATGTGCCTGAAAAAACATCTCCAAATAACAATGAATCGTTTGTCCTGCATATGAAAATGTACTTACTCTCTCTACTTCCCAAAATTGCTTGTTGATTACTTTTCATACTAGATACTAGAAAACCAAGCACAAGGGCTAGGTTACCAAGTGGATTCAGATGCACGCTTGCGGCCCAGGTCATGTCTACTAGCATGATTCCTTGTGAGGTTCAGGAGGGTTCCCTATCATGCTTTCCCAAATGGGGGATTTCCTTATGCTCTAGCTCCATGTCTTCTACATGAGCTCCAAATCCTTCACAAGCAATCTCTCTCCTTAGCAATGCCATTCTACATTGCAACATCACACTGCTTCTCTATCTCCTTCTCACGCACCTCATTATAATTAAGCCACCTTTCTTCTCTTTTCCTTTCTGCCGCTAGGTCTACGCTCTTTCACCAATCCTACTCTTGCCCCCACGCGTGGTGAGGTTTAGTTAACCATTTATTTACTCTCCAGATTCAAGGTTACCAACAGGATGTTGATTTCTAGAGGAATACCTTATAGATAAGTTTCCCTGGGATATCATAAAAACTGGAATTTAGCTACCTCTAGACACGAATTAAGTGGAAATTAAGTATTCCAAGATATAACTATTTAAGACACCACAAAACCACGTATCCAAGACTTGATTCCAAATCAGATCAGCATCATAAAGGTCCTAGAATTATTCTTGCATCTAGACAAGTGTGCGATAACTCCAATTCTCCTTTACACTTGCATAAGCAATCAGCTGACTCGTACAATTCTACTAGAAAGATAGAAAAAAATCTCTCATATAGAGTGTCATATAGATTCTGTTCCACCCAATTGCATGTGTTAAACTCAGATCCAATGCTAAACTACCGTGCATATTATTCTTCCATATCCCATATCCATTCTTCAATACTTGCTAAGGTTTCACCAATATGTCTTCATTACGAACCATCCTTAAAATAACTGAAAAAGAGTTCCTGGTAACGGAACCAATGATGCAGCCTAGAATTTTGTGATCCAAACCAGTAATAGAAACCCTATGCATGCTGGCACATCACTCATCCTAGACAGATTGCTCACTCGAAACACGTAAAGGTACTAGGACCCTCTTTAGGGTTGTTATAGTAAGGATGGTAGCATGATGAAAACTTAACATATATAGTTCCATAACTAACACATCATTCTATAGAGCATATTTTATATCTATATCCAAGGAAAAACATAACTAAATAATAACCATATGAGAACAACCAGAGTACTAGATTCAGATACTCATAGAACCAATACTTAGATTCAGTCAGTATCTTCCATTATATTCAATGACCATTAAGTTTATATAAACTTCTCATTATAATATCAGTAGCATCCCATGCGTAACGACATAACTCACTGCTATAATATTATCCCTGTGTCCTTTCTATGTCACTTAGCTCATCCTCTTAGATGCGTCTATTTCACCAAATCACACAGTGCATTACTACTTGAGCATATGTGATTGGATAACATGGGTACTATCTCCAAGTTGTGGGACTTGCTACTTGAGATAGACCTCCAGAGTGGTTCTTGCTCCTAAACTACCTGCCACAATCTACTCTAATGCAGGATAAGCTAACTGTTCTAATGCTAAATTTCTAAGGGACCAGGGAAATAAGCTTGAAAGCCTACACTAAAGCGGTGATCACCAGAAAAAGGGTGTGAGAGTAATCTCCTAAAAATGGTGAAATACAAAGGCAGTGCACACTAGAAAAGGTGATGACATGTTCACCATAATCTAGCAAAATGCATCCACGCAGTATTCCAAGCACACCTGATATGAATTCCTGCAAGAACATAATAATAACACATATTCTTGTGGAAAGATAAAAAGGGCAAGAAGAATGCAAGAAAACACAGCAGGGGAAGATACATCCACAAACTTGTAGATTGCTTCCTGGTATGCACAGTTCAGTCTATTACAAGATAAGGGCCTGGATCACCATGCAAGGAGTCCACTACAAGGGCCTGTTTAACACACTGGGAGGGCTTCACAAAGCAATGGCAGAGCTTTGCTACCCAAAAACTCCCCCTTTACAATGGCCCAACACTCCAATTTATAGAAAAAATGAGAAGGAGAAGAGAAGGGAAAATGGAAATCCTGAAATCTGCTTCAACCACATTGTAAGAAGCATTAAATACTTATTACTTGTCCCCATATTGTCCCATGTGCTGCAGCAAAGAAAGAATGATGACCCATGCCTCTTAATTGCACTCCCAGCTACCAAATAAAACACTGTTCTAAACCAGGCCACGTTTCCTTAAAAAACTAAGAGAATCAATTTCTGATCAAATCTAGAATTTATTGATTTCTGCACCATTGGGCTTGGAACCAAAATTCCAACGGTACCAATTTTGTGTGATTTTGAGAAATGCAAAATTTATGGCCTTCTGAGTGCAGGCAGCTATTTTGGGCCTGGCATGATGTTTTCTGTCATTTGACGGGAATGAGCATTGAAATAGCCGCATACCTTATGAAGGACAAGTGATCCACATGGTATGGCTAAGTGAGCACAACTGTAGGATTTTTTACAAAAGTTCCAATTTTGTGATCCGAGCTCGGTTCACTTTTGTTGCAAAGGTTTGCATGTTTTTGGCCGGTTTGCGTACTAATGTGCCCAGATTCTCTATCAACAGGTTATTTAAAAGGTTTTCGTGCCTTTGAAGGTTTTCCGAAATGTCAGGAAAATTGCTTTCCAGTGAGAGGTGTAGACTTCTTGTGTACTTTCTCTGTCAACAATTTTTTCACATTTTCTCAGAACTTAGGCTAAATCTTCATACCCCCAAGGGAGATCAAAAAATAAGGACCCTAGAAACCATGAATTTTATTATACATCTATTTAGCATTACCTTGAGGGGTGAATGGATTGAACATGAGCATTTTATAGGCACTCACTTTACATCAAAGGTTTATCCCCACCAAATTTGGGATCTAAAACCTAATATAAGCCTTTATAGAATTGATTTTGATAGGTGTATTTGCATCATGACGCACACAAAAAAGAGGAAGAATTGCAAGACTCTGTTGATCATCCTTTAAACTTTGTAGCCTTCTCTATGATCTTGTTCCTCTGCATCTTGCTCAAAGCTTCAGGGGAGCTCGATATCTCTGTAGGTAATTCAAGGAATAGTGGGTTCATGCATAGTCCCAGAGGGTCCACAACAATGGATTTATTCAAATGACAAGAGACCATGAAATCAACCTGGCTCTCATATTTCCCAACCAAAAGTTGCCTTCAGGTGGATCAAGATGTAGCAGAAGAATATATATTCCTCAAAGATGAGGTCACAGGTGAGTTTTACTATAAGTATTGAGCCTCCTTGAGCATAATGTTGTGATAGGTTTAATGACTGACACAAAGTTGACGACCCGCCTCCCTTCTTTGACATTTTAAACATCTCACATATTTGGTCCCCAGAACCACATTGTTTAATTCTGGCGACCCGCCTTGCCATGCTCACACTTTCGCAACGGTTATCATGGGTAGCTTTTATAGAATTTGACAACATGAATAGGTTGACTCAAACCGCCGAGTAGTGAGCTCAAGCTTTTATAATATTAAAGCCCATTAATTACAATTAAGCTATGATGGAATATTCATTTTCTCCCCTCACAGGTTGACCTGATGGCAACCCCTTAAGAATGACCTCAGATAGCACTGGGTGAAGGGCGCAAGTTCACCACTTGGTGGCTATGACAGGAGCACTTGGGGCCCATGGTAGAGAATTTATTGGGGAGTATTTACTTCATAGGGGTAATTCACTGAAGAGCCAATTTGCTCATTATGTGAGGCATAAAGATGACTTTCACCAAATGAGCTCATGTAGTCACTTGAAGAAGGAACTATTTTGCATTTAAAATATCCAATACTTGATGGAATAAAAACCAAATGATTTTGATTGATTTTGAAGATAAAAATTTACGCAGTCAAAGAAATTCATGTTATGTTAGTTTTAGTGAAACATTGTGAACACTTCCCAATACTTGAACACTATTTTGCATTTAAAATATCCAATACTTGATGGAATAAAAACCAAAATTTTGATTGTTGAAGTTTAAAAAATTGTTTATTTATAAACCATTTGTGAATGGGGTCAACATCTCACTATTATTTAGTACACAATAAATATTAATTGGTACTTTCATTTTCTACAATAAAAGACTCATTTGTTCAAAGTATAAGTACAACATATCAATTGAAAACCCCATCATATCTATTTAATGGGTTGAGTATTTCACTATCCAATGCATCCCTTTCCATATTCCAAGATTGTATGTTCAACCACCAAATATTTCATATCCAAACTTTAATACATACCTGCACAAAAAAAAGCACACCATCTTCTCAAGATTCAAATTCATCCATTAAAAAAACCAAAAAATTGTATACGTGAAGGTAAAAAGTAAATATGAATATCAAATCAAATAATTGCAGCCACAAGATCATCTCAAAATCAATTTCAACCTTTGATTAAAAAGACCCTCCACCTTGATCCATGTCTTACATTTTGATTGGATACTTATTCTTTATGTTGGTAATATATATTCACTTTCCTAGATTTGGTTATTTCTAAATTTGTTCTGTACGGTGCATGGTTACTATTGATTTTATATCAAGAAAATACTTCTATTAAGTTTTGAAAGGTACTTGGTTGAATAAAAAATTGCAGGTTAGTTTTAATACCTACTACTTATAATTTCAAATTTCCTGCATATTCTCATACAACAATTGGCTGCATATTCTCCTTAAATGTAACATTTGCAGTCTACATATTCTCATTTAAAAGCTACCTGGTGCAGTGATTTGATGTAAATTATTATTATATTTTAAAGCTCAGATTAATTACAATTAGTTTTTAAAGCTCAGTTCAATTCATATTGACAACTGAAAATCATGAATTCTGGTATTTTATAAAGATTAAATGCTTCAATGATGTGCTGATTTTTTATTAATTACTGTCTAGTAAATGAATTATTGCTTATTTTTCTCATCCTTCCTAACTTTCATCTCAAGTCCAGTAAATGCATTGTTTGATCCCCATTTTCATCCTGCACAATGGTACTTCTCTGCAAAAGCAACCATGAAATACATGCATCATAGTCCTCCCTCACTTCCTCAATGGAAGATTTCTTATCATTCTTACTAGACCCAATAGTATACCATGAAAAATAGTTCACCATGAATATCAAAACAAATTTGAACAATCCCCATATGTCATCTATGTTCTTAAGAAACAAAGTCATGTGAACTCTTCCCAATACTTAAAACTATTTTTTGCAATGGAAATATCCATTAATTGATGAAATAAAATCCATAATTTTGCATACATAAGACTCCAGAAAACTGTGTGAAACTTTGTTGGTGTGTTGCTGTGTGAGCAATAATTGGGTTCTTAGGGGGAGAAGAAACAGTATGTGAATAGGGTCCATTGGACCAAATCTTTACCATGTAGGATTGTTTTGTTTTGGCTAGTTATAAATAAACCATTTTTTATTCTATATCTCTAATTTGGAGTCATATTTTAATTTTTTTCAATTCCATATGATCGATCGAAATAAATATCTCCAAAAAAACCCATTTACTGGTGGAGACCAAAAGTGGTTCACGCAACACAATTCAAGTTGAACATTAAAAACCAAATAAAGGAGGGAAATGAAATCTGTCATTATTTTGCATGACCAAAATAGTTAATACATGCATTAAATGCAAACCCACCATCTGCCAACAACTGTTCTGGATGCTTCACAACTGTTCACAGAGCTACCATTAATTGGGTTCACACAGCTACCTAAATGTTGGATATCACAATCGAAAAATCTTCAAAAAAACTCCAGAAATGCAAAATAGTGTTCAATATTGGGAAATGTTCACATACTCTTCTCCCCTAGAAATTAATGCTCAACTAGCATTGTGTTACATGAACCACTTTGGGTCTCCACCAGCAGGGGAGAAGGGCTAGTATGCGAACATCCCAAGTTCACGGGTCCATTGGACCAAATCCTTGCCACATATGATTTCTAAATTTACAGATAGTTATAAATAAACATTTTTTTATTTTATATCTCTAATTTGGAATCATATTTTAATATTATTTGCTTCCATCTGATCGATCGAAATGAATATCTTAAAAAAAAACTCATTTACTGGTGGAGACCCAAAGTGGTTCACGAAACACAATGCTAGTTGAACATTAAAAGCTAAATAAAAGAGGGAAATGAAATTTGTCCTTGTGGATTTTGACATGCATTGCAGATAAGACCCCAATTAATGCTCATACACCAACACACCAGATTAGATGGAAGCAAATAATATTAAAATATGTTTCCAAACTAAAGAAATAAGATAAAGAAATGTTTATTTATAGGTAGCTGTAAAATTGACAACCCTACATGACAAGGAATTGGCCCAATGGACCCGTGAACTTAGGGTGTTCACATAATGGCACTACTCCCATAATTTGAGGCACTGAAATTATTTCCCTCTAACCCACTTGTAGAGGAATTCAACAAACATAAAAAATTGGCCTGAATGAAAGATTTATTCTTCTCCCTACTTAAAATCAAGCACAAAGTAGCAGCCAAGACTGCAATATATCATTGGCAGTAGTTAATGATTGTCATTGAATGTATTCCAGTATTACAACAGATTTGATGCCACCATAACAACATATGTAGTCAAGCTATTACAATTAGGATTCTTACATGCATTCACTTCTGAAGATGATGTGTTGTCATAAAACATTACATTAACAAGACCTGCATCAATTGATCAATATCAATTACAATGTCCAAAGGGGTGATTGCATGTTCAAGTGAAACATTGTAATTGATATTGATCAATTAGAAACAAGCTGATGAATGTAGTGTTATTTGATAACACCTCATCTTTAGAAGTGTTTTTATATATAATCAACAACCCAACTTATAAATTTCGTCTTTATCAAATAATATGAAATTAATAAAAAATGTATTAATTGATTATTAATGGTGCCCAAAGGGGTAATCACAAGTTTACCTACAAGTTTATGATTCATATTTTCATGTATCATAAGCTTGTTAAAATTATCACATGTTACATTATCAATGTTGTAATTAACCCTTTGCCCATTGTAGATGATCTTATTGATATATTAATACATATATTACTAATTTTATATTGTTTAATACTGCAACATTTTGAGAAGATGAAGAGAAAGAGGATTTTGAAGCGAGGACAACGTATGCCCAAAAAACGAGGTGTACAATTTGAAATTGAAACATCTAACCATGAAACAGATCAACAAGATGCTACAAAAATAAATGAAGAGGATGGTGCAACAACAAATCAAGGAGATACAAACACAACTATAGATCATCAACCAGAACCTGTTAGATGTCAAGTAAATGGGCATGAAATAGAGGAAACTGTGGTTGTTAGAGGCAACACTTCAACCAAGAAGGTTAGAATTTTGTCTAGTTGGTCAAAAGAAGATATGTTAAAGGCCATAGATGATATTGAATTCAACAATTATTCAATTAGAGTTGCTGCATTGAAATATAATTTACCTCCTACATCTGTTCATTATTGGCTGAATGGTCTGACCCATACAAAAAGGAAGGGCCCTGCACCTGTTTTGAGTGAAGGAGAGGAGAAAGAGATAGTTGAATGGTGTAAGCAAATGGCAGATTTAGGGCATGGAGTGGGAATTATGCAACTGAGGGCATGTGTTGCACAAATTTGTGAAACTAGAGAGACTCCATTTCGAGAAGGATTACCTGGAAAATCTTGGTGTGAAGGATTTAGAAAAAGACACCCAGACATAGTCCTACGGACTGCTGAAGGTCTAGAAAGAGATTGTGCAATAGGTTTACGTCCAGAGGTGGTTAGCAAGTTTTATGAAAAACTAGCTAACATTTATATCAATTCCTATGGTGCAGGGAAAATATGGAATTGTGATGAGACATGAATCCAAGCAGGGAGAAATTGTGGCATGAGGGTGCTTGCCACCAAGGGTTGCAGGAATGTTCCCAAAATCATTCCTCGTAGCAGAGAATGGATGACAATTCTATGTTGTGTAAATGTTGCAGGGCAATGTATCCCTAACTTTTACTTATTTAAAGGTCAGAAAGTTTCACAAAATTACATCAAGGGATGTGAGCCAGGAGTGCTTGCATGGCTGCTCATTCAAGTGCTTGGATGACTAGAGAGCTCTTTATAAGCTGGTTGTATCATTTTAGTAAGTCTGTACCTAGAGGAGTGTGCCCTGAAAATAGGCATTTACTTATTTTTGATGGTCATAGAAGCCATGTGGCATTGTTAATTATAGAAGAGGCCAGATGATTGGGGATTGATTTATTGATACTGCTAGCACATACTACACATAGGTTGCAACTGCTAGATGTTAGTGTCTTTGGTCTTTTTAAATCATATTTCAGATCTGAGAGGATGGATTGGATGTGTAATAATAAGTACCAAGAAGTCAAACGTTCAGACTTGGCAGAAATAGGTAGTAGAGCTCTAGCCAAGGCCATGACACCTACAAATATTCGTGTTAGTTTTAGAAAATGGCCACTTGATCCAAATGCATTACAAAATGACATGGAATGTAGTAAACTATATATCATTGAAGAAGATGACAACGAAAATGATGCTGAAAATGTCACAGATGATGATACTACTGAAAACATCATGAATGTTGATTGTACTGAAAACATAATAGATGTTGATGCTACTAAAAACATCCTATGTTTTTCAAGAGATGTAGCTCCACCACTTGGCGACAATATAGGAGAGGATTACTTCATGGAATCAGTTGAGAATCTGACAACAACAAAAATGTGCAATCCAACCATAGAAACAATGATTGTTGTTAATACAGAGGTGGAGGAACCAAGTGTACAGGGAGAAAGACAAAGTACAATGCAGACCAAAGATTATGAAGTGAACCACATTGTGAATACTCATGACAATGGCACATCCAACTGCAACACTGAGGCCCAGGGAATAGGAGAGGATGATATCTCATTGCCAAGTGCACCACAACAACCTACTTGGCTGTAAGAGCATATTGTAGAGTTGGGACTTGATCAGATTGGAAACACTGAGGATGAAAGTATATCTTTACCTTCTATGCCAACCAACCTTGATCCAACAGACTTTGAACCAACAAACTTTACTCATTATTATGTTGACACAGAGGAAATTGAGGTCATTGATAAGGATAAAAATGAGGAAGAGACAACTCAACATGATGTTGAAAGTGTTATATCAAATAATGGTGTTGCTGCAAATGAGAAGAAATTGGGTAAATTTTTAAGGTTACCAACACAATTTGTACGGGATCCTTCCAAAGGTAAGAGTGATGTTGCACTTCAAATAAGTCGTGCTTCACAATTGCTAACATTTGATGCTTATGTTCAAATATTAAAAGATACATAACAAAAAAACAAGAAATGTTTGAAGAGAAACAACGTAAAAAAGAGCATATTGAGGCAAAAAAGCAAAAAAGGCTGGCATCAAAGGAGCAAATAAAAGAAGAAGAGAGATTGCAACACATTAAAGAGAGGCAAGAAAGGGATCTACAAAAGTTTGTTGAAAGACAGGAGTGTGGAGAAACAAAGGGAAGTAGCTCGCCAAAAAAAGGAATTGGAATTACAAAAGAAGGAATGCACTCGCAATCAAAGGGAGAAAGAGAAACAAGAAAGAGATAACAAGTTCAACAATCCGCAGGTTTTATTTCCCATGCATCATTCCATGCCCATATAAAACTCCATGTTACAAGATATGCTGAAAGTTCCTATCCTGATTACCACCCTTACTTCCTTGACACCAACATAATGCAAATAACTTCAACTCCAACTACACACCCCATTATCCCACAACCTCCTACTTCACATACAACCTTTCATACCATATCTGGTTTTCCTATTCCACCATGGGTTCATCCAGTGAACCTCTTAATGACTCCAACAACATCTGTCAATGATACAATTGTCCCTGATAGTCCAAACTCAAGGCCTACTTGAAGGTGTGACATGGAAATTGACTAACAAACTGATCCCAAAATTATGGCAACATTTGAGGAGTATTTTTTTTTTGTGTTGCAGAAAAATATGTATCAAAATCAGTTGAGAATGCGTTATTGCATTCACAATTATAGTTTCTAGTTGGTATATTTTGCTCCAAATTGAATGTGAATGTAATATGGACACATGTAATATAAGTTTATATGTTTTGCTCCAAATGTAAGAAATATCAAGACATGTCAATACATTTTGCTCCAAATGTAATGAACATCATTGTTTCAGATGTGGAAACCAAATTAGCTTAAAATATTTTTTAAAAAATACGTTAAATTGTTGCAACTTAAAATGGATACCATTAAATAAAAACTGAAAGATAAGGACTTATTTGAATCTTGGTGAGGTAAAAACCTCACCTCTAGATGGCTTAAAAACATAAAATTGCAGGTAACATTTTCCTTGAGTATTAGTAGTGTGAATACACATTGTTTTCACCCACCTTCAAATGACCTCGACACATACAATTTCCATTCCTTAGTTTTCCAAAACCTACACATGCATGTTTTTTCATTTATTAAAAAACTAAATAAAAATCATAAAATAAGATGTATAAAATAACGATTGTGAATTTTATAGACTAAAAACTCACAAAAAACTTATTATACATTCTAATTTTTCCAACGACTTTTACTGTGCAAAATGAAAATCGTATACTTTTCTCGCCAATGTAACCTCTATTTTTTGCCTATTCTAGTGGATTTTAACACTACAAAGAGATTCCATGTTAACTTGGATGTGAAGCCCCTATCATTGTTTGCAGAATGAAAAAACACAAATTACCATTCTGTCCGATTAACATTACCATCAAATAAGAAATATGGTAATGGCTCGTAAAAAATAAAAGTTAAGTGCTCAGAATACAAGAGGAAAAACAACAAACCAGAATAATGTCCTTGGTGTATAAGTTCTGCAGACAATAGACAATGAACGTCCTTGGTGTTAAGTTCTGCCGATTGTCTTATTTGCCAATAGAAAAATTCGAAATCCGAACCTGCTCAATACGCTCCCTTAGTGTCGCCAGCACCTAAAATCAAACTCAAGCTAACTAGAGCAGATAAACAGATCAAAATTTTATATTCTCTCACAGCAAAGACAACCAACAAAAAATAATTACAAACAAAGGACTGATGAATTTGTTTGAAAGACTAAGAATGTTCATAGCGTAAGGATCCCTTACATGGGCAATTAACTATTGCTATGTGCCATTCTTGTAAACTGTTGTTTCACCAATATCATCTTTGAGGACTAAAATCAAATTCTGAAAACATCATTTGCACAAAGCTCCATGTCCCCCTGCTTTACCTTATGCTCTCCTTCTGCAGAAAGAAACATCGCTTCAACAATCTCATTTCCATCATCTTTCTTCTTTCTCTTTGGGCCATCATTACTTCATTAAGTATCAAAACAGAGGAGCTCAACAACCCATCGTGCTCTTGAAAACTTTTTCTGACAGTCACTAGCAAACAAGAATACCAATCATCTCCTCCATGGCAGAAAATCCACCTGCACTCTGTAACATTCCTTAATAACTTCTACTCTCTAACGCACTCTCATACCTTCTACCATCATCTAAAATTACCCGAAGCCACTTCATAAGCCATCCATAAAAAAGAGACTGAAACGTGCCAGGGGCAACTGGGCTTCCGTCTTCAAAGTCTAAATCGTGAGGGGCAGGGGGTTGCATTTCTAAAACAGATTTTTTGAGGATTTTTTGCGCTTGTGAACAACGTTGGTGTGAAACAACTGCCCAACGCATGTCTCCAGAACAACTGTTGGCGAGTTGGTGAGTGAGCATTAATGAAGGTCTTATCTGCAATTTTGCCCGCCAAAATCTATGATGACAGATTTCATTTCCCCTTTATTTAGTTTTTAATGTTCAACTTGCACTGTGTTGCTTGAACCACTCTTGGTCTCCACCAGTAAATGGGTTTTTTTTTGAGATATGTATTTAGATTGATCATAAGAAATCGAAAAATATTAAAATATGACTCCAAATTAGAAATATAGAATAAACAAATGTTTATTTATAATTAACTAAAAAAAAAAAAAAAACAATCCATACACAATCAATCAAAAATTAAATTAATCTCTCAAAGTTAAAGATGGAAAAGGAATAATAACATTTTTTCCACGCGCTTTACTGAGGGTTAGGCAAAACGGGAGATATCTCTTAACATCTTTTGTTATGAGAGGGGTTTTTGGAGTGTGGGTTTTAGAAATCTGTTTGTCCGCTATGGGAAACTCTTGCAAATGTTGTTGTTCCTCTTCTCACCCTCCTGCCATCAGCCTCGTTATGAGAATATCCAACACACTCCATTTGCTGAGCCATCACTTCCTGATCTTTCTATCACGGAAAGCATTCAACATGAAGTTGATCCTACTCATCAGATCGATCTGCTCATCACATTCATTGAACACCAGCTACAAAGGATGGAGGTCAACTTCACCAAAATCAAACAAATCCTCTGTACTAATTGATTGATTAATATTTTAACTCATCACATATTTGTGCACTA